>JARYZH020000143.1:600000-1123554 GCA_030021035.2 Notholithocarpus densiflorus | reverse complement strand
GAAGGCAGGTATGCAGGGGACAATCAAGTACTGATTGTGTCATACACATAATGAACTATGTGTCAACACCAACATAGTTCCGACCTGCACTGTGGGGGTCCCATTGGTTCCAATTTCCGATCTCTCTGCATTGGTCATTAAATCAGTGACTCACTCCAAGCTCAGTAGCCCTCTATTTAACAAGGGGATTTAAACAGTGGCATAGTGGTTTTATATTCATTTTCTCCTATTTTTTACTGAGTATGTACTCACCTACAAATTTCTTTCAATTAATTTTGATGTGTCTCTTGGAAGAAAATCAAATTGTGCCTTAATACTATAATAATGTTATCTATCTATCCATCCATCTATCTATCTATCTATATATATATATATATATATATATATATATTCTTTACACACTGTGATGCGGGAGATGCAAGAAAATTATTATTTAGTATTATTTATGTTTGCTAGTCAATTGTATTTTTATGTTTTAGGTCCTATTAGTTTATTGGGTTATTAGTATTTTAATTTAGAAGCAAGGGTATTTTTGTAATAAGGCAATTAGGGTTTCCTAACCAATTAGAACTAGGGTTTAGTAATCCTTTATAAGCAACCTATTGTACTCCTTGAGGAGATAGTTGATATTTTGATGAATGAAAACAATGGCCGTTTGGTCTTTCTTTGGTCTGGTGCTGACTCCAGGTCTACCCTAGGTGCTGACTCCTAGTGGTTTCCCCGCTTGGTGCTGACTCCAAGCAAGACCTAGGTGCTGACTCCTAGGTCATATCTTTTATTTTTTCGCTATTTCAATTTTGTTCTGGTTGTCCTACGTCAGTTTTGGTATCAGAGCAAACACCGATCTGTTGAAGCATAACCGCAAGAAAGAACAAGAAAATATCACCCATAAAAAAGAAGCTTTCACCGTATACCACCTTCAAAATCCCTTCACGACAGCTCTGCCAATCCAACATCAGAAAACCATCTCTCAATACCCACACGTATCAAGCCATCAGAAGGTTACCCGTCAACCAAAGCCCTTTGCCCAACAACCAACAAACTCCATCTGTCAATCTTGGCCACTGTTGAAGCACCACACCAGCTGCCAGAAAAGCCAGCCACCTCTGTTCTGCGCCGCCATCCAGCCTTCAGACCACCATCTGCTCACCTACTACAATCGAAGCCAGACCATCTCCGTCGACCCGCGAGCTCGATCTTGATCCTTGTCAGTGTTGCACCGCCAGAAGCCCTTCATTTGGTGCGCCACTGCCGGACCAAACTTCAGTGCAAATCTGACCAAAGCTCACTGTTGTTCTTGCCGAGACCTATCGTAAGCCTCACCTGAGTCTACACAACCCATATTGCGTTGTGAAGTTTTGCTGTTTGTGTTTATTAATCACCTCAGGACAAGGCAGACACGTGAGTTCACCTCAGGACAAGGCAGACACGTGGGCCACGCCACTTTGGGTTTGAAGGTATCTTTTGGTTTAATTTGCTGGTTGGAAATATTGTCAATATATTCTCTACGTGTATACCAAAAAAAAAAAAAAAATATATATATATATATATATATAAGACCCAGCCCACGAAATCCAAGTCTGTCAACCAGCCTAGTCCCAACAAATATTTGAGAGAATAGACTTAGTTAGAGAATTATGGTAATATTAGAAGCACCTTATTTTGATGGTTATGAAACTTATCCACGAGATTTTGTCAACTGGATGAATGGGATGGAGCAATTTTTTGAGCAAGCAAATTTTGCAGATAACAAAAAGGTTAGGTATGCTAAGTTGAAGTTAAGAGGTAAAGCACAAAGGTTTTGGGAGAAGCTTGAATATTTCCGCTATATGGATTATGAACTTGCCATTAGTGTGTGGGAAGATATGAAAGAAAAGCTTTGTGATGAGTATTTGTCACCATACTATCGAGCTAAGTATCTACCCCAATCTCAGTGTGGTACTTTTCAAGTTGAAGCAAATACGATGAATTCTCATCCTCATCCTATTTCATGTCCTCAACGCACTTTTGCACAATCTACCAAGGAATTACCTACCAGGGAAGTAACGGAATTAACTGTAAAGCTCATGAAAGATATTCAAGACAGGATTGCTAAGATGAAGCAAATGAAGACTCAACCCGATTCAATTGGAAAACCAAGGATAATTGATCATAATGAACTTATTGCTACCCCCATAGAAGACAATATTGATGGTGATATCTTGGTCGTGGAGAATCCTCCAACAATACCAAAGCCTAATGTTGACACAAACGTACATGCCTCAACAAGTGTTGCTTTAACAAGCGTGCAAGGAAATGAATCTATTGAAGAGCAGCAAGGTGAAAAGATGGTGCCTAAAGAGAATATTATGTTACAGGGTGCACATGATGTGAAAGTTGAAGTTGTTGAATGTGCTTCTAATCAACCCTCCACAGTCCTTGAAGATCTACATCTTGGTGAAGTTAAAGAGGTTAAAACCACAGTGCTTCCTATGGTTCATAAGGTTTAAGAAGAGATTATACAGATTCCACACATTGATTTTGTTATTCCAAGTGAGTTTGATGTGATGAAATTCAAGATTTTTCTTTTCCCTGTGCTCCCTAAGGTGATTTCAGACTTGAAGCAAGAGTTATTTGTTAGCATCCTAATCCTTCAATGCTTTAAAACTCGAGGTCGAGTTTTCTCCAACCAGAGGAGAATGATGCGGGAGATGCAAGAAAATTATTATTTAGTATTATTTATGTTTGCTAGTCAATTGTATTTTTATGTTTTAGGTCCTATTAGTTTATTGGGTTATTAGTATTTTAATTTAGAAGCAAGGGTATTTTTGTAATAAGGCAATTAGGGTTTCCTAGCCAATTAGAACTAGGGTTTAGTAATCCTTTATAAGCAACCTATTGTACTCCTTGAGGAGATAGTTGATATTTTGATGAATGAAAACAATGGCCGTTTGGTCTTTCTTTGGTCTGGTGCTGACTCCAGGTCTACCCTAGGTGCTGACTCCTAGTGGTTTCCCCGCTTGGTGCTGACTCCAAGCAAGACCTAGGTGCTGACTCCTAGGTCATATATTTTATTTTTTCGCTATTTCAATTTTGTTCTGGTTGTCCAGCGTCACACTGCCATCCATTAGCATTTACACTTTCATGGCCAAGAAGAACAAAGGAAAACATTAAACATCCAAAATTTGATCATTTGGTAAATACCACATGAAAGGATACAACATGGATTAGAAATTTGCAAAGACACTGTTAGCTGTCAAGATATTCACTGCACTAAGTAAATTTCAGCACAGAAACATTAAATTTCACTTTTTTGGTAAGGATAAAAAATAAATTTCAAGTAGGACCCTGCTGTGGCAATGACAAGCTAATTTATGAACTCATCCATTGACAAGTTTTGAGAAAGAAACAAGGAAGATATACTTTATCAGACTCTAGGATTTGGAATGTAAGATTTGGATTTCGTTGCCAAAAATCAGGTTGTAAGATATTAAGACCTTTTGGAAGACGCGTTATATCTAAATCCACAGTGTTTGATACTAATTGAACTTGTGTTGAATTTATTGATTAGATGTGGACTAAAGTTTTTATCATCATGAACAGTGCATATGGCAAAATTTTATAGTTTTTTTATTATTTAGATGGGTAAGTTGGATTTATTGAAACAAGAATCACAATACAAGAGGTTCAAAATAAGAAGCAAAAACAGAATCAACACAGCAAACACTTACCAAACATCAAAACAAGAACCTACAATGAACTAGGCAACAACAAAACAACACAAAAAACAACACAAAACAGAAATGGCGGCACCACACCAGATATAACATTTTAGTCTTTAAAGGGAGTAGAGGAGAGTCCCCAATCTGAATAAAGAACCTTGTTCATAACAGTTTTCTATTTTGTTTTTTCTTTGCATGAATAAAGAAAATGCATACATATGTTTTTCGATAGGTCAGATGTCATACACATTTACAGATATTTTACTTTCACAAAGCATAGCAAATGTCATTATATAGATTTTTTAGCCACATCAAAACCATTACATGTGAGCATACCAATGAAACACTTGGCGTACTTAAACCACTCTAATGACAACAAAAACAATTCAACTAAAACATCACTCTTTGAGTAGCATGAGTTCAAGAGGTTCAAATGCTTTTATACCAAAAAGATAACACAATTACAACAATACAATAACAAAGGCAACAATGCAGGGTAGAAACAACTACTGATGTTCTGGTTGGTTGAGCACTTGAAAATCCTTGAAACATAGGCATTTGAAGCCTGACAGTAAGAACAATAGCAATATAAATAATAAATAAAATTTAATATAAAAATGCAAAAAAGGAAAATGGTATATAATATGTGAAAGGGGGAAATGCAAGCTTACCAACTGTAATTTGCAGGCAACTAAAACTTGATAGCTCAAATGTCTTTCCTATCACAATAAAAACTTGGTAATGTGAATTATAACAATAGTAAAAGAATTTCTTACAAATTTAGAAATTTGAGTAATGTTTGTTGTCCAATTATTACTTCATTCTACTCACAATGATATTTGTAAAATTATTTATTAGTTTCAAGCTAATTGGTAGGATAGAAACAGTTTAGTTAGAAACAACAGTATAAGAAAGAGGAAAAAAAGGGAAGATTGAAAGATTACAGTAACTATTTGGACTTCTTTTTTTAATCTAAAATTTTCATTGTGTTACCAAACAGAAACGATGTTTTTGATCTTTCATTGTAACGTAATATTTTATGGTTATCTTATCTCTATCACAAGCTAAAAGATACTGGGTTGAAGCTGTTTGGTAACACAAAATGGTGGCTGTAATTGTATATGTGAAAGACTTTGGTAATTTACCCTATATGTAATAGTCTAACGGAAAAGTGGGCGGGGACATACTTGTAATTTCGTGAAAGTGGCGTGGGCACTTTGGTCCTCCATGAATCAACTTTGTAGATGCTCCAACAATTCTGAATCGCCATGTCTTCAAATTCTAGATTTTTGAGGCTTTTCAAATGGTGGATGCCAGAGGTCACCTCCTTCAGTTGTGGGCATTCTCCAATTACAAGCTTTTCAAGAAGAGGTAGGGTTCATTCATCTATTATCAACCTATTCAATCCTCCCAAATTATAAAGCCCTAGAATCTTGAGTTTCTGGAAGCTTCCTCCCTCAATATGTAATTGCTCACCTCCGTATCCATCGAGAAGCCAAAGACGCATCAAATTAGGCAGATCTTGAAGGACCTTTAATGGATCTTCCGTTAATTTTGACCAGTTTAAAGAAATTTTAACTATACTGTTGAGTTTCAGAATCCATTCTGGAAACTTTTCTAGCCGCCCAGATAGGCAAAGACTTTGTAGGAGGGGTGGAGGAGAAGACATTGATTGTAATTCAAGAACTTCTTCCTCACTTGTTGCCCTGATTCTCAATGATTGAAGGTGGCTCATTGTCTCTAGCACGGTGCACAAAGCTATCCCATTTTCTCTCTTCAATTTAGCGATCTCCAACTTCCTCAACTGTCCCAAACTCCCCAATTCTGTTATAAGGGCATTGTTGTTGGCTTCAATCTTAGAAAGCTTTTGTAAGGATTGTAAATGCCCAATACCACTGGGTATCTTTACTGCTTGTGGAAAGTCAAAACAGAATTCTGCATCATCGTATTCAATGTGCGCCACAAGATACCGTAGCTTATGGAGCCTACTAATCTCTGCTGGTAGTTCAGACACAAGGGAACGTTTTAAATCCAAAGTCTCTAGGTAGTGCAATTTACCTATCGACTTAGGAAGCATTTTCACTTTTGTATCTCTAAGGCTTAAATATCTTAGATGTAATAGGTTTCTAACTTCTTTAGGAATGTAATCAATTGGAGCACCTTCAAAATCCATTGTTCTCATGAGCTTGAAATTTGCAAAACAAGTAATAAAAAAAGGATTGGGTACTTCATCTACCCCAAAAATAAGAACAGAACGAGTTTGGGAATTAGAGATACTCTGCAATGGAGTATTTACATTGTTCATAATTGAGAGATGTCGTGCAATTTTGTTAAAACTTGTGTAGTTCTGAATTGAGACTAAGCAAAAATTCAACTCTTCTGATCTTGAAAGAATGACCTCACGTAACATATCATGAACTCGACAAAATATTTTTTTGCCAGCTTCATTGCACTTTGCCACTTGAACTAGGCTTCTATGAATGAGATGGTTCAAGTAGCCTTGTGCAACTTCTTCCAATGTTATTCCTTGTTTTTCTTTTACAAAACCCTCAGCCATCCAAAGCCGAATTAGTCTTGCACAATTTATAGGGTAATCTTCTGGAAACATACCTAAATATAGGAAACAAGCTTTAAGGTTGTAAGGCAAAGCATGATAACTAAGCGATAGAATTTTAAGAATACTTCTTAGACGTAAATTAGTGTCTAACTCCAAACTAAGACTATCATACAATTTACTCCACTCAGAAACAACCTTGCCTTTGCTTGACAAAAGACCGCCTATAACCACAATTGCAAGTGGCAAACCTTCACATCTTCCAAGTATTTTGCATGACAGCTCAACTAGTTCACGGGGACAAATGCCCTCTTCAGCTTGGAACACCTTCTTGTAGAATAGTTCCAAAGCTTTATCTGAAGTTAGAGGTAAGTGCTTGTGCACATAACACAATGAAGATTCACTGTGAGTGGGAGCAACATCCTCATTTCGAGTTGTGATTACAATTCCACTACCTTTGTCATTATTAGGTAAGGCAAGTTTTATATGCTCCCAAAACTCTATATCCCATAAATCATCAAAAACAACTACATACCTTTGTTCAAGTAAATATTGCCGCAATACCTCAATGAGCTTTACCTCTTCCATTGTGTTAATTTCTTTAGGTGCAAACTCCTTTCTTGCCTCATAGAACTGTTTTATCATGTTCCTAAATAGCTCTTCCATCTTGTATAATTTAGACACAGTGATCCAAGCACGACAATTAAAGTGTGCAACCACCTTCTCATTGTCATACACTTTCTTGACAAGAGTAGTCTTGCCAACACCACCAATGCCGACCACTGTAATCACAGTGCGATTAGATGGTCTTTCTACTAGCCAATTTATCAATTTGTTCCTATGAGATTCAATGCCCACAACCTCAGCTTCCTCCATGAAAAGAGCTACAACTCGAGGGTCATGCCATGTAACACTTCTCGCGTCAATGCTGGGTACTCTTTGCTCTATAGCGTTAAAGTGAAAACTTACAGCCATCTCTCTCTTTTCCTTGAGATTGTTGCTGATATGTTGAATCTTAGAGGCTATCACATATCTTGCTTTCAATTTTGTAGTAAATTGAAAAGCCTTGTCGAGAAAATGGAAGCATTGCTTTCGCCTGTAAGGTTGTTTTACAAAATGAAGAATGTATTCATCAATGACATCTTCTATTTGAAAAGCTTATTCCCTCACCTGTTTCACCCAAGTTTTCAAAACGTTGTTCATCTCTTCCATCTCAGCCCTTGTATCTGCATCCTTCAGGAAAGACTGAATCATCTCCAATTCACTTTTCATGCTTTCAACTTTGCCATGAATACCCTTCATCAATCTTGCTTCTTGGACTAATAAAGGGACCAAGTTCTCCATAACTAAGCCGACTGCACTTTCTGCCATTTCTCCTCCCTTATTAAATTAATGGCCCCTGTAAATTGCAAATGAACCAACTCAGTGCCAAATGAAACAAAAATAAAATCAAAACTGAAATAAATTCGCCTATGTTTTACACAATATTACCTTGTGAGTAGGAGGGTCACAGTACTTGCTCTGTTTCACAGTATTCCCTTGTGAGCAGGAAGGTCAAGGTCCTTTGTCTCCCTAATAACTTTACAAACACACACGGAAACATATGTTACGTAATAAAAATGATATTTAATGAATTTAATTATAATCGTAATTAAGTTTTTATTTTATATATATATATATATATATATATATATATATATATAGGCCCTTAACATAGCCACACATGTTTCAAAAATTTTAAGGTTTCTAGAACTTGACTTTCTCTAAACTTAGGATTTTGTAAATTCTAGATAGGTTGTTCGTTGTTGGATTGTTGTAAATAGTTGTAGTACATTCCAGAATTTACCTCTTTTTCGTATTAATTTAGGGGAAATGTTAACGAGTGCCGTACGGCATTGGTTAAGAATCTAATTAAAAAAAGTTTTTATAGAAAAAGAAAAAAAAAGTAATTAATGTTTTGACAGCTTTTTTCATTTCCCATAAAAGTGATGTCAAAACTTCCTAAAATGGATTTTTAACCAATGCCGTACGACACTCGTTAACATGACCCTTTAAAGGTTAATTTTTGGGACTAGGAACAAACCTAGCGATTTGGAGCTTTTTGCTTTAAAGTTCAAGGCAATTGCCCCTAGATCTTGCTGACTCTATTGTTTTGGCCATGGTCGTTGGGATGTAAATTGTAAGGTGTAAAGTCGAGTATAGCACATTCTTTAGTTGTACAATTGGTTAAAGTAGTTGTAAATTTGTGTGATGTGTCATTGTGTCAAACAGTTTAAGAAAAGAGCAAGACTTAGGTACAATATTTAAGTGTTGTTCCTTAAGTTTCCTTTTTAAGATTTTGCCATATGAATTTTTTCTCATGGGATAGAAGTGTATTTTTTAGTTAAGTAGCCACATGGCTAAATTTTAAGAGGGGAATCTAAGCAACAGCACATAAGGTACTGTACCTAAGTTTTGTCATTAAGAAAAATATATGACATATTTTAATTAATATTCATAAGTAAAAATTCAAATAAAGAATGTATAAAAAAATATTAAACATCAATATCTTTGAAGAAGACAAAAGGCAATTTAATAAGAATTTGTTCAGTTTTGGTTTGTTTTATTTAAGTAAAATTGTGATTTCTAATTAGTTTTAACTGAAATATAACAAAAACCCAGTTATATAAGTTGATGAAGAAAAATATAGACTTTCTTGTAACATAAGAAATAGTCAACAAATCTAATACCTCCATAAGATTAATAGTGTAATTATGATGCATTGGTTAGTAAAAAGCCATATGTAAACTAATAAATTTTAATAATATAATTGAAAGTAGACAACAAAAATGAACAAAATTTACTTCAACTTTTGTAATAATACACATTTCGTAAGGCAAAATTTTATTAAAACTAAAAATTTCAAATTTCTTGAAACTTTTATAATAGAGTTTACTTATAGCACCCAAATAGTGAAAGCCCATCATGTAATAACCTTTTTGTTGAGTCACATTGCAAACACATGTAAAAAACCAGCTTTAAAAAAAAATTAAAAAAAAAAAAAAAAACAACAACAACAACATTACCACTGCACACCCTTGGTGCAATGGTCACTCTACAAGTATAAGTACTTGTGGGGTGTGGGGGGCAAGGGCCGGAGTTCAAGTCTCCCAGAAGGAGCTTCACACACATATACACTTGAATTAAGTTAGAGTGGAATTTTTATCTTGTATTAAAAAAAAAACATTAAGGTAGATTATTAAAACATATAAAGTAAATAATGAATTTATTCTTAAAGTCTTAACATTTTTGGTTAGTTGAAATAGCTTTCCTAAAATTCGTGAAATTCTGGTAAAAAAAGCTTCACTTCAAGCAAATTATGTTAATAATTTTAATATACCTATGATATTCCATATGAAAAAAGTACAGTGTACTACATGTAACACTTTACATTAAGTCATTCTATGCAACACCAATGTGTAAAACACAACATTTATTATATAGTATTTTTCCGTAAGATGCAAGACTTAATCTATAATCATATGTTAACTAAAGAAAATATTTTTGTAATATAATTAAATTGAATGATAAAATAAATAGTAAAAGTAAGAGAAAAAAAAAAAAAAAAAAACTAATTTAAGATACATGATGAAAGCAAAACATATACTTAAGGACAATTTTTTCATAACAAAAAAAAAAAAAAAAAAATGATAATAGATTATAAAATAAATGGGTATTTACACTCCCCTTCTTTGAGATTTGGGGAAATGACACTCCCCCTAAACTTAAAGGGAAAGAATTTTGTTTGAAAAATACCATTAACTCTCCTAAAAGAAGTTTTATTTCACATTTTTAACATTAAAAAATTATGGGATAATTAAACTCCCCTCTAAGGTTTTGAGAAATAACACTCCACTCTAAATTTGGAGGGAACAAACACTTACCCCCTTGACATTTATTTGACCAAACTTTGTTAAACTAATATTAAAAATATTGTGTACTAACATGCCATTTATTTAATGTTAGGTTTCCAAAATTACCCTCAATGTTAGGACATATGTGATTCACATGTTAAGAACATTTGTCATTCTTTATTGTAATTGACTAATCCTTTGACAAAACGCACTTTACTTATATTTGTATAGATCTAGGATGTGTTTAATACTTCAAGAAACATGTTATTTAAGTCTAGTATTAAAGCCATAAAGATTGGACCAAGAAACAAGTGAAGAAAAGTTGTTCATTAAAGCTGGACAGATAGCTCGACACCTGCGAACAAATAGCTCGACAGCCTCTCGACACCTCTCGACAGCTAGGCTATCTATCGAGCTCTTCAGTTGATTGTTATCGCAATCTCGACACCTGTCGATAGCTGGTGGATCGATCGAGAAAGCTCCTGTCTCCTCGATAGCTCCTCGATAGCTTCTCGATAGCTGTATCTATCGAAGTTTAAAGCTCGACACCTCCTTGACACCTCCCAATCGATCGAGGTTACGGGAATTCAGATTTTCAGATCTGATTTTTGGGCCAGGCTTATGTATTTGTGTAGGGTTTCTTTTCTCACAACCCTAGATCTATATAAGGCTTATTTTAGAGGCCGTCACAGAAAAGAATACAAGAAGAACATATGCAAAAGGTGATCGATGCCTTATTCTCTCTTTGAAAGAAGCTACTGCGTCTTTGCACCTTAGGGTTTTGTAACCAAGTGCTTCTTGATCTTTATTGTTGATGAAGTGAAGAACTTTGCAGCCAACAATCTTCTCAAGTTGGTGATTAAGTTGCATACTGGAATCCGCGCAATTGGTTAGTCACGTACTAGGATTCGTGCATCATCAAAGGGTGGCGTTCATATATTGAAGAGTTCAGAGGTTTTGAAACGGTAGAAAGTTTCTGCTATGAGTTCATCTACAGGTATTATAGAGTCTAGAGACAAATGTTTTGTATTAGATCTGAAACTTCTCTTTACTATAGTGGATTGCTTTTCGGGAAGGTTTTCCCCCAGGTTTTTTACTGTGAAACTAGTTTGTTTCATTGGTTTTCCTGAGTTATCATATCTTGTCTTATTTATTTTTCCGCTGCATGATTTTGACATGATATTGATGTTTGTTTGTTTTTACAAGTTTTATTCATAATAAATCTAATTAACAATTTGGATTTAAAACTTGTTAATTATATCAACCAGGGTCTAAATTTCCCAACACTCAATTTCAGAAATGAAGTCCATTGTTTTAAATTTTTAATTAAAGTGTATTTTAAAATATTAAGTATAACTTTTGCTTCTTTTTTTTTTTTTTTTTTTCAACTGGCTATGGAGATATTTGTTATTACAAGTGTTTTGGTACTTAATAATTTTTTCATTTTTATTCTAAATTTATTACTTATGTTTTTTACTAATTGTGGTTAAATTTTTGTAAAGAGATGCTTAAAGAAATTTATAATATTTTGTTATTAATATACACAAAAGAGTGGGGAGTGTTAATTTCTTCAAACCTCAAGCGAGGAGAATGTTTTTTCCCTTCAGATTTAGGGTAGAGTGTCATCTTCTCAAACCTTAAGAAAATGAAGTGTTATTGTCCCAAAAATTATTTAAAATATTTTCATTTCAAGAGTTATTTCACGTTTCACATTTACACATTACAAAATTACATCATATAATTAGTACACTTATATTAAGCGACATAGACGTGTACAACTTTTTCTTTTATTTAGAAGAAAAGGTATATGGTAGGTTTTGTTTCTAAAAAAAATATATGGCAGATTATTATTATTTTTTTTTGAAAAACAAAATTTTAAATACTTTTGGTACGTTGTAGAATTTTAAAAAGAGTAATATTTTTTAAACTTTTTGAAATTTAAGAGCTTCACATCAAGGGCAGTTCAACTATATAGGCAAGTCAGGCCATTTCCTATTTCCCCAAATAAAAGAAGGCGCCCTCTATTAATCAATATAATTTATTCTATTTATTTGTCTTACATTTTAATTAAGATTGCTGCAAAAAAAAAAAATTTTAAGGCCTCTCTATTAGCCAATAGAATGCATTGTCTATCAAAATGCTTCAACTATATCCAAAACACATAAGTATTTTTCAATTAAATAAGTCTAGGTACATATATAATTTCACAAAAAATTCACATCAGCTTAGGTGACAAGCTGTTAATGGTGAGTAAAAAAAGTGATGTCAGTAGCAAACTTAAATAAGAACCTATAAAAGCTTGCCAACTCAATTGTTGAGAAAACTTTTATATATGTAGCATTGCTCTTTTTTATTAAAGGTGAAGAGACAAGATTAAAGCCTCATTTATCCCACTATTTATCTCTTTATTTCCACTATTTATCTTCTTCTTCTTTTTTTGTTTTACCTATGTACTTACTATCACATCATATATTTTGAACAAAATTTATCACCTTCTCCACACACATTTAATGGTTAACACCTTCTCTTTACCAATTATAACGTGGGTTGATCATGTGATACATCAATCCACGTTCATTACTTTGTTACAATTTTTTTTAACTTAATTAGTTTTTTTTAAACAATGTATTTTAATTAGTATTAACTTTTACCATTTGTAATGTACCTCAGCCACATAATAACCTACCTAATAACCCTCCTAGGGGTGTCCACGGGTCGGTCCGGGTCGGGTTTGTGCCCAACCCGGAACCGACCCGATGACATCGGGTTTCCGGCAAGAAAACCCGCCGCCGACCGCAAACACCAACGGGTCAGGTCGGATCGGAGTTGTTTGATCGGCGGTCGGATCGGTTGAAGCCGACGATGATGCTGCCGGAGATTCCATTTTGACGGCGATCTGTATTTTTCACCGGATCTTCGCTGGATTTGTGCAAAAATCACTAGATCTAAGCAAAAAAACATCAAATCGTCACCTGATTTTTGCAAAACTCACAATATCTGAGAAAAAATACACCAAATAGTCGCCGGAATCTGCAAAAACCCAGTAGACCTGCACCAAAAATCGCCGAAATCAGCCTAGATCTCCTCGAATCTCACCGGATCTCACCAAATATGGTCGAGATCTCGCTTGGATCTCCGCGAATGTCGCCGGATCTCACCAAATCTCGCTTGGATCTCTCCAAATATTGCCGAATTTGTATATAACGTCGGTCAGGTCGGGTGGCTCGGGTTTTGGAGAAGAAAACCCGCCACTCGACCCGCCAGCGTCGGGTCTTGGGCTTGGAAACCCGTCACCGACCGTCGGAGTGGTCGGTTCAGGCAGTTGCCGGTTCGGGTTCGGGCGGGTTGCTCGGGTTGGTCGGGTTCCGGGTTGGGTTGGACACCCCTAAACCCTCCAACAACTAGCACACCATCCCCACGTGACACACATGTGGAGTGTAAGTCAGAAAAAATCCCAGCACAGCCGCGATGGACTAGGATTGTTCGACAGGCTTCAGTGCAATTTGTTACCCAAGGCTGTGACCTTCAGAAATATGGAAGTTGTATGGGAAGATGAGTCATCATGGGCTTGTCGAGGAACCACTGCATTCATGGACTTCAAAGAGTTGCTGTCATGGATGATTAGAACGCAACAGAATACAGAGTTGTTCTCGGTCACGATTTGGACAATATGGACACATCGGAATCGAGTCAGAACTAACCAACCTTGTCGCAGTCCAAATCAACTCGCAAACATGGCCAAAGAACTCCTAACGGAATTCCAGGCGGTGCAGTAACCTTCCCAACCACAGTCCACACCGATCCGAGTTCGTTGGAGAGCTCCTATCTTGGACATGGTAAAGGTCAATTTTGATGGTGCACTATTCAGTAGGGAGCAAAAATCAGGGATTGGAGTTGTTATACGCAATGCACAAGGAGCTGTCTTGGCCTCTCTATCTAGGATCCTAAGCCGTGTACACTCTCCATTTGAAGTTAAGGGTATAGCTGCAGCTTCGGCCTTGCAGCTAGCTTCAGACCTGGGGTTTCAAGAGGTCATTTTGGAGGGGGATTGTCAAGTCCTCATGCATGCCCTCAAACATGACAGCCCCTTCTTGTCAACAGATGGTATAATACTTGATGCAGTGAGGTCAAAGGCTAGATGTTTTAGTAAATTACACTACTCTCATGTTAAGAGAGAGGGTAATATGGTTGCTCATGTTTTAGCTCGTTTTGCTTTAAATGTTTCAGATTATAGTGTGTGGATGGAGGATGTTCCACCACAGTTTCATTCTTTTGTTTTAGCAGACTCTGATGGTATTTATTGAATAACTAGGCTTACTGCACTTTCTGCCATTTTCCCTTCTTTCTTGAATCACTGCCCATAGTTAATTGCATATAAACCAATAAGTTACCAATGTTACAGAAATAAAATCATATTCAACAGTAAATGGGGGAAAAATTGGCTTTGTTTCACAATTAATATTACCTTGTGAGCAGGAAGGTCAAGGTCCTTGCTCCCAATAACTGTCCAAATTTGGTGCTCACTAAAAGAAAAACCTCGTGCAAGACCACAGCTGCTGCGCTGCAATAGAATCAAAGAATTGTTGCCTCAAGCTAGCAACCTACTTTTATAACAATAAGTCAATACGAAGCACAAACACTACACACGAAAATATATGTCAAATGATTGTAGTAAGCTAAATGGTCCAGCTCTTCGTATGCTTTGAACTGAAACCCAAATTCTTTGTAATGGGCAAAGAAATGTATATCATTATAAACAGTGGTACTTTCAAGAAATCTCTTCTTTCTCATATTAATTTAGTTTTTTTTTTTTTTTTTTGCTTATTCATATTAATTTAGATGTTAATTAGTGGGATTGGAATGTAATCTTTTTCTTTTTTTGTGGCTAAGTTAAGGGTAATTGCCCCCTAGATCTTTCTAGCCATACAAGTTTTGGTCACGTTGGTTGTGCATGTAAATTGTAAGGTTTAAAGGCAAATATATTATAGAGTCATAGACTATGACTTACCTTATTTTCTTTTACAATATTGGTTAAATTAGTCATTAATTAGTGTGATGTATGAGAGAATATAAATATTTATATATATATATATATGAAACTTTTAAATCAGTACGAAAAAAAGTCAAATCAAAGAATTTATAAAAAAAAAAAAAAAAAAAAACATTAATTTGTTTAAATAAGAGTAAAATTTTATCAGAATTTGTGTAGTGTTGGGTTTATTTTTTTTATTACTTTTTTTGGTTAAAACTATGATTTTTTATTAGTTTTATTTAGCATATAACAAAATCATATATATATATATATATATATATATACACACACATATTTATATCTGCGTGTGTGTATAAGAAAAAAAAAACTTTGTTATTAAAAATATCTTCATATGTTATAAAAATAATAAAACTTCTTAATTTATATAATTTCTTGGTAGTATAATGTTTATAGAAGCAGTATTTTTTTTAACTTTTTGAAATTTCTAAAATAGATTTTACTTGGATTTTTGTTAGTTATTTCAAAAACTTATAGTGTGCCCCATTATATAAGGAGGAAAAATGTAAAAAAAAAAAAAAAAGTATAGTGTCCACTTGGCACAAACACAAACCTATAGAATAGAATTCTAATTATATAGTATATGATATCTTTTTTATGGGAAACTTTGACAGTTTTATTAAGAATGCACTAAATCAGTATGATAAACATCTTCAACATTGGAGGAACATACTCCATCAAGACCGTGAAATTTATTATGAATGTTTAGGTGATAATAATTAAATGTTTGATTAGTATATAATTTCACAACTTTTGTATAATATACTGAATGTCATTAGTTTTACATGGAATGACTCTTTGTGGTATACAAATTTTAGTCATAGCTTAAACAAATTCTATTACTTTCATTAGCAATGACTTATCATGGACAATAAAGTTAATTTTTTGGATTTTTAAAAATATTTGGTAATAAGGTTAATAATAATTTTAATGTCTTGTCTTATAATGAGTCAAATTGCAAAATTATATTTTATTACTTATAGCACTTGCATTAAGCCAAATAGAATTGTGTGAATAAATTTGTACTTTCTACTAACTATATAAAAAGTGTTTATATATAGCTATTTCTACAGTTACTTTGGTTTAGTCAATTTTAGTCTCTTTGTGAGCAAAACAGTGTGTGTTGTTGCGAAAAGCTAAAAGTAATTTCACCGTAAGACCAAAACAAAACTTGATAGTTAATGCAGAGGCGTTTCGCGTGTGCTGGGCCTGCTGGCCTGGGCCTCTTGTTATTTTTCCTTTTTCCATTTTCCTTTTTTAACATCTATATGTAGTTTTGTAAATCATGTTTGAGCTTATTTCTAGGGGTGTCAATGTTAGACTCAACCCGCGAACACGACACGAACTCGACACGGGTTTTTGCGGGTTAGGGTTGGGCCTTAATGGGTTTGGGTCATAAACGGGTCGACCCGAAAGCGACACGATAAGAAACGTGTCATAAGCGGGTTAACTCGCATAACCCGCAATAGACACGTTTGACACGCCAATTTATTTGTGTCAATCCAAAATGACCTATTTAATACAACCCGTTTAACTCGTATAAAAAATTAATATTCATTTTATTTTAGATTTGTCAAATACCTTTTATATCCAACATATATTTTAAATTTAAAAAGAAAAGTGAGTAATTACAAAAACTTATAAGCGATATAATTAGAAATTGAAACTTTACAAATCCTAGATCTCTAAACCCTACAAACCCTAAATCTCTAAACCTTCTTATAAATATCTAATTTAATTTTTTTATTTATTTCAATTGTACTACTAACTCTACTATCTTATAAACTCACGCCCAATTCTCAAACTCAAAGTCTCAAACCGGTTATTGCTCTCTCTCTCTCTCTCTATCTCTCTCTCTAATGTGTTTAGTGAGTTTTAGAATTGAAGAAAATCGTTTTCTTGGTGTTTCAAAATTTTGTAGTAATTTTTTCTGCATAATGTTTTTGTTCTATAAACTTCGAACCCATGTGCCATTATTAATATATAAGATATTTTAATTGTTGATTAAGGCCACGGTTGTAGCTTTTGTCCTGTGTCGTGTGTTTTTTTTTTTTTTTTTTTGGTGTTTGTATTAGTGTTGGACATCGTCTGCATATCTTGCAAATGGGTTTATTGAGATAGTTTATAAACTAGATCTAATGGGTATTGCTTTTAAAATTGTTGAGGCATGATCATATTTTGTAACTACTAATACTTATATATATATATATATATATATATTTTTGGCATAGAACTTGCACAAATGAAATTGGATGAGCTTGTGGAAGATTTTATGAATTTGGACATCAACAAAGAATCTATGGATGATAATCGTAGTCATAGTCAGGATTAGTCTACTGTTTGCTCCAATTCTTTCAATATTGATATTTAGCATTTGGCGAGTTCCAGGGATATTATATTTTTGTTGAACTATGTTATTTCATTTTTGTTAAACTATGTTATTTTGAATTTGAGTTGAAGTGTATGCACTTCTTTTAGAGTGTAAAGAACTTATTTCTAGATGAATGTTATATTTTTGTTGAACTATATTATTTTGAATGTGGGTTGAAGACTTGAAGTGTATGCACTGCTTTTGGGATGTAAAAAAAAAAAAAAAAAAAAATTCTAAATGGATGTTATATTTAATATTATGTAGGTTGAAATGAGTTGTGTTACATTCGTGTCAACCCAACACGACTCGTTTATTAAGCGTGTCAAATGGGCTGGGTCAGGTCAACGCGCCTTATTAACAGGTCGAGTTAGGGTTGAAAGATCATAACACGATTATTAAATGGGTCGGGTTAGGGTTGAGCAATTTAGTCGAATACTCCTACCTTGACATGACCCGAACTTGACACGCTAACCTGAATTGACACCCCTACTTATTTCCTTTTTTATTTTTTAAAATATTTATATGTGGTAATATAGTGTTTTTGTTACCTATACAACAAATTGTCATATTATCTTCATAATTAATGAGATGTCAATTCCTTATAAGACAAAATAAAATAATAAACTATCAAACTGAAACCAACCACAATTGAAAATAAAGTTTTTTATTTTGTAAAAATGTTATAACATTTTTGGTGTTATCATAATATTTTTACAATTTATAAGGTGTCAGTTGCATATAAATAAATAAATAAAATATGAAATGTTATACAAAGGACGTATCACAACTTAAAATAAAAGTATTGTTAAAATGTGACATTTTGTTGTTGTTATATTATTTTCGCAACTGCTAAGGTGTAAGTTTCTTAAATCACTCACATTAGCTCATGCAAAATAGCATAAAAGCCAAATTTTGCCCAACCAATTCCAAAAACCACCTACATCAGCTTATGCATCTATTGTGCAAAATACATTCAAACTTTAAAACTTATGCAAATATACACAAGCACTGTTGTTGTGCATTTTAGTTTTTATTATTTCTTTGCATTTTTCAATGATGAAGAAAGGTTTACCAAAAAAAAAATGATGAAGAAAGAGAGTTGATGTTAGTTTTGTTGTTGTCACAATATTTTCATAACTGCTGAGGTGTGAGTAGCTTATAGATCAAAATAAAATAAAATAAAACACAAAAATATCATACCATGAGCCATCACAACTTAAAATATTGTGAAAATATGACATTTTGTTATTATTACAGTATTTTTACAACCACTGAGGTGTAAGTTATTTATAGGTCAAAATAAAATAAAATAAAAAATTATTAGACCAGGACCCATCACAACTGAAAATAAACATATTGTGAAAATGTTATGACATTTTGTTGTTGTTACAATATTTTCACAACTACTTAGGTATAAGTTTCTTATAAGTCAAAATAAAATAATTAATTACTAGATCAAGACCCATCACAACTAAAAATAAAGTTATTGTGAAAATATTGTGACATTATGTTATGCACCTAAAAGTTTTTGGTTTAATCAATTTTGGTGAGTCAAAATTCACTGTTTCACGAACAATTTTCTTAGGCCGCCTTTTTGTTTTGGTTTTTTTTACACACTGACTTAGTTTCACTAAAAAAAAAATCCAGCTTATTTCTTTATGTTTGGATTAGTTCACAATTTCTCCCCTAAACTTTAACCAAGAAAATTCTCCTTTTATATTTTGGAAACAAGCGAATACCCCCTATTGTTACTCTCTCAGTTAAACCCTAATGGAATCTTACAATACCCATTGTGCAATGTCTAAAGTTCTAAACTACCACTGCCAAATTATAATATATATCCCAAAAATTTCCTTCATGTTTTTTTGTTTTTGTTTTTGTTTTTTTTTTATGTGGTAATTATGCTTAGGAAGTTGGAATGGTAATATAAGGTGTTTTATTTATTACCTAAAGAACACTAATTTAGTAGGTTTTAATCTGCCAAACTTATAATTTTATATAATTTGATGACACATATGCCTTTTGTTATCTTGTTCTTTTAAAAAAAAAAATTATTTTCTTGCTTAAAATGTGTTTATTAAAAACTAAATAAGCTAAACATTATAGCTAGATGCATAAAATGTAGTAATACGACAAATAATGAACTATGAATAAAAATCTTCTTTGTGGATGGTTGTAGGTATTTGATGAAGAGTTTTAATTACATATGGTCTTATTCATTGCAAAAATTCAAATATTGTGACAATGTCTTAGCAAAACTTAGTTGCTTATTGTTGAAAGATGATATTTGTTATCATTCTTTTTTTTTCTTTTTTTTGATAACCCATTTGTTATCATTCTTAGAATATTTTTAGTGAGTGGGTATTGCATTTAGCAAAAAGGTTCTAAGAAATTATTATAATAAAATAGATATTCATCTGTTAAATAGTTACATTAAGTTTGTATGTAATCAACATTCTTATATGAATGATTTAGCATTATATGACATATTTTTTAGTACATGGCTTCATACTTCTCCAAATAGAAACTTTATCTTAAATTTCTCATCTCTAGAGCCATCACATGCCACTCAAACTAGTATTACTTATAATCTCATTAACTGTTGTAGGCAAGTGCCTTTGATATAGGAAAATTTTTTATTTACTCCTAGAGTATAATGAAATGATACTCACTCCTCTTACATTTACATCCTCTCACATTTCATGAATGTGAGAAGAGGGAGCATCATTCTTTGTGCTCTGAAAGTACCTAAGAATTACTCTTTAATATATATATATTTATATATATATATATATATAGGAAGAAATCGTTTTTTTTTTTTTCTTTTCCTTTTTCCTTTTCTTTTTTAAGTGTTTAGTTATACTTTTACTTTACACATGAGCATAGATATGGCTGCAGGTGATTCAATTAATGGTTCTTTATTTATTTTGGGATAAAGAAGAGCTATATAATGCTGGTCAAGGCAAACGGAGACATGGAATTTCTCTCTCATTTGCTCCGAAGTTAAAGAAGCCAAAGATGTTTGTTTGGGTAGAAACATTCCATAAAAATTTGGAGGGGTTTCTAATTTTCTGCTAGGTTTGTTCGGATGATTTTTTTTTTTTAATAATGTTTTTCGAGCTTTCTTGTATTTGGTACGTTGTAGCAATAGCATTGAAAAATATGGTTGAGAAGAAAACTTAAGTTGGTCAAGAGAAGACAAAAGTAAAAATTTGGCCTTTGCAGCCTCTAGATAATAAGACAGCTTTGGTTAAAAAAGAGTATAGGTAGTTAATAGTCTTGTTGAAAATATTCAAGATTGTAATTTCTCCTATCTATTGTAACTATTAAATATGTAAAAAGATAAAATACTATTTTCGTTTCTAAAACTTCACTAAAAGTTTGTTTTCACCCCTAAGCTGGGTTTGGATAGCAACGCGTTTGCGTTTTTTTCTGTGGGTCCCGTGCACTATTCACGATAGCCACAAGTACGGAATTTAGCAAATATAACTTTAAAATTGAGTCTCACAGCACTATTCACACATTTAAAAATTATTTTGTTACAATATTTTCAGTTTTCAATTTTTAATTTTTAGTAATAAACGGTATTTAAACTGACCTATATATTTTTTCTTTCGTTTCCAAACTTTGTAGAAAGTTTTTTCAATAATCTCTCCTCCTTATTTTCACTTCATAGCCCAACCCAACTTGAAATTCAGCCCAATTACAAGGTCATGAGCTCAATAAAGTTGCGTTTGGATAGGAATTATTGCGTCTGGCGTTTTGAGTTTTGCGTTTTCCTTTTTTTTTTTTTTGGCACACGTTTTAGGAGATAAACGGCTACTGTTCATGAACAGTAGCCGTACTATTTGACTTTTCAACCCCTCTTCAGCACACCAGTGGGTCCTATGCACTGTTCACGGGACTCACAAACATCACTTTTCAGCAACTTTTTCATTAAAAATGAGTTCCACGATACTATTCACACATTTAAAAATTATTTTACTATAGTGTTTTCAGTTTTCAGCTGTATCCAAACGGACGTATGTGTTTGGATCCGGCGTTTTGCGTTTTTTTTTTTTTTTTTTTTTGGCAAGCGTTTCAGCTTTTACCCACAAAGTGCACTGTTGAATACTGTTTATGCACTGTTTACGTACTGTTTACGCACTGTTCACGGGACCATAACCACTTTATTTAGGAAAAAAATATTAAAAATGGATTTCACGATACTATTCACACATTTAAAAATTATTTTGTTACAATGTTTTCAGAATGTTTTCAATTTTCAGTTTTCATTTTTCAGCAAAATAAGCTGTATTAACGTGAATCCTAAGTTAAAATACTGAAAATAGTACCTAAAAAAATAAAAATAAAATAATAGTCATCAGTCATCACCGCTAGTGGGGGAGTTTCCGCTTACCATGGACTACAGCCAGGATGGCCTTTTCCAATGGTAGATAACGCACATCGGCTTCATGCAAGACTCACAGCATGGGGAGCAACGGCTATGTAGGCGAATAGGACCTCATCCTCCTGAGGACTGGACATGATTGGAGGCCGAGAGAGATATTCCTTAAGCTGCTGAAAAGCCTTAGAGCACTCCTCAGACCATTCAAATCCCTTCCACTTTTTCATCAAGAGGAAGAATGGCCGGCATCTGTCTGCTGAACGAGAAATAAAACGATTCAAAGCGGCAATCATTCCAGTAAGTTTCTGAACCTCTTTAGGATTACGAGGAGGGTGTAAGTTGTTAATAGCCCTAATTTGATCGGGATTGACTTCGATTCCTCTGTGTGTTACCATGTATCCCAGGAATTTGCCCGATCCCACCCCAAACGTGCACTTGGATGCATTTAGGCGCAACTTGTGCTTCCTCAAGATTTCGAAAATGCTTCCGAGGTCATCAACATGCTCGGACACCGCCTTGCTTTTGACCACCATATCGTCTATGTAGACCTCAATGCTCTTTCCTAACTGAAGCTCAAACATTCTCGTCATCATCCTCTGATAGGTTGATCCTGCGTTTTTTAGACCAAACGGCATCACCTTGTAATGGTAGTTTCCGATGGGGGTGACAAATGCAGTCCTCTCCTGGTCTTCCAAGGCTAAAGGTATTTGGTGATATCCTTGGAAGGCGTCCAAGAAGCTCATTCGAGGGTGTCCCACCGTCGCGTCCACCAGCTGATCTATTCGTGGCATGGGGAATGGATCCTTCGGACAAGCCTTATTTAGATCAGTAAAGTCTACGCACACTCGCCACTTGCCACTCTTTTTCTTTACCACCACCGTGTTGGCCAGCCATTCAGGGTAGAACACTTCCTTGATAGCTCCTGCTTGCTTAAGCTTGCTCACCTCTTCTTTAACGGCATCGGCATGCTCCTTGGACGGGCGCCGAGGTGGTTGCTTTTTCGGAGTAATGGATGGATTAACATTCAAATGGTGACATATAAAGGTGGGGTCCACCCCTGGTGCCTCGTAAGCGCTCCAGACGAATACATCGACGTTCCTCTTAAGGAATTCTATTAACTCTTCCCTCTCGCGAGGCGGCAACTGGGACCCCACTTGGAAGTACTTCTCCGGATCATTCCCTATAATGATCCTCTCTAAATCATCACATATCGCCTCCTCGGGGATCTCCTTGATAGGCGAATCGAGAGATTTTAATTGCTATGAACTTGCCTCCGCGGCCATCAGCGATTCAGCTTCAGGTTGGTGTGATATGGCCGCTACCAGGCATTGTCTAGCCATGTTCTGGTTTCCGACGATCTCTTTGACCTGACCCTCGGAAGGGTATTTCACCTTTTGATGCAAAGTGGAGGAGACAGCCCCCAGTGTGTGAAGCCAAGGTCTACCCACGATAGCGGTATATGGAGAATAAACATCCACCACGATAAAGTCGACCTCCACTACCTCAAGACCGGCTTGCACAGGTAGCCTGATCTGACCCTTTGGCATAACGGTCCTTCCCTCGAAGCTGACCAGGGGGGAATCATAGGCAGTTAGGTCCTCGGACCTTAGCCCCAGACCTCTAAACAGGTCAGGATACATTACCTCCACGGCACTCCCTTGGTCCACCAGCACCCTCTTCACATCATACCCTCCTATCCTGAGCGTGATCACCAAGGCATCATCGTGAGGTTGGATAGTTCCGACCTTATCTTCCTCCGAAAAACCCAGAACTGGTTCTATTTCCATCTTGATTCTTTTTGGCTCGTGCTTACTGTCATTGGCGAACGACTGAGCCACAGACATCACTCTGTACGGACAGGACCCTGTTCTTCCGGGGGCAGCAAAAATGACGTTTATCGTTCCCAGGGGTGGGCCCGAGGACGCCCCTCTTCTGGAATCAAACCCAGTCTGCCCTGCTTGACTGCTGGGATGCAACAGGTCCTTCAATCTTCCTTCTCGGACCAGCTGATCTAAGTGGTCCCACAAGTTCCTGCAGTCCTCGGTTGTATGTCCTTGGTCTTGGTGATATTGACAATAGAGGCTTTGGTTGCGCCTCATCGCATTCCCCGCCATTTTGTTCGGCCATTTAAAGAATGGCTCGTTCTTAATTTTTTCCAAGACCTTACTGACTGGCTCTCGGAATACCGCGTTGACAGCTTGGGCGTTGGAGGAATCTGACTGCCCGACAAAGTCTCTCCGTGGCCGATTGTTACTAAATCGGTCCGACCTGAAATCCCTACGCTCCTGAGGGTTAATCTTTGTTTTACCCTTTCCTTGCTGCTGGTCCTCTTCAACCCTTTTGTATTTGCTTATTCGATCCATAAGCTGACGCACACTGGTGACCGGTTTACCAGTGAGAGACTTCCTTAATCCATGCTCAGTAGGCAAGCCGCCCTTAAAAGTGCTGATGGCCACGTCCTCAAAATCACCATCTATTTCGTTATACGTCTCCCAATATCTGTCCGAGTACGTTTTCAGGATTTCCCCCTCCCGCATGGACAAAGACAGTAAAGAATCCAAAGGGCGAGGCACCCTACTGCATGTGATAAAACGAGAACCAAAAGCCTGCGTAAGCTCCTTAAAGGAACTTATGGAGTTAGGTCTCAACCCATCGAACCACCTCATGGCCACGGGCCCCAAACTGGAAGGAAAGACTTTACACATCAAGGCCTCGTCCTTAGAATAGACGGCCATCTTCTGGTTGAATTGGCTCACGTGCTCTACTGGATCCGTTCAGCCGTAATAAGTGGTGAAAGTGGGTTGATGGAATCGCCGAGGAAGCTCTGCCCTTTCGATGCGATGCGTAAAGGGGGACCTAGAAATTTGATTCAACGCCTTGTTCATGGCGTCATTCTCCAGCCCCTTCAGAGGTGGACTCTTACGCTTTCGCTTATGAACGTTTTCCCCGTGATAGGGGAAAGGCTCGCTCGACGGTGTCCTAGGGTCGCGTTTGTACGTAACATCATCTTCATCATTTGAGAAAACACCAGAACTAGAAGGGGCTCGTCGTCGATGCGCATGGCGTAGCTCCCGCTTCAAATCATCGATCTCCCTTTGCATGGCTCTGTTACTTCGTTCCTGAGGAAAGTGATTCCCCATTTGCGGATGACTTCCGCTAGTTTGTGTGGTATGTGGGCTACCCTCCCTATCTCTCCTACGCTCAAGATTATGGAAGGCGTCTTGTTGATGGGAGCCCCTGGATTCCTGTGGGTGGGGACCTGATCCTACCATGGTGAAACGTCGCGCTCACTATCATACAAATTCTTCCCACAGACGGCGCCAATTGTAGTGTAACGAATTAGTACACCCCAGTCCAAAGCGCGCAAGACCCGGGCCCAATAAGTCCACTGCAACATGTATTTGTAGAGAGTGGGCTTAAGAATTAGATTCGAATGGTGAGGGCTTCGTTTTTCCTATTCTCAAAGACAAACTAAGAAGCAGTTTAGAAGGCCCAAAGCACACCAAAATAACTTGGAATAATTCTGTTTTATATAGGTCCGAGGAGGAACCCTTGTGTTGTGTTGTTCACGTTACAAATCTTCCTTTCTCCTTCTGTTTTTCTCTCTCTTCCCTTTTTCCAAAATCCGTCCTCCTCCAATGGAGGAGGAATGGCATTATATAATCATCTTCTAAGCATCCTATCCTTACACTTGTCATTCATCTAAGGTGCCCCTTGATACTTATCCCACCAGATTTTTTCTTTGGCCTCCCTGTGAGAGGTCATAGTCTTGGTAGCACTGTTCAGAGGTCTTCTCCACATAAATGCGGCCAGAAAAGTAGTTGCAGGGTATTTAATGTGGTGGTAGCAGCTTTTCTTTAGATATTTTCGGGGATCTTTTCCTTCCCAGTAAGCTCACCGAGTTTGTTTCTGTCATAGGGGATTCCAGGAAGATTACTTTAGCCACTGGGATTCTTCCTTGAACCGAAAACTTTATATCCGAGGACTATACCCTCCTCGGACGGAATCGCCGGTCCTATGTGCGAATCTTTCGAAAGTAGAATGCTTTGATAGCTGCCACATTGCTCGGCCCATGAGACCTCCTCGGACAGAGCCCACGGCCCAAGATGCGTGAATCTTGGTTATTTGTCCCCACAATTATTATTATTATTATTATTATTATTACATATAGATTTTGTGGCCAATCATATCAAAAGCCTACACCATTATATATATATACAAAAATTTATAATTTAAGAAGAATGAGGACGGCAATGCAAAACCTTGATAATCCTTTATTTCTAGTTCTTTCTACCTCTCCAATTGACCATACTTGAGAGGTTGTTTACTACCAAACACTTATGTATTGGAGTTTCATTTAGACCATAGAGAAATATTTAAAAAGCCTTAAAGAGTGACCGAAAATTGGTTTTATAGTTTGCAGATCGACTTGCAATATCAAGTAACATTGAAGGAACAAGGAAAAGTCTTATCTGCTAGCAATAATGGGGAACTCAAATACTTAGTTTGACCCCATGCACAGAAAGTCGCATGAGTAACTTATGTACTGCAACAAGCTTCGGCAATAAACTTGTTGAGTTGAGCTTTGCCTTGAAGTGTTTTTATCTATTCGGTTTCCACTCCGTGAGCAAATTATTGTCTCTTTATGTGTGAGTTGTTCATGTGATGTGTTTCTTGTGCTTGATTATCCAAGATTAATATTGTGCTTAAGTTAATTAACTGCCTGAACCTAATCTTGAATCATTAATTGATTAAAATTAGTAATAAGTCGTATTAGAGGCCTAAAATGCATTTTTTACCAACAATTTAAACTTTTGGCTTGGTAACTTATCACAACATTAAAGACTATAGAGTATAGATATATTTTCACATACACAATTGTGAGGGGACGAGGATCCGAGAATACAAATAGAGGGATTAGAAACAAAGCCGAGGAGACAAACCTAGGTGAGCACCAGTAGAATGTCCTCGGAAAAATACAAGTAACCTTATGTAAGTGCAAAAAAGACAACATTGGATGAGGACTCCGAGGATGCCAACCTGACCTCTAAAAGCCGAGAACCAAGGCTAAAGGTTGTCGGGCACAAATCGAGGGCGAAGAGAAAAATTTGTCACTAAGCGGGGAAGAAAGGAAAGAGGATGGATAAAGCAACCATCACCTCTGCATTTAATACACTGCAACCACTTAGCTGGCCGCATTAATGAGGAAATGACATTTGAACAGTGTCCACCTAGCTCATACGTCAGTGTAGAAACCTTCTAGTAAGGCCTTGATGAGACAAGTATCAATGAAATCCAATCCTGACCTTTCAAATGTAGGGCTCAGATACATCTTGGCTGAATATATAAAGCCAAGAAGCCCCTGGATCAAAAGGAGGGGCGGGAGACTTAAAACTACTTGTAACCTCTATCTCGAACTAAACCCGAGGACCCCTATATATGCATTTCAAGACTGTTCCTTATAAAAGACTTTCTGTCTATGTGTGGAATTAATTCTAGCACACCAACTTAAGTATTTTCATCTTGTTAAGGGCATTTAAGGTTGATTGGGCATCCCATCTCTCAAAAATTAATTGTGTGAGCAAAAGCAGCAAGTTTGTACCTGCCATAAACCTTACTCACTTTTTGCCCACCACAACAATAAAATAATATAATAAGTGAGGAAACAAAAAAATATGATACTTTCTATATAAAATTATTATTATATCCTTATAATTAATAAACCGTCATCAAATAATTTAATGTAATCTTAAAAGCACAAGAATTGAGTAAATTATTGTTATATTCTTCTCAACTGTTTCAGTTTATTACTACTCTATGACTAACATTCCACCTTGTTAGAATGTCTTCAAAATCCTACTTATGATTGATTACTTCATAATTCAACGAAAATATTTGAGATTCAAATTCGCACTCTTCCATTGTAACTATCAAATTATAAATAAATAAATAAAATAATTTATAATTGAGCAATGTTATCCATTAGATATTTTCAACATTGCAATATATTCTCAGTTATGAGAATTAAATAATTGGTTTAATGCGCATGTAGTGGAATAGCTTATTATTTGCTCAACTTTGAATCCTCAAGAGACACATAAAACTTCTTAAATTGATGATATTTATTTCTTAGTAAATAGTATCAAAACTATGTTTCACAACAAAATAGAAAGATTATATTCTAAATATCTCTTTGATTGTATACATTAAACAAAATATCATTTTGATTACTCTCTATTCATAAACTACTTATGTGTAGATTGAATCATCCTTTCTTTTTTCTTCCCATTCTTTTCCTTCCAACTTCGATTCTATTCTCCTTTTATTTTGCACTTAGGGTCTGTTTAGATACTACTTATTTTGCTGAAACTGAAAACTTATTGCTGAAAGTACTATAAATAAAAGTAAAAATTTACTGAAATAGTACAGTGAGACCTATGAAATATATCAAAAAGTGCAGTAGGGCTCATGAATAGTAGCAAAAATAAGCTGAATAGTGAAATAATTTTTATTTTTCATTAGTATCCAAACGGAGGCTTAGTCAAACAATAATGTTAGGAATTATGAATTAATTTTTAAAAAAGTTTAAGACCACACGCTTTAACAGACCATAGATCCATAACAAGTAGTGATTGGATTCAATTGCACGTTAACAAATATGCAAATATATGTTAGTAAAAGAACAGTTAATTCAATTATTTGCTAGCTAGTGGAGCTGCACGTATACAAGATACATATAATAGATTATAAAATAGTCTTCTAGATGAGGACTAATTCAAATATGTGATGATTCAGTTCACACACCAACCGATAGAAAATATCGCAGTTCACGCGTAGCGTGCGAATAAGATCTTATCTTGTGTTCAAATTTATGTCCAACGCCACGGTCTACCAAGTTTGAAAATTTTTTTTTTTTTTTGAGAAACAAACCATTCAAGGTTTGAAAATATTGGTTAGAATAGATAGCATATATAGAATGGCATTGTGGAAGTCTAGAAAGCACATGACATCACCCACCTCTTCTAGACGAGAACTATAACTAACTAATATTCGTCGTACATACATGTCACTGTGTGTCTGTGGGGTACGGACGTGGTCCCCCATTTTGAATTTTTAACGTTAGTATTTAACCAAATCTACAAAAGGACAAAAGTAGTAGTTACGCATCAACTCACTTACTCTGAAATCTCACGCATACTGGCTAGCTATTACTTAAGCATAAACTTTTTTTTTTTTTTTTTTTTCACCGATCACACTCTATCAAGTTATATTTATGAAAAAAAGTTGTGAAAAGTTTTATGATTCTAGACTTTTTCCTACAAAGGAAATAAACTAAACCAAACAAATTTTCATATATCTTTATATTAAGTGTGAATTTTGAAAATATAACCGTTAAATTTTATCTTCTTGCTTGCAAAATTTCATGAAGATCAATTATTAATTTCTATATCATTAAACAAATGTTAAAATTTCAACTTTTTGTAATTTAAAAATATGTATAAAAAAAAGTTTATTGATCAAATAGTAAATAACATCCGATTTGAATGAAATTTGATATATATATTAAGAACATAAGAAACATGAAACTCAATTGTTAGATTTTCAAAATTCACACTCAAAAAATAAATATATGAGAAGTTTAAACTTTAAAGAATTTTTCTCCAGATTAGTTTGAAGAGAAACTTTGTTAAACTATCCCCATAAGCTGTCATATCATATATAACATTAGTATGTATTTTTCTTTTCTTAAATTTTTAAACATGGGTGTTTGGATTTAAGTATAACAATAGTAATCTTATTAAGATGTTATAAAATAGTGTAAGGGCCAAATTCTGTTCAATCAATCTTAAAAAATACCTACTACATCAGCTTATGCGTCAATTTTGCAAAATGCATTTTTGCTATAGTATTTGTGTAAATATACACAAACATGGTTGTTTGTTTGTTTCAATTTTTTATTCTTTATTTATGTTTCCCCGAAAATGAAGGAAAAGAGTGGATAGTATATGTGTGAAAAATAAAAAAATAATAATTTAAAATTGATCTTTTAATGAAGTATAGTTTAGAATAGATAATCTAATGTTGGTGTTTTGAAAAGTGGTTAAGTAAAATAAACAAAAAGATTATTATGCTAAAATATATAAGAAATTTTGCACATGTGAATGGTCTAATCCTTGTTTTATAATTTCAATATTAAAAAATTAAAAAAAAAAAAAAAAAGCCTAATGTTATAATTTCCATATTTGTTTTAATGTTGAACAATTTATGAAGCAAGCTATTCATGAACAATTTGGAATTAACTTGGAAAAAAAACTTATATATATTGGCTTTTAGCCTAATTCAAGCTTAAGTTTAAACTCAATTCTTAAATAAGCTAAGCTCAAACATAACAACATTCTCAGTCATTGTACTTCCCAATCAAATTCGTCATAACACTCCTAGACATGATCCACACAGGTTTAAGTGCCTAAAGAGCATATCTACCAAAGCAAATACAATTACCTCGATAAGATATTCCTTTCATTCTTCCTTTATGTTGTTTACAAATTCTAGTTCTTTTGGGGTTATAGTTGATGGTTCTTTTCAATTCCATCTCTACTACAGAACTGGACATGAGAGTTTCTTCTCATCCAGGTCCTTGCAATTGAAAAATAACAAATATAACATTGTATACATGTATTTAATGAATAATATATTGAATTGTTGGAGTCTTTGAGATTTTATCTTATATCTAATCTATTAGAAATTTGTATATCTTTTTTTGATAGTTTATATAATAATAATAATAAACTAAACATGTATTCTATTTCTATTTATTTATAGTTATAGATAATTATTTTATAGGTTAGTTAGAGATAGTGTTATAGATAATAGATAATAGAATTTCATTTCGTTATAACGAGTATTTATTTTGTTTTAGAGCTGGTTATCCAGTTACAAAAGAAATCTCATAGACTTTCGTTTTTGCGCCTCTCTGAAAGGTGTAAATTTCGGAGGGATTTTTTATAATTTGGATATGTTATTTGGAGGTCAATCCATTAGGAATGGGGCTACATCTATTTATTTCAACAACAAAAAAAGTCCTAAGATTTTTAAAGTACATAATAAAATGAATGTGTTAGTGTACCAAAAGTCAAAATTAAAGTTTAGTGCAAGTTGAGGTCCAAGTAAACATTTTTTGTTTTTTTTTTTTTTGAGATAAACATTTTTGATATCTGTAGTCTGTAGAATAAGATAGAAATAATTTGAGACTTCTCTAAGCAATTCATACAAACAATCGATTATGCTTTTTGAGTTATAGATTTCAGCTGGTTCTGTTTGGGTCTATATTCATTTTTTAGCATAATCTTCAGTTTGGGCCTTGACAATATATTACTTTTACTTCGTATTTGACCCAAGACTGTTACCATTTTCTGCTGCTCACCCTATTGGGCCGAATAGGAATCCTCTTTCGGAAAGTCCATTTAGCACGTAGTCTGGGGCCATAAAAATTGAACAAAACAAAAGCCACATAGAAATGGACCAAAAGAGACATTCTCATCTAAAAGGTCAAGTTGCATTACACATCTAACCAAGAAACTTCAAAGTACCCTTATCGACACGATAACCATATAAAAAATGATATTATTTTCACATTGTTTAGTGTCCAACAGAGTATTATTTTCATTGAGGTTGCTTTTATCACTTTGCCAACTGTGGTATTTTGATGAGCTTAGCTTTTCGATCCAGGTTCAAGATGGAGAGTCAAGCCCACTACTTGCGTTAGTTTATATAATAATGAAAGCTAACAATATGTCTTAGAAGCTGCACACATAAAAGGAGCCTACAAATGAAGGAGTAAATACAAATTCAACTATTTAGCAACACAAAAAAAATAAAAACCCAAATTCAACTATCAACTGTAATTAACATTGATTCTCAACACACACAAAACTGTAAATTACAAGAATGTCTCATAAAGAGGGATAAATTTAGAGAGTGAGAGAGAGAGAGAGAGACAGCCATGCCCATGCTGCTATTGCTAAGCACATAGAAAATTTATGCTGGCATTTGTTGTATGCGACACATGTACTTGCTCTTATGAGGAGTAACAATGTTCCCTTTTGGTAAGTGAAACTTGAGTTAATTCCTCATATTTTTTTATAACTTTTCTAATGGATCAAAGATTATTAATATGATAGGCAAGAACTTATGGTTTGTTGCGTGTTTGTTAAGAACAGTAAATGTCTAACAAAAGAAATTATTCAGTCATATGGGAGAAGTCTTCCTTCCTTTCACAACGAGCTTCATTCATTACTTTAATAAAAGTTATTAATATGATCTAATACAAGAACAATCAAATTTACCTTTTGACAAGTCATTCTGGGACTACAATGAGAAGTGAATAAGAAGGCTTTAGCCTAGCTAGTAAACAATAGAATTAAAATCAAGAGGCATTCCTATTCTTTTATTTTTAAGAAGTTTACATATAAATCAGAAGCAGTTCATTTCAGCTTCATTTCATTACACAAAAGTAGAGGTGCAGAGGCTTACAAGGGCTATAGGGCAAGGCAAGAGATGAGAACAGGTGCTTTCAAAATTACAATTACTAGCCCATTAAGTTATTAATTTATGCTTACATAAACAAGGAAGACATTGAAGAGCCCATGATAGTAAAGTATCCAATAAACATTCTGTTTATAACAGGATACAATACAATAAAGCCATTGACTGACTTACCATGCTATGATGTTTACAAACCAACAATAACTCTATCTCGTATATATATTTATATATGTATGTATATTTCCAAAAATAAATGGACAAATATATGAATGTATTTTACACATAATTTTTCCTTATTCTAAGAATTTAAACATGTGGAGCTCTTCGTCATCATCCACATTCTAGAATGATTCCCTGGGCCCGACTCATGGAAAAACTTTTTAAGGTTCAACAAGAGTACAATACTTCCAAATCCCATCACCTCTTAGAGTCCACAAAACCTACCTCAGTTTTCTCCTTTCCAGAACTGTCTTCTTCTTCTACCCCCACCTAAACGTCTCTCAATCATTCATGCCTACCCATATGAATATACTATATATTATCATTATCAAATACCAAATAGGTCAACCTCTCCAATATTGCAGCTGTAACGCACTCTTGCTCTCCAACAATGCACCTTAGGTCCACTGCCACCTTTCACCTCTATATTTCTGCCACTTGTACAGATGCAGAGCCGGTGCCATATTATAATTTAAATCTATTATTGACTAGAACTAGAAATCTAGAATACCATTTTGATGGGTTACTTGAATAAAAAAAGAAAATAATATATGCTTTTCAATTTTCATTCTTTCCCATTTTCTAACGAGGACTGTACAATACTTCTTTTTTTTCTTTTTCTTTTTCTTTTTCTTCTCCTTTCTAGCTTATCACAAAAATTCTTTAAGTAGATGGAAGTGTTAGAGATAGGTCTGAATGGTGAAGTGAGAGAGTGTAGACATTGGGTATATACGCAATCCCACTGTTTTAGAAATGCTCCTTGTGGAATTCAAATTTGGTTGGACCTTTGTGGTTGAACTCATAGCAGAGCTTGCTAAGTTCTTTAGCCAAAACTGGTGCCCCACAGTAGAATACCCCTGATCAAAGTTACCAAAACCACAATGATAACATTAGAAGAAAGCTAAATTTGCTAGTAATATCTTTTGGCCTATTGGAGATTTATCTCACCTATTCTTGCAGAACAGTGCTTGGAACATATTTTGGAGAAAACTTTCTTCCAATTAGGCCTGGCAAAATGAGTTCTTACCTGATAATGAAAGGAATGGAAAACAATTAGTAACACATTAAGGTTTTCAGCGAAAAGGGCCTTGTATTTGTCAAATACCCCATCCCACTTCTTGTATTTTTGTTTATTTATTTTTGGTTAAAGTCGTTGGTTGCTACTAACAATTCTAAAAGAAAAGTGGTCTGGTCCAAAGCCACATAGTTCAAGAAACAGTTAAAAAATATTTGATTGCATGAATGAGGTCTAGAAAAGTATTGAGTATGAGAATGATAATCATCAAAGAGCTTACCCTAGTTCCAGAAACAATATCAACTCCATTCTTGGCATGGTTGAGTGCTTGCACCATGGTAATGAGAGCCGATCGGGCATCTCCTTCCTCATACACACTGGTCAGGTAGTTATGCATTTCAATGACACCCTAATTTCCAAATTGACAAGTTAAAGTTATCAAACTTGGGAAATTTTCAACAAAGGAAATGAAATGATGCCAAGGAGCATTCTTTTTTACCCTTTGATCCCGATCAGCAACTTCATTCATGACCCCTTTAAACCAATCAAACGAGCCCTGCTCCCTAGTTACCCAGTAGAAGTAAGCATTAGTGGTCTTCAGAGGCTTTTTCCGCTTTGGACAGACCCTATTATTCATTGAAGAATCTGTACTTCCAACACTTAGATCTGATTCCCTATTGCCATCTGAGACAGAATCCTGTTGAGAAGGAAACAGAATTTTTATTTTGCATGATAAAATACATAGTTTTATCCCAAGTCCTGGTAATAAGTCTATGAAAATTAGAACAGGTTAACAAGTACTGATACTATTGCAGGTTAAATAGTGAAGGTCTATAAAAGTCATATAGCAAAAACAGAACAAGTTACTTACTGCCTCCTCCTCCATTTTGATAATGTTGTTGAGCAAATCTTTTAAAATGCTGATAAAAGGTGTTGCCCCAATTCCAAGCCCAACAAGTAGCAGGACATCATACTTCCTGTAGTCTTGTGCAGGGGCACCGTAAGGCCCGTCTATTAAGAGCTTAGGCAAACTGTAATCTCCAAAAGGAATTTTACATATTACATAACATGAAAAATAATTTTAAAAAAAATGCTAAACCAGGGAAGACATTAGACAGGTGCACAAAATTATACCTTCTTCTGGTTGTTTCATCAGCCCTTAGAAGCCCACTCTTTCCAGACACAGAAGGCTCACAGGCTTCAGAGAATACCCTTCTAAGCTCTTGTGTCCAATCACCTAGCTGCCGGATGTGAATGCTAAGGTAGTCATCTCCAGGAGCAGAGGTAATGGAAAATGGATGCCTGGGATGCATAAATTGAACCATAAAAATGATCAATTGGGTAGCCACATTTTTACATGGTGCTGGTGGTGACCAGATTGAGTATTGTATGATTCAGACATTCTCATCAGAACTTTTTTATTTTCAAAAACTATTCAGCATTCAGCATATATTCTCGCTCGCAAAGCATTGAAATTATGACTAGAACATTGTCACTTTATAGTATAACATTGGCAAGCGTCTAAATAATTGTTAGAAAATTGTAAATTTAATCATTTAACTATTATTATAATAAAATTTTGGATAGCCTAATTCTCGGATTTCACCTAGGGATAGCTTTGCTTAAACAAAGCCATTGCTTGGTGCAGTTGCTGTAAATTACCGAAAAAGTGAAAATTTCCCAAAATATAGTGATTTCAGGGAATGCTACGGTGACTTACCACTCAAACGGAGAAACTGCAGGGCATTGGACAAACATGTATTGTCCACTCTTGTAATTGAACTGGGGTGGCTTAGACATTTGCAACGCAAGAACATTTCCAGGATAGATGGCAACCTAAGAAAATCAAGGTTAGAAAAAAACAGCCTTGAATTAAGAGGAGAAAAAACAACTTGTGAGCATGCAATCCATTGTGGAATACACCATGCATTCAAATAAATGTAAGAGGTTCTCATTGTTAGAATAAGAGTTAAATCATTAAATTCTTCATTTCTTAATAGTTTAAAACTTTGAAACAATTGATAATTTATGACTCACTTTTAGAAGATGGACAGTGTAGGAGCCTGACCGAAAGAACCTTAAGGTTCTTTCTCCTGCATACATTAAAACCGGAATGGAAAGATACATCCATGTCTGCATGCATGAACTCAATACATTAGCTAGCTCTTCTAAGCAGAAAAATAACTATTGTTGAAAATATAAATATGATCACTTGAAATATCAAAAGTATACCGTCTTAAGGTACCACTTGTGCACAAGATATACGAATTGTCCGTGGAGGATGAGCAAGACATAGACAATGACAAATAGGTGGTGTGAATACCAGAAGGCATTGAAACCAGTGAGCTTATCAAAGGGCTTGGGCAGCTTAACAAGACTCCGCCTAAACCATCGTGTTGCAAGTGTAAACGCAACTGTCATGAGAATCACCATTAGGATTCCAGTCACACCGTCTACTCCTTCAGCCAGCTTTGCGTAACTGGGTCTGTATTTACCGAAGTCAACACTTAAATATTTCTCATATTCTCCCTCAGGCGAGTGAGAAAGTTTAGGGAAATCACATGCAAGGTGGTTCCCGGCATGGAGAATGACACCAACTACAATGGCTCCTGCGATTGTCTGCAAAGAGAGGTTAACAAAAAGAAAAATGAAAACATATTTAGAGGCAGCACATACATCAAGTCATCAAGTATTCTAATAAGGTATTCACTTTAGTTATTAGATGAGACTTTCACAATATTGAATTCACGACATCTATAGATCAACTTTGTCATTCTTGCAGTAAAGAGTCACATTGCGATGAGTCATGCTACTTGAAGACAGCTTAGCCAAACCTTTGAAGATGAAAAAGACATCTAAGTTACAATATGATCTGTATGTGTTATCCTTCCAATTCATTAAACCCAGACATGGCAAAATCAGTGCATCAGTAGCTACACATATGGTAGAAACTTAAAGTTCATACCTTTTAGGACCCAAGGGAAGAATAACAGCATGCAATATCACATTGCTCAAACTTTAAGCCGTTTTTACTTAGTATATTGATAAAATGGCATGCTTTAAACATTGGAAACATTTCTGTATATAATCCTGTTCCAGTGGCAGTAAGTCATAAGGGCCTATGCTAGAGAAAGAGCCATACTTATTTCCTTGGGGTGCTTAATTACTATTATGTAAACACAATAGCTGATCAATCCGAACTATTAGAATCATAACCCATAACATATAGATAGGCACCTTTTTCTAGGACCTGAGATGCATAAAACATGAACTAACTACTACAAAAACATAAGGTTGATGATCTCTCCCCCAATATTTGGTCCAAACCTTCCAAAGAGCACTTATTTCGACTCTTCTTTTTCGGTTCTATATGGTAATTTGATTTTAGCTTGCGTGGTAAGATCGCTTGAATTAATCTATTAGCCGCAAAAATAAATAATATATCATCAATCATGTTAATCTCTTACTTCCCAGATACCAGTAAGGGTTTTTTTCCCCTAAGATAGAATTTGATAAAAAAAATAATAATAACAATTGAGTTAATTAGAACCCATAGTTCCATATTTTACCCAATTTCGCTTCTCTAATTTTTTATTATAAGACTCTCCTGAAGTGAGATGAACCGTCCATCTATATCACATATTCTATGAAAATAAAAAATAATGGTATAAAGAATAGGCCTGCTAAAAGAGGAAGGGAGCAAAGGAGCAAACTTGAAAAATACAGTCAATGTTCATCTTCTATATATTGTAGATATGTATGGGACCTTTTCAACTTGACACTCCTAGAGAATGCCCTATGAAACCTTTTGTTTCTAGACACCCACCTAGGGTGGTAGAAGGACAAAGCTTTTGTATTAGTATTTTATTATGATAAATGATTCCCATCTTTCTACCAAAATAAATAAATAAATAAAGACTATGTTTTGTTTGCTTGCTTAGCACAATTAGCTTCCCATGGTTTGTAAATAAAGTCAATGTTTTGAGTTTGACGACTTAAATCTAAATTGATTTCACCATGGCTGATTTATTGTCATTTTTGCAACAGTAAATTGAGGGAATCTACTCCTTTATGTTTGTCTATACATATGTATATTAAAAAAAAAAAATTTGCTTACCTATAAAAAGTAAAATAAAGGTACAGACGTATAGCCGTATGTGTGGTTGTCAATTTTTGCTGCGTCTATAAGCAAATGTACCCATAGAGATGTGATCATCAATGTAGTAGTAATAATAGTAAAAAAGTATTAAAAAAAAAAAAAGTAAAATTTTTAGTAATAATGAATAGAAAACTTTTCATCATGCTGACTTGAAACACAAGTCTCGGAGATGGGACTTAATTAATTAAAAGTCTCGGATATGGGTCCTAAATAGTTAAGGTATAAATTAAGCAATGACAAATTCAAGAAGCATTAATGGGTTTGATGTGTACCTTGTGAAAATTGATATTGTCGTCAAAAGGTATGAAGTAAGCCAACTTGGTAGACCTGAGCCAAGTGATTGTGTTTCTACACACGGGGAAGAGAATTAAAGCCATGTTGAACTTAAGGGTCTCGGCTGCACCTTTAGCCGTAGGGAGACAATAATGCATGACGTGGAAGGCACTTCTATTTTTGTACTGAATGAATTTCCATGTAAACAGCCCAATCATGATGCAAATCCACAATGCCAAAACCCAAAGTCTCCTCCAATTCTCTTGCAAATAATATACGAATTTTGTGCTCCACCGTCTTATTGGGCTTTTCTTTCTCAGCCCTTGTAAATTCTGGCTCAATGCCTGACTTGTGTAGCTCAATGCTTGACTGTAGTTTAGGTATGTGTCCTTTTGTAACAATAGTGTCTCCAATTGCCATAGCTGCACGTCATCATCAACCACAATGTAACAAACTTACAAAAGTCATCAAGGGTTGAACCATGTGGGGAGCACAATGACCTTGGACACGTCAGCTATTTAATTTACACTATCATTGATCGAGAATAGTTGCTAGTATACAAAGTATACGACACACTTGGAAACGTATATGATGTGGGATTGTTATGTGGAAGTACTGTAATCCCACATGGAAACGCTATGCCACATAATAAAAAATTTGGGGTTCCAAAACTACAAAGGTCACTATAATTAAAAATCTATAATACCTTGTTTTATTAATATGGTACCCACCTTTACTCATATAATTGTGCTTAACTAACTATTACAATTAACGACTTGTCACAAGTTGGACTGAATGAATTCAGAGCAACCAATGATACAGGGTATTTCTATGCCACTTCAGACAAGCTACTCACACCCACCAATGACATGCAGTTCTGGGTCTGGCTAGCCAAAGCAATTTCTCTAATACATTAAATGTAGTTTGACTAATGATTCATACTCGGAAATAGCTATTACTAGAAATGTGAGTAATTGGAGTCTTGCGTGTAACCGTAGTTTGCTCAGAATAGCATTGCATTCTTCAGAAGAAACCAAATATAGGCAGAGACAAAGGTTTTAACCAAAAAAAAAGGGCATATCAAGAAGCTATAGAATCCCTTGTTTTCTAACCTCAATTTCCATGCATCTATGTAGATGCATATACCATAACTTCATTTATAATCTGAATACATTTATTAGGATTTTCTGACTGTTGTTCTATCCTTTTCATTAGAGGGTGATGCATAACATAACCAGATTGCAAAAAAATGAAGCAGTAGCATAATCCTAAAGTCACAGATAAGCTCTACCATTGAAAGTATTAAGAGACCATGTACAGAAAATTTCCAAATCAGCTCTTTAGTAACTGATTCTAAGACAACTCCTAAGTGAGACTGAAATTGAAAAACTCAAGCACCTGATAATCACTAGAAAGCTCTGAAACTTTGGCTCAACTCAAAAGGGCTTTAAAGGGCATTACCTTCATGCAAAAGGCCAAAGTATCACTGTGCATGTTAGAAAATGCCAAATCATGATATAAAGATAACAATGAATCAAAGATAACACTTACTGTCCACTTTTTTCACATTCTAACAAATGTAAGAAATTTAGAATTTACGTCGAACATATAATTGATACTAGACGAGAAAAAATCTACCAAGAATATGACGGTGTTCTGCTATAAAGCAAGATACGTCCTCTTTTATTAATAGTCAAAAGTTGGGCATCAAGCCCTAGTGGTCCAGCTTCAGCAAGCTTAGTGACCTCATTTTTCCATTGAAGTTCTGAAACAACATAAAAATTTTCACTAGATTAATTAGATCCAGTATGCATATTATGCCCCATGCATTGACCCTCTATTTTCACTGCATACACATACATAATGGTTACGTAGCATTATTAAAATCAAGACCTAAAAGCTCTCTTCAAAATACCAAATAAAATAGAACTCCAAAGAATGCACATATTGTAAAACATGAAGGAAGTTGATCTTTCTTAAAAAAAAAAATAATAATAATAATAATAATAATTGAAAGAGTAAAAATTTCTTGCCCAAATAATGACACCAAAGGGAATGATGAAATAAATCATAAATGAAACATATGTATTATATTATATCTCTCTCTATCTCTATCTCTCTAACAAATAATGCAGGGGGCAAAAAGCATTAATTCCTTAAAAAGTGATAATCAAGTAAACAACCACCTTTAGTTGGGATTCAACTTGATTTGGTCCGAATGAGAACTTGGATCAAATTAAGCTAGAGGTTGTACTTGCTATATCTAACTCATATTTCATAGTCTTGTTATATCATCTTTGGGTTTAAAAACCAAAAATAAATAAATAAGAGCCCTCTATTTTACAGTTTCAATTTGCACCTTTAGCAACCAAGGACTGCATAATAAATCATGTACTTAAATAGCTAGATTACATGAAGGTAGTCATCATGTATACCTAGTGGCAATTGAGGCAAGCAACAGCATTTGCAGTCAAAATCAGCATCTTGATTGTTGTGGAACAGCAACCTGAAAAAATAGAGTATGCCAGAGCATAATTTACAAGAAACAAATAAAATTTATCGAGTAAATGAAGAGTTACAATATTTGATGAAATTAATATTGGGAAATAGTAGGCTTATATTCCAAAATGTTATACAACAAACAGACAAAAGAAATGTTACATTCCCTACCATTGCTTGTGATATTAAAAAAAAAAAGATAATTATAATAAAATTCATATAAAAATTGAATTAAAAGCATTACAATTATAAAAAATTTAAAAATTTAAAAAAGGAAGCAAAGGTCATACAGCAGCAAGAGTCATTTATAAATGGGAACATTTTTTTGTCCCCTTACACATGACTAATGCTATCAAGCTCTGAATTTCAAAGATAAAGTTACAATAAAAACTCAAATTAAGAAGATTACTCCTTTTATTTTTGATAGCAAGTCATCTCAAAACAGAGTGAATTAGATAGAACTACAATGTTTTCACTGCTCTTGTAGCAAAAGAGTTATTCATGGAAGTTCTCAAGTCCCTAAAGTTAAAAGCGCCTAGCCAAGGATCTTCATTCCTAGTTGAAAGAAGAAAAACACTGCCGATGACTTCTAACCCAAGGGTGCGTGGGTTTTTTCAAAACGTCTTGATAATGCTGTGTTTGAAGACTATACATAGAACTACAAAATGAATGGAACTTAAAACTCGGCTCAAGTTTTAGAGGTCTCAAACGGTAAGGGATCTAAAGACACGAAGTTAATGTTGCAAAATTTGTGACACTCAGAATGTGACACTTAGAATGTGTGTGTATTCATTCAGGGGCGGCGCCATATATAATTGAGGGTGGTCACAGGACCACCCTCAAACTTGAAAAATAAATAAATTTTATACCAAAAAAAAAAGAAATTCTAAATTAATATGGATGGTTGACAACCCTAAAAAAAAAAACTTGACCACCCTAAAAAAAACTTGAACATCGTAAATAAAAATTTGTCCATTAAAAATAAAATTTGACTTCTCCAAAATTTTGGTCCATTGAAGATTGAACCAAAAAATTGCTAGAAGTGCTATGTTCACAACATGGAACTCCCTTTCCAAATAACAACAAATATAAAAAAATTTAGTTAATTGTCACGGATCAAAACAATATTGAAAACTAGCATCTCGAGTGTCTAAAACTCGAGTTCCAAGATAAAAATCGAGTTTTTAAGTCTCGATTTGTAAGAGAATGGGTTGATTTGGAAAAAAATCCACATGAAAATCGAGTTTTAAAGACTCGAGTTCCATAAATTGAAGAAAAACGCCGCTATAGGGCTTTAAAACGTCACTATAGGGCTTAAAAACGCCACTATAGGGCTCCTTAAACCTGGTATGGGGTGATTACTTATAAAAATTTTTTTTGCAGAAAAACGCCGCTATAGGGCTTTAAAATGTCACTGTAAGGCTTAAAAACGCCACTATAGAGGAAATTTTTTTTGCATGGAACTCGAGTTTTAAAGACTCGAGATTTATGTGGTATTTTCAGTAATATGGATCTCGAGTTTCTAAAACTCGAGATGCTACTTTCCATAATTGTTTCAAACGTTGCCTAACTAACCATATACTTCCCTTTTACTTGCCTATTTTGCACATTCCCCCTCACAACATGTCCTCAACACTTTCATAACAAATCTTAAGTGGTAGATTGTTACTGGTAGGAAAAAAAAAGTTAATGATATGTAAATTAAAACTAGTAACAATTGCTAACTAGGATTTGTTGTGAAAATATTGTGGACGTAGCATTTCTCAAAAATTGTCCAAACAAAAAATTAGCCTAAAAGCCCAAATCAAATGTTTAATTGTGATATTTTAAATTATGTTTACAAAAGACATATTTCAAAATTGCTATTTTTTTTATAAAAAAATGCATATTTTCCAATAGCTAGTCAATTAGTACTTTGCTTTAGTCTTTAGATGAATTTATTGGATTTATGTGATACTTCTTGTACATACACGTATGCACTAAAATAATACCTCAATATTTTATTGAACATGATTAATGTAACGTGTTGGGAAATTTAGACCCCGGTTGATATAATTAACAAGTTTTAAATCCAAGTTGTTAATTAGATTATTATGAATAAAACTTGTTAAAACAAACAAACATCAATATCATGTCAATAATGAATGCAGCAGAAAAGTAAATAAGACAAGAAATGATAACCCAAAAAAACCAATGAAACAAACTAGTTTCACAGTAAAAAACCTGGGGGGAAACCTTCCTGAAAAGCAATCCACTATAATGAAAAAGAGTTTCAGATTTAGTACAAAACTTTTGTTCCTAGACTTTACAATCCCCGTAGATGAACTCACAGCAAAAACCTTCTACCGCTTCAAAACCTCTGAACTCTTTAATACATGAACGCCACCCTTTGATGATGCACGAATCCCAGTACGTGACTAACCAATTGCGCAGATCCCAGTACGCGACTTCAATCACCAACTAGAGAAGAAGATGTTGGCTGCAAAGTTCTTCACTTTATCAACAATGAAGATCAAGAAGCACTTGGTTACAAAACCCTAAGGCGCAAAGACGCAGTAGCTTCTTTCAGAGAGAATAAGGCATCGGTCACCTTTTGCATATGTTCTCCTTGCATTCTCTTATGTGACGGCCTCTAAAATAAGCCTTATATAGGTCTAGGGTTGTGAGAAAAGAAACCCTACACATACATGTCATCATGGGACGAAAATCAGATTTGAAAATCTGAATTCCTGTAACCTCGATCGATCAAGAGGTGTCGAGGAGGTGTCGAGATTTAAACGTCGACAGATACAGCTATCGAGAAGCTATCGAGGAGCTGTCAAGGAAACAGAAGCTTTCTCGATCAATCCACCAGCTATCGAGAAGGTGTCGAGATTGCGATAAGAAACACCTTAAGAGGCTTGATAGATAGCCTAGCTGTCGAAAGATGTCAAGAAGCTATCGAGCTTTAAAAACTCAGCACTTCTTCACTTGTTTCTTGGACAAACTTGATGACTTCAACACTTGATCTTGAAACATAGTTTCTTGAAGTATTAAACCACATCCTAGATCTATCCAAATACAAGTAAAGTGCGTTTTGTCAAAGGATTAGCCAATTACAATAAAGAATGACATATGTTCTTAACATGTGAACCACATATGTTCTAACATAACGGTTTAATGCCTAAGTTGAATATGTTGAATGAACTTGTAACTTACCCTTTATTTTTTTGTTATCACTATGGACAAAATTCCTATAAGGAAATCACTTTTATTACAAAATATATCTTCTAAGCAAATTCGTATTCACTTGAATAATCTTCTTTTAGATCCTAGGCTATGAGAAAAGTTCTCATCTTTTCATCCTAATAATTGAGAGAAAATAAAAAGAGCATATTTACAAAGATGTTCTTGTCAACCTCTTTGCCATGATTTCCCTAAAAAAGAAATTAGTAGAGCATTGCATTAATTTAATCCTAATTAGTTTAAAGAATACGAAATATAGGTTGGAACATATCTTAAAAAAGGATGATGCATTTTGTTTATATTGTTACTTATTTAGGTAAGATGTTGGTGATTGAAAAGGAGATCAGTAATTTAATGATTACTTGACTGTGTATGTTGAAAAAAAATGTAGTTGATAGCATTAATAATGAAGCTATCATACAACAATTTCAAAATATGAAAAACTTGTAGAATGAAATTTTAAAACTTTATGTATTTGCGATTGTTTTTTTATGTCAATATATTCAAATTTTATTTTTATGAAATTTTGTTTAATTTAAATTTCTTAATGACAACCCTGAACAAAATTTCTAGAGCCGCCACTGTATTCATTAGTCCCAAAGTCAATCAAGATTCTCGCTAAATTAAACAAAACACATAGAGAGAGAGAGAGATTGATTTAAAGTTGGGCTAGTAATTGGGCTGAATTTAAAGTTGAGTTAGGCTAGAGTTTAATGTCCCAGGTTGAGCCCAATTATGTCCAGACCTTAAATGGATAGTATTGGGCCACACTATTCTTTATTATTCTTTTGTAGTTAAAAATTTAAGGTGTCACACCCTCTCTCCTTTTTTTTTATAAATAAAACTAAAGATTTCAATAAGAAAGATTGGCCAGCTTGACTAGAGCTATAAGATGTGGAGAGATATCTTCCATTCACATTGATAGATCTGTGACATAAATAGCATGCTCTGTGACATGAATAGCATGTCCACACTAAAACAAAACACAGAGAGAGAGAGAGAGAGAGAGAGAGAGAGAGATTTAAAGTTGGGCTAGTAATTGGGCTGAATTTAAAGTTGATTTGGGCTAGGGTATAATGTCCTAGGTTGAACCCAATTATGTCCAAACCTTAAATGGATAGTATTGGCCCACACTATTCTTTATTATTCTTCTGTGATTGAAAATTTAAGGTGTGGCACCCTCTCTCTTTTTATTTTTTTAATGAAAATTAAAATTTTCAATAATAAAGATTGGCTAGCCTGAACTAGAGTTATAAGATGTGGAGAGACATCTTCCATCTACATTGATAGATTTGTGAAATGAATAACATGTTTAGCAAGGTTATAAGTTATAGAATTGCCTTGGTGACCAACATGTAAAACTGCTCATGCGAACAATTTTGCATATTGTATCAGACGATCAAAGCAAGTGTCAAATCCAATATAATGCAAAAATATTGTTGTGTGATTTTTCTCTTCTTCTTCCCTCTCCTTTTATTTTATTTTTTATTTTTGTTGAGAAAAATGGTAAGTTGTGGTTTGTGATTTCTCAAATATATGAGTGTGTTTTTTCTTATCATAAAGTGTTAAGCACTGAGTGTATTTTTATTCATTATAGCTATTAAATCTACTACTCTACAGTGGAATTTGAATTCAAATTATATTTGTGGATAGTCATATGAATTTGGTGATGGTGCACTTTTGCTAAGCATTTCTTTAGTGGTTGTTTTGATTTTATTTTAATGTATAGTAAAATGCATTGGGGAGAATGTAATTAGTATCCAAGACTAGGGTGCTTAAGTATGATTAAATAATTCCTCTATATGAAGTTTTTTAGAAAAGCTTCATTTTTATTTCCCCAAAAGTTTCTTAGGAGATCAGATAAGGCTTTTGTGGGTCTTTCATGTGATTTTCATTATGTGGTTGCGGGCATTTGTTGTTCCTTCGTGGTTGAACCAATGTTTTTATATATGAATCATTGTTGTGACATTGAGCTGCAACGACTTTATATTTATGATACTAATATTGAAGTTTTTTGTATTTCAATGTCCTCCCCCATTTGTGTATTACATTATGAATGACCTCTTTGTATATCAATGTACCCCAAACGATATAAATGTTTTGTTCCATAATTTTATCAAATACAACACTTATTCTTAGCTATAAATGTATATATATTTTGAGTGAATTGTCAATTTTAAGGATATGCTTTTGATTCTTTGGAAAAAGCAGATAATAACCATTTGATTCACAATGTTTCGTACTTGAAGTTTCTTTATCTTGGGGTCTTTTGCATCATCAAGTTTTACTTTATTGATATGCAGAATATAATGTCAGTATTGTGAGCTTGAACATTATTTGATGTTTTTCAGGTCACACATACCCGTTAGATATTGGATTCAAACAGATTGCATATAGTATAAAGAGCATCCACTCAAATGGTTCCAAAACAAGAAGAGGATAGAATCGTTGGTTTCCTGCTGCTATCGGATGTTATGTATGTGCCGATTGTTGGAATTTCTTTTAGAAAGAAGTAACCAGTAATGATGTCAATTTTCAGGCACTGTTACTACTTGTAGGCATGTTTCATCTAAAAATAGCAAGGACTGTTTTTGGAAGTGAACTTTAGGAAGAATTCACTATTAATTTGTTGAATGTGTTTATGTTATCACTGTTAAACATGTTTTTGATGTAGTGTCTCATTTGTGAAACTTGACTATTATAAGTTTAAGATTTTTTGCTAAATAGAATGGCTTGTTTATTTCCTTTTGTTTTTGTTTTTAATACAGGAGAGCTTCACTGATCTTGTTTTTGTTTTTAATACAGGAGAGCTTCACTGATCCAACCAATAAGATAATGAAAACTTCAAAAGAAAAATTGACAAATAAAATTTGTTAAAATCTATTATATGTTCGCAACTAGTTAAATATTGATTTCAAAGATAACGCCAAAAGTATTGATAGATAGCAGTTAAAGGATGTTATGAAAGAGGAGGATCCCAAAACAAAAAAAATAGGGAAAAAAAAAGTAGAAGAAAATTCTAGGTTAGGACATAGGAGCATTTGACTCGGTAAATGTTTAGAGTAAGTAGTTTACCTAAAGATTAGAAGTTCTCTCTTGGCTGATACCAATCGCATTCAGGACGAGGGAGGAAAAGTTCACCTATATTGATTTCTTCTCTCTCTCCCACAAAGAGTAATGGAACAATTTTGCATGAGAAATGTGGAACAACATTTGACAACACTGCATGCTACCGTTCTTAGAAAATATTTTTCTGTACTAATAAGGTGCCCGTTAACAGTAACTTTTGATTTTTTTTGGTATAATTTTTTTTTTTTTTTTTTTTTTGGTAGCTTTATGTCATATTTTTCAGTATGTGGTCAACTTTGTAGAGAGAAAAAATATTAAAATAACCAAAAAGACTAATTTTATGTCCTTTTCATTTATTTATTTAATTTTTGTATTAAATGGAACACCCACTTTTGTATAATCTTAACAAGAACCTACGCAGTGTTTGTTAACATTTGCTATAAAAGAGAAAGTCTTATGTCTCTGGGGGTAGCGGCTCTTATGGATGAAGTATCTGGTTTCCCAATCCCAACGAAGATCGTTGAGGACATTCCCCAATCCCAACAAAGAATTATGTAACAGTTTTCTAATTTCTTTTATATATTGTTTACAGAGGGACCATTAGTATGGGATGTACCTGGTTTACACGAGCAATAAAATGTTTACATTTTCTATTAAATAATTTCCAACCTTTATTTCTGTGTGCATGGTTCATACATAAGGTGTCTCTTAATTTTCATTGGTGGTACAATTTTGGAAAATAATTAAGCACTTTAGATTATACTAGTTTGTTACTCTGCTTTGTTCACTGCTCCATGAGGGAGAGAATTTGCAGTTGCAAGTGCTACTAATGAGAACCCAGTATTCATTAATGCTAGAGAGAGAGAGAGAGAGAGCTCCCAATCTCCAAAAAAATAACACCATATGGAAGCACTAATAAAAACGTAAAATCCTGGTTTCCACTTCTCGTATGATGGACTTCCATAAAAATAAATAAATAAATAAATAAAGGCATTTAGTTATCGCTGGTGTTTTCTAAATATTGGCACTTGGCATATTTTTCCTTTAGTATTAGACTACTTTCACAAATCATTTTCTCTCAATGAATGTGGTTGCCCATGTTTTCCTTCATTGGGTTTCCTTATCTTCCTTGAAGCATTCAACCTATCTCATTTCACTAGTTATGTGTTATCCACTAAAACTTCGAAGTTCAATCTCTGTTTTCACTTTGAGTCTCCTTCCTAAATTTTATGGAACCATCTCTAGGATTCAACATTGAACAATTCTAAGGTAAAGTTGGCAGCTATTCAATGAAGAAAAATTGAAGTTTTCTTCTTGCAAGTTGCACAAATGTCTTCTTTGAAGTTTGTGGACTAAATCAGTGACAAAGTTGTTGAGATGGTGTTATCCTTATCATGATTTGATTATGCATGTGGAATTATGATTTTGAATGATTAAAGGTTTCACACCCGACCTAATGTAAAACATTGCTCAGTGATTTCTTGAATATATGAGTGCTTGTTTTTCCTTTATCATTAAGTGATAGACATGGTTATTTATCTATATTAGTCTTTTTTTTTTACCATCTCAAATATTTGTCTTTATTTTTTTAATGGTAAAATATATTTACCATTATTGTTTGATGTTTTGGGAGCAAAACATTGTTACATAATTAAATAGAGGCTTAAATAATTCTAAACAACGTATTAAATATAGAAGACATGAGAGAGTTTTTGGGTACAAAACCCTAGATACAAAGAGACACTCTCTTCTCTCTCTAAAAAGCCCCTATAAAAACGTGCTTAGGATTTCCTTTATATACTGGGAGAAGTAGATCTGAAACCCTAATCTTTAATGGGCTTGAATTGCTGTTTGGGTTTAATTAAAATTCTGCAGATACGAATCTCGATTGGTTGAGTTTGTCTCTCGATCGGTCAAACCAGGCAGATTATGACATCTTCTTCTTGCAGCTTGTATGTTCTTGAATCTTGACTTGAATCACCTTGAGCATTGTCTAATAATACCTATAGACTCTAAGATCTATATCTAGACAAGTTTGTGTTCACGATTTGCCAATTGTTCTAAACATTTAGAACCTAACAATTTGAGCCATAAAGCTTAGTTCCCTTGCTACAACCATCAAAGTCCACGTCTAAAAGGATTGTCAAGTGCCAGATCAAGCACTGTACTTGCTCTTTTTAGTTGATCAGCCATATCAACAGTGGTTGATTCTCCCCTGCATAGCTGCCTTCGTTACAGTGCAGCTGTAATAATGTTTTAATTTCACTGTATCAAGCATATGAACCTGTTGTAAACATGATAAGTAAACGGGTGATGTTTTACTTCAATTGTATTTAATATTTAGTGTGATTAAGTATGCATGTATTTTACTGATATATTTGCATTTAATGGTTTTGATTTTAGCTAAAAATTCTATTTTTTGACATTTGCCTATAAATTTTGAAAGAGTAAACTATATGCGTATGTTTTCTTTATTCATCCAAAGAATAAACAACCTAGGAAACTGTTCGAACTGGTTCTTTCTTCTAATTGGAGAGTTTCTCTAACTGTTTTTAAAGATTAAGATGTTGTATCTGGTGTGGTGCAATCAAAACTATTTTATTTAGTTTTATGTGTTGCTGCAATATTGTTGCCTAGTTTGTTGCAAGTTTTGTTTTGACGTTTGGTTGGTAACTGTTGTTGGTTTGGTGGGTTGAAGCAACTTTTGCTTCTTGTTCCACCCATTTCAATTAGAGGTGTTTCATTAAATTAGTTCTGGATATATTACATTTTGTATAGGTAAGGATGTGAGCATATACTCTTTTCATTGATGAATGGTAAAGATTGTTCTCATTCGGTTTACTAACAGCAAATGTACTGTGCTGTTTGTTTGGTTGCCTGATTACAAGAATATTGCATTCTCAGTTAATGTGAAGGTGTTCGTGCCATGGGTGGGAATTTTACTAGTAGTATCAGGCTATCAGCATCTGAGAAAGTAGAAAGCAGAAAGTAATAGTGGAAGGGAAAATATGAAATTGATCTTTTGGTTGGGGTTTGAGATGTTGCTTCGATAATGTTTACCTTTTGCTTTAACAGTTTGGAACCAAGAAGTTTCTTTTTTCTAGCATCACTAACCCTTCTCCAGTTTCAAATGCTAAAATCTTCATTGGAGTATCTGACGTTGAATCTTAGGCTTATAGATAGTAATTCAATAATTTAAATAGAAACTTCAAAAGAGGTATTTTGGTGTTTCGATAGACATCTAAACAAACTAGTTTTTTTTCCCCATATGCATTGTTCATAATGATAAAAATGTTAGTCCACTGCTAAACAACAATTTCAACACTGGTTCAATTAAGTATTAAACATTTATTTACTGATGAGAGTCTCTCCTAAAATACTTTGATATCTTACACTCCCACAGACTGATAGATCATATCTTCCTTACTACTTTCTCAAAACTTGTCAATGGACGAGTTTATAAATTAACTTGTTATTGCCTCTTGTTCTTACATGAAATTTGTCTTTTTTCCATGCTATACATGTGAAATGCAGAGTGGTCTTTTCCAGAGATGTAAAATGTGAGTAATTATTGAGTACTCCAAGGGTAGAACGGCATGATAATCCCTTCTCTCACATAATAATGGATCTCACTAATTAAGTTCAAAGTGGGATCCACCATTTATGTGAGAGAAAGTATCACATCATTTTACTCTTAGGATACCTAATAATTTTCCATAAAATGTAAACTAGTTGGGCAAAAATTTTCTTACCATAATGAAAATCTTGACAACTGACAGTTTCTAAACAATTTTCTAATTGAACTTGTCACTTTTTCTTTTATAAGTATTTACCAAATGATCAAATTTTGGATTTTTTTTCTTTGCTCTTTCGGCCATGAAGTGTTAATGATAACAGAAGGCTGCATTTAATCATGCTGCATTTGGTGGTCAAGAAAGCCCAATCAAAACATAATATCAGTATATAGAACTTCTGTTTTTGTATTTGGCATACCAAACATAAGTCCATGTTTGTTTATCTTTTTCATACCAATTTCTTAGCAACCAAACAAGGAATGGGTGATTCTATTTTTATTCTTTTTTAATTATTATTAATTGTTTTTTTTCTTGTTCTAAACATGGTAATTGGGCTGAACCTCAAGAGAAGTTTGGTGCACAATAGAAGACGAAATTATGAAAATTTTAATTTGTACTAAGTGATTCTTAATTTAGATATGGTTAATGTCATATGTACTTTTTTCAAAATTTGTTCTGAGAAAAAAAAATTTATTGCAAGTTTGTTTTGTTCATTTGTACAATCATGTATGGATACTAATGAAAGGTGGGTGTGATCTAGGAAACATGAGTCTCTCACTCTCTTTATGTTTTCAATTTTACCTGGCTTATTTTATCCCCCCCTTTGGTTTTGTCTTGTTTATAATATTTTGTTAACATGCTGTAAGGTTGAATTTAATCAGCCATTCTGTTGGCTTTATTCCGTGCCAATTTGCTTGTAATTCAGCATTTAGAAACCTTGTATTTAGGTGGGAATCATGTAAGGGTAGTATGTGAGAGAGTGTGAAGAAATGCTCAAGACTGTGCAGTGAAGCAGAGACTCGCGACTGGATCTCACGGGTGGCTCGCGGCTTGCAAGCCGCCAGAAGATGCACACGAGTAAAGCATGCAGAGAAGCTGAACCGTCATGCTAGCTGTAGCACTACAGGACAAAAAGTCCAGACTGGCCATTCAGTTAGCTCGCGGCTTGAACTCGCGACTCAGTCAAGTCGCGAGACCAAGTCGCCAGCCAGCTCTGTTTTGAAAAACTGACTCTTCGCATTCCATTCACACACTAGTATAAATACCCCTTATACTCACGAAATGTAAAGAGCTTTTAGAGAGAATTTTGAGAGAGAAACCCTAGAGAAAAACAAGATTGACTCATCCACAATCTTCATTTTTGTTTCTCCAAATTCCTTTACTCTCACCCTCTCCATTGTTACATCCTTGAGAGGTACATTAGCCAAAACCTTTTCTCACCATACCCATATTTGTGAGAAGGCTATTTGGTGCTTGGGAAGCAGTTAGGAAATGACCAATTGACATTGGTTGATGCTATGGGCTATAGCGGAATCCGGTAGAAAGGTTCAGCGTAACCTCGTTGGAGTAAGAAGCTTGGAGGGCTTAGGTACACTGGGTAGATTAGGCTTGGAGGGTCTTTTGCAGTTCATGTATCCCAACTTCATTCTTTAGTGGATTATTGACCGCTTGGAGGATGGCGGAAAGGTTTTATGCCGAGGACTTCGGTTTCCTCTTCGATAACACATCGCTGTGTTGTCTTTGTGTTTGCATCTCTCTTCCCTTAATCTTTTCTATTTAATTTCTGCTGTGGTTGTGATTTTATTTGGTTTAGATTAATTTATCAATTTTGTTTTAAGCTTATGTTCATATTCCGCACATACATTATTTGATAATAAGCTTGAATTGATAATTTGTAAATTGGGGGTCTAAACGTTCATAGGTGTTTTATACATTATTTGAACATTCAATTAGTATTAGAGCGGGTACACTTGTTATGGTTTAAATACCTAAGTATGATCCTTGACCCCTTGTGTTTATTTGCCATGGATAGTGCTTTGTATGCCTCTATGCATGTTTTGGATGTTGATGAATGTAACATGCCATGTGTTTGTGAAAATGCCTCTATGAGTGATAATCCTCATGATTGTGATGCTATGTTACATGAATCTTTGAGTGTTGTTGATATTCCTAACATCAAACTCTTCAAGAAAAAGGCTAAGAAGTTTCAAAAGAATTTTAGCAAGTTCATTTGTGAAAAGGATGATTTGATTGTTATGCTCAATGAATCCAATAAATTGGTTGAAAAGTACAAGAAACTTGCTAAACATTCTCTTGAAAAACTAAAGGAGTTTGAATGTTTGAATATGAACTTGGATGCTAAACTTGTTTTGTCTAACAAACTAGTTGATGATCTTAAATGTGAAAATGAATCTCGTAAAATGCATGCCAAGTGTTTGATTGCTAAACCTATTGCTAAAAATGATGAAAATATTTGTTGCAATCATGTTGTGGTATCCGATTTTGTGCCTATAGTGTGTTCCACCTCAAAGGACAAATCGGTGTACATTCCTCCACATAAAAGAAATCAAAAAGTGGAGAGAAAGACTATTAAGTCAAAGCCTCCGTTTAGGTCCCAACCTAAGGTTGTGGATGGATCTAAGTTTGCTCCAACTTGCCACCATTGTGGTGTGATTGGTCATATAAGACCTCAATGTCGTAAGTTGAAGAGAGAACAAAAACATGTTGCTAGATCCCTTCCCAAAAAGCCTAGTGGACCTAAACACATTGTTTGTCACCATTGTGGTGCTTTTGGTCATCTAAGACCTCATTGCTCTAAGTTTCATGCTCTTAAAAGAATCAAAAGAAAAGAGAAACTTGAGCTTCTTAGAAGTTATGCTAAAAAGGCTAAACCGGTTTTAAGTGAAAATAGCATGTTGTTAAAGAAAGTGTTTAATGCTCTTAACTCCTTGTCTATGTGCATCTCTAGTTATCATTCTTCCAACCCTCGTCTCACTTCTCATGAGACACTCATTCCAAACAATCGATCCGTTTGGATGAGGAAGGGTTCCTATGGTTGAGCTTTTGCTCTTTTGGTCCTTGATCTAATTCTTTTGATCTTTGTAGGACCCTTCATGCATTAGATGCTTCATTGTCATGCATTTGTGCATCATGCATCTCTTTATATGCATTGTTTTGATTATTTTCGCATTTGATCTTACTTTTATGCTTTTGTTTTTGTGCGTGTAAAAATCCAAAACCACATAAAAAGTGAAAAATACAAAAAGTTTGATCGTATATGTTTGAGCACTTTTCACATGTGAATTTGGCCTAGTACCTTCGTACTAATGGTGTAGTGCATTTACGAGCTTAACTTGTTATGTATGCACATCTATCTTTGTGGGAAATATGTTGAAATCTATGTGTGATTGTTGTAAATCGATTTCCAAGCTTGTCATGAATGATTTGTCAATAGTCTTAATGGTTTTGATACTTGCATAGACTTATGCCTATATATCTTCCCACACTTTTTATTGTTTTTGCTTATAGAGCTCAACAAATGTAAATCTCAAAATGAAAAGAGATAATGAGCTGCAAAAGCCGTCACACATACTAGTATTTGACTAGGAAAAAGGGAAAGCGACTTGTATTGAAATTGTATGATGCCCAAAAAGCCAAAGGCTTGCTCATCAAATTGAAATATCAAAAATTTCAGGCATCGATCTCAAAATGAGATGTATTGATTCAAAATGATCAAAAGTTATGAATTGTAAAGAAGCCAAATGAAAAGCTTCAAAGATGTGTAATCATTTTCTTATGGGAGGTCATATATATTCATTTCTATAATTGAGATAGACCACTTGACTTAGTACTAGTTGTGTATGACTTGATTGAATTGATCATTGAAGCTTCATTCTAGACTAAGGACTATTCCATACTTGATACACACACACAACACACATGCCTTATGTTCAATGAATGTCTTATTCATTTGTTCGATTGTACTTGTTTAAATGTGATATGTGTGTGCTCATCTATATATGGATCATTCCAAAAAGATTTTTGATCATTTTATATGTATTTGGAAGTGATTTTTGTCACTTTTTGTGTTCATGTTTAGTGCTTTATTTTTCATTGTTTAAACATGTTCTGTGTTGAAAAACAAGTGTCAGAGTTTTTTGCGACTCACCTCGCGACTCGCCAGTCGTGCAACGCAAGTCGCGAGTTCATCCAGAAGCTTTCGCAACTAATCTCGCAACTCACTTGCGACTCGCCCAATTTTGAAACGCCCAGAAACAGCTTTTTAAAGAGCTTTTCGTGGGAAACCTGTTTTTAAACCTCTCCCATCCTCTCTTAAACCCGTCTTTCAATATTTTTACATCAAAACCCAATTAATTTGAATGGTTTTTCATTCCATTAACATCTCTAAGGTAATTTTAAAATCTTTTCATTGATTTGAATCCTTAGATTATGTTTTGGAGAGTTTTGTGCTCTTAGTTGGGATTTTCATCATAGGGGTTGGGAAAACTTTTTTTTTTTTTTGGTCAAATTTTTGTATGGGATTGGTTTCTTTTGATGATCTGCTTTGGATGTTGGCCCCTTGTGGCAAAAAGAACATGTATTAAGGGTGGATTTCATGATGTTCTTGCATTGTTTCACATTGTTGTTCATAGTGTGCACGCTAAGTGTTTGATAAAATTCCTCTTAGGCATTTTCTCGCTTGTTTGGATTCCGATGAGTACCAAACTTTGGGGTTTCTCATGTTTCCTCATTAGAAACATGTTTGGTTCATTGGTTGTGTATTTAACACACCTTGCCCCACATGTGCTTTTTCCATGCTTTGGTCATGCATTGCACATAGCCACCTCTTGCACACACCTTTGCTACCCTTGTCATGCATTGGTCTATACCTTGTTTATCCTTGCATGTCATGTTTACCTTATACTTTGTAGCACTTTGTTTTGTCTTAGGTTTGAGCTTCATTTTCTCATTCATCTCGTACCCCTCATGCATTGTTATCATTATTCGTACCTTCATCTCTTGCCCTCGTTTCTCCTTGACCCTTTGTCTATTCCTGACAAAAAGGGGGATAGTATACTCTAGGTAGTATATCGGAGAGTTTTTGTCATTTCTACATGACTCTTGTGCACATTCTTAGGGGGAGAAATTCTATTTCTCATGCACATTTGTAGGGGGAGAGATATTCCATAGGAGAGATGTATATACCAAGGGAGAGAAGACATTGTGTTAATAAGAAAACTTTTCTTGTTGGCTTTATGGTGCTTTGAGTTATGCTTTGTTGTTCTCATCGCATCATGTTTGTTTGTTGGACATACATATATCTTTATGCTATTATGCTTCATTGATTGCATGTTCGGATGATCATTGTAGTCATTTCCATATGACTATCATGTGTTTGATCAAGTTACTCATATGTTTCACAACATGTTTACTTGATCGCATTTTACTTGTTACATTATACTTGTCCTTTTATTACTTGCTTTACCTTGAGGGTCTAATGAGTTTTGTGCAAGTGTTTCAAGATACAGGTATATATGTTCCAAGTTCATCACAGCTCCTATGATTCATGACAGGGGGAGTATAATGATAGGGGGAGGAAGAGCTTGATCAAAGGGGGAGTATTTATGTTAAAGAGCAGCAGCTACCTATATTTAATGTTTTGCTTATTGTTATCATATGTCTTAGTTTATATTCAGTTTATGTACTTTGGGTGTTGTACCCTTGCTTTGTAGCCTAGTACTTGTTGTTAAATGTTATGCATTTTCTTTAAGTACTTTCACTCTTGTGCCCTTCGTTAGATTTTACATCCTTAATGCAACTACCTTGAGTTGTTGCATTAGTTGAGTGTTAGACATGCAAATTATACTTTGCATTGAGCTTATTAGCTTACATGTCTAGATGTTCATTCCTTGTGTGAATAAGCATTGTGGTCACTATTTATAGTGATTGTTCATTTTTGGTCAAGTCATGGTTTATTGCTTAATTCCATTTTGCTTGATCGCATTGTGCTTGCTCCATATGCATTACAATTTTTCTGCATACAATGATCATATTGTGTTGTTGTGTTTCAAGAGATACTTGTTCTTATGGTTCAAGAGCTACACAGATTCTAGAGTTAGATGTGAGTGAGTTATATTCAACTGTTCCCAATTCACATGTTAAGTCTAGAGTTTATTTTAGGGTTTTGTCACGGAATAGCCAAAGGGGGAGATTGTAATGTTGAATTTAATCAACCATTTTGTTGGCTTTATTCCGTGCCAATTTGCTTGTAATTCAGCACTTAGAAACCCTGTATTTAGGTGGGAATCATATAAGGGTAGTGTGTGAGAGAGTGTGAAGAAATGCTCAAGACTGTGCAGTGAAGCAGGGACTCGCGACTGGATCTCGCGAGTGGCTCGTGGCTTGCAAGCTGCCAAAAGATGCACACGAGTGAAGTATACAGAGAAGTTGAACCGTCATGCCAGCTGTAGCATTACAGGACAAAAAGTCCAGACTGGCCATTTAGTTAGCTCGCGGCTTGAACTCGCGACTCAGTCAAGTCGCGAGACCAAGTCGCCAGCCAACTCTGTTTTGAAAAACTGACTCTTCGCATTCCATTCACACACCAATATAAATATCCCTTATACCCACAAAATGTAGAGAGCTTCTAAAGAGAATTTTGAGAGAGAAACCCTAGAGAAAAACAAGATTGACTCATCCACAATCTTCATCTTTGTTTCTCCAAATTCCTCTACTCTCACCCTCTTCATTGTTACATCCTTGAGAGGTACATTAACCAAAACCTTTTCTCACCATACCCATATATGTGAGAAGGCTATTTGGTGCTTGGGAAGTAGTTAGGAAGGGACCAATTGTCATTGGTTGATGCTATAGGCTATAGCGGAATTCGGTAAGCTAAAAAAGAGAAAGGTTTGGCGTAACCTCGTTGGAGCAAGAAGCTTGGAGGGCTTAGGTACATTGGGTAGATTAGGCTTGAAGGGTCTTTTGTTGTTCATGTATTCCAACTTCATTCTTTAGTGGATTATTGACCGCTTGGAGGGCGGCGGAGAGGTTTTACGCCGAGGACTTCGGTTTCCTCTTCGATAACACATCGCTGTGTTGTCTTTGTGTTTGCATCTCTCTTCCCTTAATCTTTGCTATTTAATTTCTACTGTGGTTGTGATTTTATTTGGTTTAGATTAATTTATCAATTCTGTTTTAAACTTATGTTCATATTCCGCACATACATTGTTTGATAATAAGCTTGAATTAATAATTTGTATATTGGGGGTCTAAACGTTCATAGGTGTTTTATACACTATTTGAACATTCACATGCAAATGCATTGCATACTGGTACTACACATATAAGTTTACCAAGAAGATAGCACCCAATCAATCATTGTATAAAATTCCATTTATAAATTTTTCTTGTGATATTTTTTATCACTATTCAAAAATGCTAATCAAAATCTAACTCTTGGAAATCTATCCTGCGATGGAAAGTTCTATTACTGAAAGGTCTACACTGGCAGAGTGGAATAGAAGAAACACTTCTATTTCTGGTTTGGTCCCTGGTTGACTATTGACCCTATCTGCTAACACTTTGTTATGTGCACCATCTTTCGAGACCTATAATTCATTTGCAAAACTTCTCTAATACTGAACAAGATTTCTTTTGTTTCACTTGAAATGACTGGAATTTATTTTTTGTTTTTCGAATTTGATAATGTATTGATTTTTCGTTATTTAATTTTTTTTTAAGGATATGACATTGAAATACAGAAAATACACTTTCAAATTTATAATATTAATCTGAATAATTATTTTTTATGAACAATATTAATCAGATTTATCTCACCCAAATACACTTTTAAATTTGAAATGGAAATATATATCCATTTCAAATTAATAAACTTATTTGGGTGAGATAAAGTTATTGGGCCAAAAAAGAAAAGAAAAGAAGGTGAGCATTGGTCTTTATTTAGCAAACCCAGAAACCTTGCCTCCGTTTCCAAGTAGTGCTGGAGACTACCAAAATGCATTAATGACCTTTGGGACTTAGTATTATTTATTTTTTTATATTTTTTTTTGATAAGATGGGCCTTGGTTATTCCAGACAAGATACCTTCTGAGTTCTGAAGTCTAAGGCAAGGAAATTGTTCAAGGTTAATGGGTCGCACTCATGGATAAGCCTTAAACGATGACAGCCCCTTTTTAATAAGGGATATTAAATGGGCAGTGAGGAATGGCATATCAACTAAGGAGTTAACAAAAACTATAACTTTGGATTTGGATAGAATGGAAGAGCAAAATTGAAAATACATGTTTCTTTGACTAATTTGTTGAGAATTCATAACTGATTTAAAAAATATTTAAAACTAAGATTTTATTGTTGTTTGGTTGGGGAAAGTGTTTAACTATACAAAATGAAGGATTAGGGGCCTTCTAGCAAGTAAAAAAAAAAAAAGCATCAAGATCATAATTTGATCATGAAATCTACGAATTTAGGATTGGTTTTGATTAAATTTAATTTGGCAGGTGGAGAACATAGTTTTAAAAATCTACAGCAGGTTTAAACTCATTGACAGAATTCATATTAGTGCGTTCACTCCCAGTTCCAGCTACCAATTGGCCTTGTCCATAGCTGCGGACAATGTGAAACAGCTCCCACTAACATTAAAATATACTCTACTTTGAGTCTATGACAGATTGAAAGGCAGAGTAGCAAAAAGCTGTAGGTCCATTTTTTGTCTCCCCCTACTGTAGAAAGGAAGAAAGAGGCCATTTTTTCACCCACTAAAGCCAGAGGAATTAGTATTTAATAGAGCAATTGACTTAGGAATTACAGATTGCTAATTCCTTTTCCCCAAAGCAATCTGGATCGTTTTTTTTTCTTTTCATCATCTTTATCCATAGACGTGATCTTTTGTAAAGCAAAATAAATCTATGGCACTCTGTATCTAAACCGTGATCATTCAAGAAAGCTCCCAAATACATTTTTAAATTTATAATATTAATCTGAATATTTTTTTTTATCTATGCCTTGAGGCTTTTAAATTTATGGTACTCCGGGTAATTATAGAATACTTCCAGACTACTATAAATGCATACTCTTTACTCTCATATAATTGTGGATCCCGCTAATTTAATTTTCGGTGGGACCTATAATTTATGTGAGTGAAGGGAGTACGCATTCATGGTATTCCTGAAGTATTCAGTTATTTTCCTTTGTTTCAAATAATTATAGAATACTTTCGGAGTACCATAAATGCACACTCCTCTCTCTCTCACATAATTGTGAGTCCCACTAATTAAATTTATGGTAGAACCCACAATTTATGTGAGAGGCGAAATATGCATTTATGGTACTCCCGGAGTATTCAATAATTTTCCTTTTGTTTCACCCACTAAGCTAGAGGGAATACTTTAGATCATTGTTTACAGATTTCTATTAACGGAACAGTTTTAACTTTTAAGTGTGCTGGTTCCAAGTTGGACGATTATGTGGAGAGAGAGAGAGATGCTTAAACATAGGAATATCCCATGTTGATGAGACGATTAGTAATAGTTATTTGAGTTGATTTGATCATATTTAGAAGAAATCAATTAATACAACAAAAAGAGTGAGTTGATTTAAGTCAAGGGAACAAAAAATGGTAAAAGAAGACTAAAAATAATATCAATAAAAGCAATTAAAAAAAGATATGTCAATTAAAGAAGTAATAAAAACTATAACTTTGGATGGAATAGAATGAAAGAGCAAAATTGAAAATACATGATTCCTTAACTAATTTGTTAAGAATTCATAACTTACTTTTAAACAATATTTAGGACTAAAATTTTATGGTCGTTGTTTGGTTGGGGGAAGGTGTTTAACTATACAAAATGAAGGATTAGGAGCCTTCTAGTAAGGGAAGAATAATCTCCGTGGGTAGTTAGGGAAGAAAAAAGGAAAGAGCATCAAGATCATAATTTGATTGTTTTCATTATTAGATTAAAGGATCACCAACTGACACAGTGAAGGAACTTTATGAAAAAATCTACTAATGTAAGATTTGGTTTAGATTAAGAATTTGGCAGGTGGGGAACATGGTGTTAAAAGTCTGCAGCAGGTTTACTTGCTTATTGAACAAGGTTGAACTTGTTCTCGACCTGTTTAATTAACTTATAAATTTTTACTACGAATAGATTGTTTATATTGTCAATAAACTAAAAATAACAATTTGATATCATCATCGTGGCAGACTTGTCAAGCAACCATTTTTCCTTCCTTTTATTATCTCGAATAATTATTTCAAGACAGCCTCATCAGTTCCACGAAAAGGAAGTCCTATTAAATTGGAGCATTTGAATCTTTATTTTAGATGCCATTTCACAGGAAAGTATATTGTAATTAGAATCCAATTGAAACTTCCTTAACATCCACTGATGTAAATTATGTTCGAAACTTCCTACCGACATTAATTATTTGAATTTCTTTGGCTGGATTCCAAATTTCATAAGCAGAGCGTTGGATTCCATATGAAATGGAAGCAAAAGTCATGAGCAGAGCCCTACCCAATGAATAAGCAAAACCAATTATGCAGTCAATCTTGGCGTGTTTTGGTTTGTATCTTTCTCACTTTGTATCATTTCTTCCTACTATTTGTGAGCTTTAATAAAGCAGTCAAGCTTATGCCATTTCTGTTAACTTTTTGAACCTGATTTTTGAAACCACGTGAAGTAAAATTGATTTAGATCACCAATTGTTCTTGTCCATAGCTGCCGACAATGTGAAAGAGCTCCCACTAACATTAAAATATACTATATATATTCTACTATGAGTCTATGACAGATAAAAGGTTTCACACTTTCTCAAGAAAAAAAAAAAAAAATTTGAGAAGAAGAGTAGTAAAAAGCTGTGGGTGCATTTTTTGTCTCCCCCTACAGTAGAAAGGAAGAAAGAGGCCATCTTTTCAACCACTAAAGCCAGAGGAATTAGTATTTAAAAGAGCAATTGACTGAGAAATTACGGACTGCTGTTCATTTTCCCCAAAGCAATGTTTCAGTCTGGAATCTAGATCTTATCTTTTCTTTTTTTTTCTTTTTTTTTTCTCCATTCATCATCTTTATCCATAGACGTGATCTCTTCTAAAGCAAATTACATTCTATTTCTAGTCTGATCATTCAAGAAAACTCCATTAAGTGAATTTAATTTTGAAATTGAGTAATTATCATTCATATATATATATATATATAAATATATCATAAATATCTATTATTGCATACGGAAACTAGGGAGTCTAGAATTAATTAATATAATTTAAAAAAAAATAAAAATAAAAAATTTATATTTTTTATCTAATAATATTCTTACAAGACTTTTTAAAAATTAAAAAAATATATAAGAATGACTATTAATAATATTCAAATTATATATGTAAGTAGGGTCTAGCTAATTTATGTCCTAAGGGTACACATTAATAATCTATTTTAAGAAAATTTTTATGAAAATTGAAAAAATTGTTAAATTAGTTAGTTACTTTTTCATTTTTTCATAAAAAGTTTCCTAATAGTATACTAAAATATGCCCTTAGGACATACGGTAGTAAAATCCATATAAGAATTATATTATGCATCTTAATGATTTAATGTATATCTTTTGAGTATATCTATGCATATGCTTGGAGTTACAAGCTAGTAGATATAAAAAAATCACTAATTGAAAAGGTAAAGGAAGTTTATGAAATCTACTCATGTAAGATTGGTTTTAATTAAATTTAATTGGACAAGTGGAGAACCTAGTTTTAAGCAAAGTTGACACTTATTTGGCAAAAAATGCTATATCCACTATATTTTTTTAACAAATTCTAATTTGCATGTTATTATTGGTAGAATTCGTACTAGTATTAATATTTGTATTAGTATCTACCCTATTAAGAACAAAAAAAATAGTGTCTACCCTATTAGTACGTTCACTCACAGCTGCTTATTGGTTTTGTCCATATATACCAACAATGTGAAAGCGTTACATTCCACTTTGGCCGATTAGATAAAACGTTTCAATAAAAAATTTGAAAGGAAGACTAGAAAAAAGCAGGTCAATTTTTTTGTCTCCCACGGAAAAAAAAAAATATTCATCCACTAAGCCAGAGGGAATTCTTAACATCATTATTTGTAGTCTTTTTAAAACTAGAGAACTCAATAGAGCAATCTACAGAGAAATTACAGATTGCTATTCCTTTCCCCCAAAGCAATGGCACAATCTTTCTCTTGGCTTTTTTTCATTTTCTCCTTTCATCATCTTTAGCCATAGAAGTGATTTCTTGTCAGGCAAAATACATCTATAGGACTCTTTTTCTAAGCTTTGAGCATACAAAAATAACTTCAATAAGTGAATTTTGTAATGTAAGATGTCAAGCACTTTTGCAAAATTAGCTTAGACATGTACTTCTATTTTATGTGGGGAATAACTATCATACATTTATGTTCAGATTGAAGTTGCTGCTTTGTCTATTTAAGAAAGAAAAGAGGTGCAATTTAAAGAAGTATAGGTGCAATTTAAAGATCAGGTACTCATGTTTTTGATGCCTTTTATTGGAACTACTTGAAATGAGTTTATTCTGTTTTATTTGTTTTTTAGCATGGGAATTGAACCCATTTTGTCACTAATTTTCTGGAATTGTTAGTAAAGAACTTAAGCTGGAATTGCATAATTTCTTATAATAATCTGAATTAAAAATCATCAAAAACACCATGACAATGGATTTTTCTTCTTTTACATCTTTTGGCTTATTTAATCATCTTATGATAGCATCATGTGTAATGGGAAAGACTAGATACTGAATTCACATAATTCTAAGATCCAAAATTAAAACCAATCACACAATTAACCCAATACATAAGCTCACCATCAATAACCCATTCAAAAAAAAAAAAATAAACAACAAATCCAGAGTCATACATCTTTACTATTTTATTACAAAACATCATGATACATTACCAAACAAACAAAAAAACATAAACAATAAAAAAAGATGAAAATATTCTAGTACAAAGAACAAAACATCAAATTTATAATGTCCTTGTCATACTGCATTTGTTTGCTGAGAAAACACTTGGAAAAAAGATAGAAATATATGTAGAACTTCAACTAGTCCAAGGGCTATAATCAAATCAAGCCGAGTAGTGAATTTCCAAGCTCCGCTTGACAGTAACAATAACATGTTCAAACTGCACTCCAGCTCAATCAAAGCCTACAAACAATTTTGAACTTGAACTTGTTGAAAATTCTAAAAGCTTGAGCTCGACTTGGTACATTAGTCAAGTCGTGATTGAGCTCAATATCTAGCTCAAACTTGAGCTCAATATCAAGCTCTTGATCTTGACCTCCAACACAAGCACATAATCAAATGTTCTAATCTCAAAAAAATAATAATAATAATAATAATAATAGATAATTACAGAAAACAATGGATTTCCATTAGTGAGCCACGGGAAAATATCACAATTTCTCAATATTAACAAGAATCTCATAAAATATAAAAATATCGCAAATGAATGATGCTAGGGACAATATTTTTCGCAACTGCTTTGTAATTGAAGCAACATCACTTTCACCTATGTCTACCACTGACACTACTTTTGTTATGCACTAATCACAACTCACAACAAATCATATTTTTGTATAATTATGTTTAGTAACAGTTTTTGTTTTTTATTTTTAAAAACTTGTTTTTGAGAATATAAAGAAATTTTTTTTTTTTTTGTATTTTTGAAATCAAAAACATGTTTAGTTAGTTGAAATTTAAAAAAAAAAAAAAAGTTTTTTGAAGAAAAAAAATAAAAAAATAAAAAAATATGTTATTATTAGGATTTGAATTCTAATGCTAACTCATTAAATGAGACAGATTCATTAAATCAAATGCGTGTTTTCTTTGAGTTATGAAAACTAAAAACTGAAAATAGTCTTTTGCATGTTTTTAGTTTCCTTCATAAATTGAGTTTTAAGAACAGTTTTTGTTTTTTGTCCATTTTAAGTTGCCAAACAAGCTTTTTAATTTCAAAAATAGAAAATTGTTTTTGAAAGTAGAAAATAAGAAGAAAAAATAGTTACCAAATATACCCTTAATGTCTTCAAGAAGATGGTGAATTGAGAAAGTAGATGAAGAAACCCTAGATGCATGAGGGGGATATTTGTTTTCAATAAACTATAATGATCCCTTATATACTTTTGCAAGTAGGGTTTGAATTTCAAGTTCTGAGTCAACTTAATTAAAGATTTAAACTCGTGACACTTAATAAATCGAGACTCTATTGAAATTTTGTCAAGACACAACTCGATCAATCGAAGGTGAGTTAAGCTATGTATCGACAAGATAGTAACTTCCCATTTCTTGAGCTAATTCTGAGACTTTGTAGTGATCTTGAAAATACAATTATTTGATACAATACTACATGCTTGTGCAACGTGCGCCAATGCCAATTTATCAAAAGAACTATCTTTTGTCTTGTACCGTATTTTAGAAGCACTACATCAAGTGCTTGTAGTTCTTCTACATGCATAAAGAGATTCAATAAAATACTAACTTTTTTAGGCAATAAAATAAATTAATTTTTTTTAGGAAAAGGCAATAAAATACTAATTAATACATCAAGATGTTAACCTAAAAATATAATTCAATATATACACATTAATACACGTTGCGTTTGTCAGAGCAATGCATAACATGTACCCACTCTTGCAAGTTGGCAAGTGGGCATGATGCAAGCTCTCCTTTCAAGGTGCCCATAATGTGAATGTGTCCCGCTGTAATTTTTTTTTTTTTTATTTGTTTAGCGCACATTGTTCAAAAAATATGATTTCAATTCAAGCCACAATATCTTCTCAAAATATATAAATATATATATATATATATTTATATATATATATCAAGCCACAATAAACAAAGGAGAAAAGTTTATAAATGACTTAATAAGGGTATTGATTTAGAACTTTTTTTTATAATTATTTTTATAAAAAAAAGGTAATTAATTTTTTTAATAACTTTTATATTTCTCATAAAAGTAGTATCAATTTTTTTTAAAAAAAGTAGCATATTAACTTATATCTTAAAGGCACCTATTAACTAAACCTATAAACAAATGAAAAAAGTTAATAGATATAATTCATTTACCAAGTAAAAAACCAGTGGCTTAGCCAAAGAAAGAAAACTCCTAGGATTTACCTCCAACCAATAATTTAATTACATGCCACGTGCAATTCAAATCAGATTGGACTTTTCAATTATAAATTTCGCTAACATAAACTTTCTGCTAGCAACTTTAAGAACCACCTCAAAAATTTCATAGTTGTGTTGATATTATGGCTTTAACTTGATTACCAATCTTAGCAATACCAGTTTCATATTCAACACCAATTGCTATTCCTTTACCCTAAATTAATGGCACAATCTGGCCTTTATATTTTTTTCCTTTTCTCCCTCAAACATCCTTAGCCATAGATGTGATCTCTTGCAAAGCAAAATAAATCTTTGGGACTCTATTTCTAAGCCCTGAGCATACAAGAAAACTCCATTTTAAGTGAATTTTGTAATGTAAGATGTCATGCTCTTTTGCAAGATTAGCTTTAGACATGCATGTACTTTATGTGGGGAATAACTATTATTCATTTATGGATGGTCAGGTTAAAATTGCTGCTTTGTCTACTTAAGGAGAAACGAAAGTGCCATTTAAAGAGTAGAACTGAAATTTAAAGAGCAGGTACTTAACATATTTCTGATGCTTTTTATTGGGACTACCTCAAAATGTTTATTCTATTTTATTTGTTCTTAGCATGGTAATTGAGCCCATTTCATTACTAATTTTCTTGAATTGTTAGTAAAGAACTTGAGCCAAAATTGCAAAATTTCTTATAATAATCTGATTTAAAAATGATAAAAAACACCGTGACAATGGATATTTCTTCTTTTGCATCTTTTGGCTTATTGCATCATTAATTGTTACATTTGAAATTCTTCCTTACTCAATTTAGTGGGCACCTTAGGATAGAATCACTTTAATGGGCAGGGTTAGATAGTTCAAATAATTATAATTCTAACTTTCTCCCACTGCTACTATTTTAAAAAAATTATCAAATTATTGATTCTCCCAAAAGTTTAAACTATTAAGAGATGATAAATTTATTCATTTAATCTAATAATTTTAATGGATAAATATATAAAATGTATATTCCTGGTAAACAGTCAATGTACCAAACTCAGGTTACTAATCAATAATAAACTTCTCTACATATTTTCACCACCAAAATGAATTCCCAGATTTTTTCTCACGGTTTATAGTTTTTCTTGTTTCTTTGTTTGTCACAACCTTGGTTTTCGTGGAGCTTCCTGTGTCTTTATGTACTGATCTGATGATCGGTACTCAAGTTGTAGTACCAATACGTTCAACTTCCTGTGTCTTTATGTACTGATCTGATGATCGGTACTCAAGTTGTAGTACCAATACGTTCAACTGTGGGGAGATCACAGATGTGGGTTGGGTTATCCATTCTGGGGAGCTGGCCAACCTGGTGCTTGTGACAATCCTCAGAGCTCACCTGTGCGAAAAATATTACAACCATAAACATTATGAACATGAAGTGCAGGGTTTTTTTTAGAAATGGTTAACAACATTAATGGAATTTGTTCGCCCAACTTTGTGAATAGCAAACTCTATTCCAAGTTTTTCCACGGCGTCACACTTACAAAATCTTACCATAAAATTGACTGCCTTACAATGTATTTTCACTTATCCACTTTCTCAAAAAAAAAAAATAATAATAATAAAATAAAACACTTATCCTTCTTAATATTCACATTTCAACTACACTCATTTTATAAAAAAGTTGCTTCCTAACACTTGGCAGCTGTACATGCAACCTAGGGGGTTCATTCTTGACCTGGTTTTAAAAACAAGTTATACATAAATTTTTTGTTTTGACCCATTAAAATAAAAGCTTGAATACCCTGAATTATTATTTTTTTTTTTTATCTCAGCTGAAAAAGGCTTGAATATGATTATTTTATTGCTACTTTAACAATATTTTCACAGTAAAAGTTAAGTGGCAACTTGTAACTAGTTTTTATTAGAACCTACAACTAACATCACTTTTTCACTTACTATTAACAACTTGTCACTTAAATTTTAATTGTTATGAAAGTGTTGTGTTAGTAGCACTACTATTAAAATATTTAATCTTATAAGAAGGAAAAAAAAATGTTTCAATTTTTTTCTCCTTCAATAAAAAAATAAATAAAAAAAAAAAAAAAAAAAAAAAAAACCTTATCTCCAAAACTCTAGCTTACTTTGGCTGCACTTTTCTTCTTGATTAGCAAAAAATTACACCACCTATACAACCAACATATCTTTAGACTTTATTTATATTTGTGATTCTTTCTTCATTCTCTCTATCTCTTTTTCTCCCTTTCATGTTTTCTTCGTTTTTCTCTCTATCCAATCAAGTAATTTGATAAGTTCTCTACAAATTTCCAAATCTAAGAAGTCTTTTACTGTTTGCTTCAATTCCAAGAGAGTGACCGCGTGTATGATTAAAAAGCCATACACTTCAAAAACTAAAACTTATATCAGTTACTATTCTTTTTCTTAGTTTCATGTTTACTCACAATTCAACTCCTAGTTGTGTTACTATTCTTTTTTATCATAAAATTTTGTTTAATTGATATTACATATAAATATAATAATTTATTTTTTTAATAGGAAAATCAAACTTCATATTTTAACTAAAAGAGAATACATCATTTGAGAGAGCATGTTCAAGAAAACAAGAGCTCTCTTCAATCCCCTGGTAACATAATGCTCAACACGTTGAGCATGTTTTGCTAATAAATGAGAAGGTCTATTGCCATTCCTACCAAAATTGATGTAGGAAAAATTAGGGATTTGTCTAACGTTTAGTTGTGTTGGGTTTAGGGTTAGGGAAGAAGAAGAATTAGAGAGAAGTTAGGGTTGTTTAGGGGTTGTGTGAATAGTACCCGTGAAAAGTAACCTTAGAAAGAAAGAAGAGAAAATAAAGAAAAGAGAGAAGGAGAAAGAAACAACAAATACCAACATGCCTATTGCTCAAAACACTCAATTTTATTAATCAACTCACTCTACTCCTTGAATACATTGAGCACAATATATATAAAGATTCTTACTTGTACTAGTAGTATTAGGATTCCTACTAGTACTAGGACTGCTTTTTTAACCTAATAAATTAAATTAAAACCCATACATAAAGACCCATAATTAATAAGACTAATTAATAAAACCCATGACCTATAACTACGGCCCATACCCAACAATTTTAAAAGTACTAAAATACCCTTGACTTAAGAATAACAAATAAATATATAAAAACTTTTTTTTTTTTGGCTGCAAAAATATATAAAAACTTAATTAACTACTATGGACACTTATTCTTGGACTTTGCCTTAACCTTACGATTCTGAAGAGAATATCATTCTTTAACCATGTTATGATTCCACCATCAATTCTCCCTCTTCGAAAAGAACTTAACTCTGTCGAGTTAGGAGCTGGACCAAGAATGCCATCAGAAGGCACAATTTTCCGTATAAGGAAGGAACTCTTCTTTAACTTCAAATTTGGCATGTCACTTGCACATGTGAGTGTGTACTTCTTGTTGCCTTCCAAAAAAGAATAAATATTGGCATGTCTAGCTTGGTGTGCATCGCGATCCCATATCCATCGCTGACCCAAAATTATTGATATTACAATATAATATAGTTTGACAAAAATATATGATTAAATTTTTAATTCTGTTTGTTCATGCATTCAATGGTTTTTGCCTTAACGATCTTTAAACTATTAATAAATTTTTTTAGATTATTGTAAAATATAGTTGTACTGTCTACTAAATTGTATTTATAATAATATTTAGATTATTGTATATATATATAATATGAAAGTTGTAAATAATAATAATAATAATAATAATAATAATAATAATAATAATAATAATAGTAATAATCCTTTTTTATACTCACCTCTATCTGTGACAAATTCACCACTACTGACCCCCTCTAGAAAAAAAATTCTGGAGCCCCCACTATCCTAACATTCCAACATTCAGTACCATGAAACATAACTAGTTATACAACAATCTTATACATTTTTTCCTTTAACTTAATAGGTATCTACAATTACACAATACACTTTAACCATCATGCAAGAATCTTATGATTTACATCCTTTTCAATATCTCCATTTCAATGAAGTATTAATCCAAAAATGGAAAGTTCTTACTCTTTATATCTCTTAACCATCATGTCTTACAGCTCATTTATCTTTGTTTCAACTTTGATTAAACTTGCATTATACTTAATTGAAATCCTTTATATTATAAAGCATTTCACTAAATTTAACTTGGCATCAAATTCATGTCTATTTCATCCACTAAAATTATATCATTTGCACAAAAAAAATAATAATAATAATATTAAGGGACTTCCTCTTGAATTGATTTAGTAAGATCATCCATCACTAATGCAAAGAGATATAGATGTTAAATATTAGCATAGATGTATACTATGTTGAATATGCTAGAATAGATGCGGAAGCGGAAGAATAAAATATAGAACACAAGAACACATGAGGGTTACATGTAGACATAGCAAACAGGCGGGCTGGGTCGGGTCGGGTCAATCGGGTTGCGGATCAAATGATTTGCGGATCAAAACGAGTCATTTTAAGCGGGGTTAAAAATGGGTTCGGGTCGGGTCGAGTTGACCCATATTTTTCGCAAGAATTTAAAAAAGAAAAGAAAAAGAAAACAACATGTATTTGCCATTTGGAAAGTCATGCAACAAATTACTTGATGTAAAATTTATTACTTTGAATTCACCACTTATATCAAGAATGAACTTAGTTAAACTTATTAATACTTATTCAATAATTTTATATTTATACAAATCCCAAAATTGCTAACTAAAACAAAATAACACAAAGATAAGTAAAACAAATACACAAGTTTTATTTCTACACAATATCAACATCCCAAAATATTAAAAAGAAAATTACAAATGACTTATTGGATAACTCATTTGACAAAGAATAAAAACATATAAAAAATTTACAATCTTGAAAATTAATTTTATAATCTATTATCAATTGTGGTTGGCACTCTATTTCAATTTGAGAATATACATTGAAGTTTGATTGTTTACTTATTTATACATGATTTCTTTTATGAATATCATATCATTGTTAAGTAACATACACTCTAGGAAATATCATAATTTATTTTGAAAAGTCGTTTATTTTGGACATAAATTGTTACAAAATAGGTCTAAGCATTGATAATTTACTCTAATTTGATACTTTGGCTTCACTGTTTTCACACTTATGAATGTTTCTCATAAGTGTTTCTCATACATGTCTACAATTTTAAATCTATGTTTTTAACTATTCAATAACCAGATTATCTTGGCATGTACTTTACTATTTGATATCTAAAAATCTTAACTCATTACAGAATGCTCAACCATTTATCTTTCAATTCATTTGCATGCAATTATGTAAATGTCTCAATTATTTCCTTAAAGCTCACAACAAACAATTAAACCAATATTGTCTTAATTTTATTATTATTTTTTTACCATAAAAAAAGTTTTAAAAATGGTTTAGGTCACTGGTCGGGTCGGGTTGACCCACAAAAAACACAGGTCGGGTCACGGGTCAACCCATTTTTGCTTTGGGACAAAAAAATCAGGTTTGGGTCGAGTATTTTTCGGGTTGAGTCGGGTCCACGGAAGAAACCCTTAAGGGTTACATCTTTAATATATGAGTGTAGTACAAATCCTGTGTTACAATGAACCCTAAAATTGGTATATATATATAGTAGGTTGAATCCTAGACTAATAGACTTTTAATACAAATAGGAGATTTGTCTTGCACACAAAGTAGGATGAGCTTGAGCCTATACTAATGGGCTCATATATCTAATTTATCTCCAACAATAGACTTAATAGTGTTCCTTGATGCAAACCTATAGTAATAGAAATTTCACTTGTGATGCCTCCATACTAGTCACAACTCAGTCATATATACCCTTTATCAAATTTAAATACTTTACACTCTGTTTGGGAGAAGGGATTGAAATGCAAAGGATTGAAATGAAAATAATATTTTTAGAATATTTCTTCCCTTGTTTGAGAGTTTTAATGAAGGAAATGGAAAAATCATTCTCTTGTTGGGATGTTTAAGTGGGAGGGAATGAAATGGGTAAGAGAAAACACTTATTCTTCTCTATTCTCTCAAAAGTTCAAATTTTCATTCCCCCAAAATTGGGAGGAATCAGAGGGAATGAAATTAAGTTTAATACAATTTCCACTAAAACTCTCAAAATACCTCTATACATTCAGCCATTTTATTTTAAAATAAAGGTTTAATAGTAATATTGTCATTAAATGATTTTTTTTTTTAACCTATAGACGTGATCTTTTCTAAAGAAAAATACATTATGCTTCTAAGTCTGATCATTCAAGAAAATCCCATTAAGTGAATTTAATTTTGAAATTGGGTAGTTATCATTCATTTAATTATTATTAGGGTAATTACGGTCTCCTCCCTTGAGGTTTGGAGAAATGATACTCCACCCCAAACGTGAAGGGAAAAAACACTCCCCTCCCTCGAGGTTTGAAGAAAATAATAATTCCCCCGTTTATATTATTAACATAATATTCTAAATTTCTATAAAATTCTCTTTACCAAAGTTTAATGATGATTAGTAAAAACTTAACTGAAAATTTTATAATAATAATGAAAAGTTTGTCCAACTCCAAAATGCTTGCAATGAAAATTCTCTTCACAACCCATTGAAAAACTTAAAAATAAGAAAAAGTCATACTAAATATTTTAAAATAATCTTTAATTAAAATTAAAATTGATAGATTATAATTCAAAAAGAGAGGATAATATATATATATATATATATATATATATATATATATTCATCACCAGAACCATGCAACGCATAGGCTTTCAACTAGTTATTAAGAAAGTTGTAAAGTGATTCCTTAAATTTGATATTTTTATGTGTGATAGCCCGGGGAATGGCCCCTTTGCTTGTTGTAGGTTCACCATAATTTTTTTGCTGGAGGATGATGTACTTTTATGATTTCGCAAAATAAAATTATAATGATGTTTCAACTATGAGCCTCTTTTGAGTTTTGAATTTTATTATAAAGAATTAGGAGAACTTTAGAAAGGGAATAAACAGAGCATCAAGGTTATAATTTGATTGTTTTCAATAATAGATATAAAAGAAAATTGTTATGATGTTTCAACTATGAGCCAATTCTGAGTTTTTAATTTTATTATAAAGAATTAGGGGCACTTTAGAAAGGGAAGAAACAGAGCATCAAGGTTATAATTAAAAGATAACCATCATCTGATACCGTAAAAGAACTTTATAGAATCTACTCATGTAAGATTGGTTTTAATTAAATTTAATTAGACAGCTGGAGAACCTAGTTTTAATAGATAAAATTCTTGTTCTGTCTCTTCATGGCCAAAAATCCAGAGTTTTTCATGGCAAGTAGGCCCATTTTTCCAGAACTCATGGCAAAAAATAGGCCTACTGCTTTTTTGTTTTCCACTACAGTAGAAAGGAGAAAAAAAAAATCATCCACTAAGCCAGAGGGAAAACTTAATGTATGTTTTTAGACCCCTTAAAACACATTTGGATTAACCTAGTTAATTAGCCAAGTGATTACTTAGTCCAAATTTCAGATCTAGATTAACACAATCATATAATCATATCAATGTAAAGTGCAGAATATAAAAAACACAAAGATATGATGACCTAGGAAACCACACCGGTAAAAACCTGAGGAGGATTTAACCTAGCTATCCTCAAGGTAAACCTGAATTCACTATGAAAGAATCGAAATTTTACAATAGCGACTTAGACCACTAACATCCTATTGCTACCCACCAGTAGAAAACTTACTGACACGACCACGTGCAAGCTCCGAAACCACGGACTCCTTCTTTCTTGGATTCTCCAGCAAGTACAAGCACTGCCACTTGCATATCTTTAAGCTCTTTAGTGCAGCAACTGAATGATCATCAAGCTCTCAATGAAATCTCCTTCTTGATAATCCTAAGCATGTGTGAAGGCAACCACCTCTCAGATCTCACAAGAGATTCACACACATAGCAAATAAAGCAACCTGAAAAACGTGGCTAGGGTTTCCCTTTTATACCTAGGGCAAAACATAAAACCCTACACGTCATATGAGCTTAGGGCTGAGTTGGAAATTCTGCAGAAAAAACATTCTGCCTAACTTTCGATCGGTCGAGTCTAATTCTCGATCGATCGAGCCAGACCGAATTGCACAATGAATTCTGTAGCAATTCGATTCCAACTTTACATAAAACACATACTTTGAGCAAGTCTAAAACAAGACTAAAAACCTGTTTTGATTATGGTTTGCCAACAATACAAATTAGAGTTCTAATACATTAGTTCCTAAGTACCTAAAACCTAACAAACTCCCCCTTTGGCAATCCGTGACAAAACACAAACACAATACTCAAAGTTACAAGTAAGAGCCCTTTACAAAAATAATGCCCATTACAAAATAATCCAACCTAACTACTATCCATCAGTTGCAAGTGTAGACAGCAGCACGACTGAATCAACCTGTATATTTCCTGAAATACTCAACAAACACATAAACACATGTGTGGAAAATACAAGTAAAACAAAAAATAAATTATTGACTTCACAAAACACAAAAAAAAAATATATATCATGAATAACTCATAAATATAAATCAATGAGCAGTGAAACAAGAAACATAGATAACAATGTATCTCCCCCTAACATGAATAGCCCAAAAACAATACATCAAGAGCTAAAAGGAATACATACACAGTGAAGTACCTAGATACAATCTAAACTCCACAAGCTCCAACAAACAAAAAATCTCCCCTAACTACAAAAAATCCTCTACAAGTGTCCAAAAGTACTCCCCCTTTTTGTGACGGAATGCCAAAGGGCAATCAGAACCCATCATCAAAAGGAGGTGGTGAAGGCGAACGTCTAAGATGCGCAAAATCTGCTCGCAAAGCACGGAACTCATCAAGCATGTCCACCAAATCTGACCATGAGCTGCCTGAACGATCATGATAGTCTCCAAAGTACAACGAATGTCAAAGTTATCCGAAATAGATGGTGGAGGAACAGCAGTAGCAGCACCACCAACAGGATCAGTAGACGCCTCACCATAAGTAGTACCTGTAGAAAAAGGAGGGGGTGCGGTACTAGAAGGCTCAACACGAGGGCGTTTAGAGCTCTCTCTCATCTGAGCAGCCCTCTGCCTAAGAAAAGTGGCACCTATGGGAGCTATAATGTGTACGGGCTCAGAAGCGAGGAAGTCATCTAAACCTAAAAACAGCAAGATCCTATGAATGAAAACAGGATGAAAAAGAGCATAAGTGGTAGAGCAACTCCTATGAACTTCGTTCAAAGAACGAAGAAACAGATGAGGAAAACTAATAGGAGCATCCGTAACAAGAGCATACAAAAAGGCACATCTCCAAAGGAATGGTGTGCAGATGAGAGATAGGCCATAAGGAATGACACGCATCCTAAAGAAAAGATAGGTAGTCTTAGTGAGCTCAGCAGAAGTGATCCGAGGATCAAAAACCCACCGGATAGAAGTACCAGTGATGTATGACATGATGTCGTCTAGGGGAGGAGACTCATCATAAGGATAAATAGGGCTCGGGACCACGAGTACCCCAAGAGCATCAGCCTCTACACGAGGAGTAATGGTGAACTCTACACCTCGTATCCAACTCTTTACCAAAGTGTTGGAATCATAGACGTGGATAGAGAGGTTCGAGTAGAACTCTCTAATCAGGGTAGCTAGAGGAGGATAATCAATATCCAAAAGTGGCAACCAGCCTCGACGATCAAAGTTTGCCCTAATGGCAGGATCAAGCTCATCTAACAAAACCTTACGCTCAGCCCAAATCTTTCTCTTAAGGTTTAGTGTCTCATACAACTCTTGGTTTTTCACTCTCGGAAACCTATCACTCTCAAAAGATGGCTCAAAAGAAGTGGAGGCTTTCCTATTGGCTCAAGTCTTCCTAATCATGGTGCTAGGGTAAGGACAAAGACACAAGAGAAAGAATAAAAAAAAAAAAAAGGGTAGACTGCAAGTTAGCACAAAAAAATATAGAAAAAACAATCTATATGATGCATGAATAGATAAATGTCATGATGCATGCTCTAATGCAGTGATAACAAGTTCAATTTAAGTTTAGAATCACAAAATTGGCTTGAGCATAGAGTTTATAACAAAAACCCCAAAATTTTGAAAAACCACTTGTTCAATTTGTACTAAATTGACCAATTGATTATCACACAAGTTAGAAAACAGTTTATAATGATCAAATTAATCAATCCAACAAGCCAATTTTATCAATTAAACTTAATTTGAACCAAATCCCCAAATCGGTTAGTTTCAAGCCCTAGAATTTTCAATTTTTCACAATACATCAAATTGATCAAATTAAACACCTTAGATCATGTTTATAACATCCCCCAACAAAAACCCATTGATCAATTGTGAAAGAAAAGGCTTAATTCATCAAAAAACCAAAAATTTCATAGGTTCGAAATTTCCCAAAGAATGCATGATTTGATGCATGAAAAGTGAAAAATAAATGCAAAAGGAAGGGTATAAAGGTCTTCCTGGCCTTGGGAGAGAAAAACCTTGCAAAAAGAATGGTGGAAAATGACAAAAAATCGGATTGGAGCCTTGACCGAGTTGTATAGAGAGAGAGAAAAAGTTGAAAATTTTTTGAAAAAGTGAGTTTGAACACGTGAAAATCAATTTTTAAAAAATTCTCTACACGATTTTTAATCGATCGAAAAACAGATTCAATCGGTCAAAAATGCTTCGATTGATCCAACACCAATCGAGCACTGATCGAAACAGACAGAGACTTACAAACATTTTTAATCGCAATTTTGATCGGTCGAAAAACACTTCCGATCGGTCAAAATTCTGGAAAAATCATTTTTTTGAAAAAAAAAAAAGCAAAATAATGCAGAAACTCCTCAAAGCATTGAATTTTATGAATTACATGCATGAGTATGAGATGAAATGCTTTTCAAAAACACATGTTTTGAACCCAGTCTTCCCAAAATGAGGATTTTCAATCCATTCTCTTAAAATCTCAAACATCAAATATGTTTTGCTTAAAACTCAAAAAAATTTCAAACTTGGTTGGTCAAACCAAAAACACACACAATAACATGTACAAAGTTTAGCAAAGAGTAACTTGTGTAGTGTGTGCAACTAGCAAAAACTTGAGATACATGTGAGGGGATATGTGAATAGAAATCAAACACTAAGTCTTCAAAATTCATCACATAGGGTTTGAAAGAGACTATCACCTAAAAAGTTATATCATATAACTCTCACATCTCCTAGATCATAAGCTTGCAATCATGTAAGTTTCTTGCTTTGCCTCATATTGTACACACAAATTTTAATTTAGCAAAAACTTATTAAAATAGCCGGGATAATGTACAAACCAATTTTATTTGATTGATTTAACTTTAAGTCCAATAATGTATACACCAATTTTAAGCATTTAAACTGAGGCGACACCTTATGTTCTTTTTGTACATGTGCTACACTTTCTCGAGTACAAAATCTTACGATATGCATTAAGGTGTTCATGATTGGCTAGTGAACAGTGGTGAGATGGTTATTTATGCCTTTCTCCAAAAGTTCAAGTCTGACAGTCAAAAACATGTGACTTCAAGATCAAGACAACGTGATCAAAAACTATAAACATCTTTCCCTCACAACATGCACTACAAAGCTTCAACTAGTGAAGTGCAATAAATAAGCTCATCCAAGCTAAACAAGGTACAAAGACATGTTATGTGAAAATAAATAGACCAACCTTGTTTTCAATGCCAAGAAAATAAATGCAAAACACAATTTGCTTCCTTCTTTTTTTTCTTTTTTTTAATTTGAAAAGAATAAAAAACAACCTAGAATGAAATGCATGAATGTAATGCAATGCAAATCCTAGAAACAAAGAAAACAAAAACCAAAGAACAATGGTCACAAAGAGTAGAGCAATGAAGCACAAGGACCATGTTAGAAAGATTCAACTAGATTGAGCCTTTTGCATCCAAAACTTTTTAGATGCACTTCGAGCATTGGAGTTCTTATTCACATGAGATCAATTATCAACTCCAGGATTGGAATAAAGGTTTAAAGCCTTTACCAATTACCAATAAGTACCATAGGATCTTGTGCTTGAGGCACAGGTACTTTTGGTTTGTTTGCTTGCTTAGCAGCTTGCAGCTTGTAACAGTTTGGACGAATGTGCCAAGACTTTCCACAAAAATGACAAACCCATGCAGGCTTATCGTGTGTCTTGCCCTTAGGAGGGTTAGGAGCCTTAGGTTTATATTCATGAAGTTCAACCCTAATCTTCCTAGGAGGTATAACTTCTATAGATTTAGCCTCACTCACAGAGGATTTGACAACCTCACTCATAGGGGGTTCGGAAGAAGAAGAAGGAACAAAGTTTGTGGAATGGGGTGCAAGCACAAAGATGCTTTCTACAAAACCTAAGCCAGTTTTGTCAAAGTGAGACTTTTGAACACTCAGAATGTGATCAAGTTTGGAGCTTGCAGACCTATCAATTTGTTTTCTAACAACAGATAATTCAAGTTCCAAATTCTTAACTTTTTCAAGCAAAAGCATGTTCTCAGTCTTCACATTATTCAACAATTCATTAGCATCAAACAGTTTCACAAGCAAATTTTTCTTTTCAAGTTCAAGAGATGCAATTTTCTTTAAGCCTAATTCAACACTCATAGCATCCTTTGCAGCAACTTTGCAAAGTTTATTGTAGGCTTCTTGAAGATTTGCATCCTCAGAGAGTTCCCCATCAGAAGGGTTCTCCTCAACAGTAACACTTTCATCAACTACAGCAGTAGCAGTGAAAGCAATGAAGTTTCCATCCTCATCACTACCAGACTCATTGTCAGAAACTTCATCATCACTAAGAGTTACAGCCATAGCCTTACCCTTAGACCTCAAGTATGTAGGACATTCAGATTTCATGTGACCATACCCTTAACATCCAAAACATTAAGGACCCATAGAATTATTAGAAGATTGACCTACTTTTTCTCTAGGTTTTTCAGTGTTGTTAACCTTAGTGGGATCATTCTTCCTAAAATTTCTAGGTTCAGCAGTGTTCTTACCTCTTCCCCTTCTGTTGTTGTTTCTAAGGAAATTCCTAAAGTTCTTGGCAAGGTAAGCAATCTCTGTACCAGAGAGCTCATCATCAAATCCACCAACATTAACATCATCAACTGATTTAAGAGCCATTGATTTGGATTTGCTAGTTTTGGGTAGGTCCAACTCATAGGACTAAAGAAATCCTACAAGTTCATCAACAAGGATGGAGTCCACATTCTTGCTCTCAGTGATGGCAGTCACTTTGGGTCTAAAATCTTCAGTTAAAGATCTAAGAATCTTCCTAACAATTTTAGGTTGATCATAGATTTCACCCAGATTATATGCAAAATTAACAATATCATTAAGCTTAGCATAGAATTCATCAAAAAATTCATCATCAGACATCCTAATGCTTTCAAATCTAGTTGTTAATTGCTGTAACTTATTGATTTTGACAGCCTTTGTGCCTTCATGCACAGTCTGGAGGATATTCCAAGCAGTATGAGCAAACTCAACATTAGAGATTCTCTTAAATTCCTCCATAGAAACAACATTAAAGATTGCATTCATAGCTTTGCTATTGAAGGCTGCTGCTTCTTTCAGAGATGTTCCAGACTCTCTCATCAATTGATTTCAGGAATGCTTTCATCTTTACTTTCCAATAAGTATAATTATTCCCATCAAAGTGAGGAGGAATAACTAGAGAATGTCCGTGTTCCATGACAATAGGGGTCAAGGATCAACTCAGAGATCAAAAGATCTACAACAAGAGAGTTACCTACTCTGATACCACTTGTATGTTTTTAGACCCCTTAAAACACAATTAGATTAACCTAGTTAATTAGCCAAGTGATTACTTAGTCCAAATTTCAGATCTAGGTTAACACAATCATATAATCATATCAATATAAAGTGCGGAATATAGAGAACACAAAGATATGATGACCTAGGAAACCACACCGGTAAAAACTTGGGGAGGATTTAACCTAGCTATCCTCAAGGTAAACCTGAATCCACTATGAAAGAATCGAAGTTTTACAACAGCGACTTAGACCACTAACATCCTATTGCTACCCACCAGTAGAAAACTTACTGACACGACCACATGCAAGCTCCGAGACCACGGACTTCTTCTTTCTTGGATTCTCCAGCAAGTACAAGCACTCCCGCTTGCGTATCTTTAAGCTCTTTAGTGCAGCAACTAAATGATCATCAAGCTCTCAATGAAATCTCCTTCTTGTTAATCCTAAGCATGTGTGAAGGCAACCACCTCTAAGATTTCACAAGAGATTCACACACACAGCAAATAGAGCAACCTGAAAAACGTGACTAAGGTTTCCCTTTTATACCTAGGGCAAAACATAAAACCTTACACGTCATATGGGCTTAGGGCTGAGTTAGAAATTCTGCAGAAAAAACATTCTGCTCGACTTTCGATTGGTCGAGTCTAATTCTCGATCAATCGAGCCAGACCGAATTGCACAATGAATTCTGCAGCAGCTTGATTTCAACTTTACATAAAACACATACTTTGAGCAAGTCTAAAAAAAGACTAAAAACCTGTTTTGATCATGGTTTGCCAACAATACAAATTAGAGTTCTAATACATTAGTTCCTAAGTACTTAGAACCTAACACTTAAAATGGAGAAATTTTCCATATAACACAATTTTTGAAACATATTCGTTAGTAAGCACGTTTTCAAAAATTATTATCAAACTAGCATTTCAAGCCATACAAGCTTGAGTTCAATGGTAAAACTCAAGTTTCAGAGACTCAATTTCGCAGATGATGTGGATAAACAATCCACGTGGAACTTGAGTCTCTTAGACTCAAGTTCCATAGAGCAAAACCAAGAAAGCAAACCTCTATTTTGGAGAAAGAAGATGATCTAGAGGTTCTTTGAATCCAATCTGAGTAGGAGTATTGAAGATCTGGAGAAGAAGAAGATGTTGGAGGAGAAGACGCTTGTGTATTTTCTGATTTTTGGGTTTTGATGTTTGAGAAATGGGATTTTTGGGTATGAGAATTTATGAATCCGAGGGGTTGTTTTTGATTTAGGTGTAGAGAAAGAAGAAAGAAGGAAGAAAAAGAAGAACAGGGTATGAGATATTATGAATTGGTGGGGTTTTTTTATTTTATTTTATTTGGGTCTGGGGTTGTTTTTGATTTTGGTCTGGAGAAAGAAGAATGAAAGAAGGAAGAACAAGAAAGGAATTCGAGTGTCTAAAACTCGAGTTCCACATGGATTTTTATATCCACCTCAGCTTTGCAAAATAGTTTGCAAAATGTGTTAACTAACGAAATTGTTAATAAAATGGTGTCAAATGACAAAAATCTCCTACTTAACATCATTATTTTTAGTCTTTTTGAAACTAGAGAATCCAATAGAGCAATCTATGAAGAAATTACAAATTGGTATTCCTATTCCCCAAAGCAATAGCACAATCTGTCTCTTATATTTATCTTTTTCTTTTTCTCCTTTCATCATCTTTAGCCATAGAAGTGATTTCTTGTAAAGCAAAATATATCTAAGGGACTCTGTTTCTAAGCTTCAAGCATACAAAATAAAACTTCATTTAAGTGAATATTGTAATGTAAGATGTCATGCACTTTTGCAAGATTAGCTTAGACACATACTTCTATTTTATGTGGGGAATAACTATTATACATTTATGTTCAGGTTGAAGTTGAAGTTGCTACTTTGTCTATGTAAAGTTGTAATTTACAACTACGTGTTTTGTTGGCTTTAATTCCGTGCGAAATTTTATTGTAATTTTATTCAATCTTTTGTACCCTGTATTTATTGTGGGATCTGATTGTAAGGGTTGTGTGATAGAGAGAGAGAGTGTGAAGACCCAAGCAATTGAAGACTGAAGAGGTTTCGCGGGTATCTTGCGACTAAGCATCCCGCGAAATGACCCATGTGACTTGCACATGCTGGAATGCGAAGAGTCAAGACAGGATGGAGACAGCTGTGTCTCGCGAGTATCTCGCGGGTAAGGCTTTCCCGCGAGACACCCGCGAGACATTCTGTTTTGCCAGATTGTCAATTCTGATACACACTTTCTATGCCTACACTATTTATACCCACATTACCCACAAATGTTGAGGAGTGCTTCTGAGAGAAAATCCTAGCCAAACACCTTGAGAGTTAGAGATTGTTATACCCACAATCTTCTACACAATTGCTTATGGATTTTCCTCAACTCCTACCTCTCCATTTCCATACCACTGAGAGGTTGATAGCCCAAATACTTACCACACCCTTTCAGAGTGTCAAGTGAGGTTTTGGTGCTACTGGGAAGCATTGGAAGAAGCCAATGATGGCAGATGCAACATGGAGCTTGTTGTGGGATCCGAAGAGCTAGACAAGACACGGTTCCGAGAAGCCTTGTTGGAGTAGGAGCTTGGAGGGCTTAGGTACATCGGGTAGATTAGGCTTGGAGGGTCTCTTGCTAACCCATGTATCCCAACTGATTGTCTAGTGGATCGATTACCGCTTGGAGGGCGGCAGAGAGGTTTTTCGCCGAGTTCTTTGGTTTCCTTATCGACAACACACCGGTGTGTTATCTTGTGTTTGCATCTCTCTTCCCTACTCTTTTACATTCCATTTTACTACTGTGTTGTCTTGATTATGGATTAGAGTAGCTTGTTTGTTTATCCGCTCGCATTTACACTATTCTGCACTTAGAATTAAGTTAGTGTAAAATCTATCGAGCCGTAACTTTAATTTGGGGGTCTAAACAGCTCTTGTGTTTTTAACACATTTTCAAGCTTTCAGACTATTTAAGAAGAAAAAGAGGTGCAATTTAAAGAGCAGGTACTCATATGTTTGCCATTTACAGGAACTACCTGAAATGAGTTTGTTCTGCTTTATTTGTTCTTTGCATGAGAGTCGAGCCCATTTTGTTACTATTATTCTTGAATTGCTAGTAAAGAACTTAAGCTGGAATTGCAGAATTTCTTAATATAATCTGATTTAAAAATTATCAAAAACACCATGACAATGAATTTTTCTTCTTTTACATCTTTTGGCTTATTTTATCATCTTATGATAGCATCATTTGTAATGGGAAAGACTGAATTCACATAATTCTATGATCCAAAAGTAAAACCAATGGCACAGTTAACCCACAGCATAAGCTCACCATCAATAACCCATTTTAAAATAAATAAACAACAAATTTAGAGTCATACAGCTTTACTTTTTCATTAGGAAAAATCTTGATACATTACCAAACAAACAACAATACATAAGCAATGAAAAAAGATGAAAATATTCTAGCATAAAGAACAAAACCTCAAATTTAAAATGTACTGCATTTGGTCGCTGAGAAAAAACTGGGAAAAAAGATAGAAATATATGTAGAACTTCAACTAGTCCAAGGATTGTAATCAAATCAAGCCGAGTAGTGAATTTCCAAGCTCGGCTTGACAATAACAATAACATGTTCAAACCCCATTCCAGCTCAATCGAATCCTACAAAAAATTTCGAACTTGAGCTTGTTGAAAATTCTAAATGATAGAGCTCGACTTGATTCATTAGTCAAGTCAAGTTTGAGCTCAAACTCGAGCTCAATATCAAGCCCTTGAGCTTGGCCACCAACACAAGCACATAATCAAATGTTCTAATCTCAAAATTAATATTAAAAAAAAAAAAAAAAAAATTCAATCAATCAATGGATAATTATAGAAAACAATGGATTTCCTTTAGTGAGCCATGGGAAAATATCACAATTTCTCAATATTAATAGGAATCTCAGGGATAATAAACATATCACAAATAAATGATGCTAGGGACACAATGTTTTTCACAACCGCTTTGCAATTGGAGCAACATCACTTTTGCCTAGGTCTACCACTGACACCACTTTTGTTATGCACTAGTCACAACAGGCCATGTTAGCAATTGTGAATAAAATTGTGAAAAATGTTGCGTCGCTAGACTTACCGTATCACAAATTGGGAAGCAAGGGGATGGACATACCAAGAACAGAACAATAAAGTAATTATGTAGTTTTGACTAGTTTCATTGTCCCTCTCTTCTTAGGATTAAAAAGTGTGGTTCATCTTTATTTTATTGATATACATTTATTCAGAGAAACCAAACAATACACAAACAACAGAAGTTTGGACACGAAATAGACATAGGGAAATGGTCCCAACACCACAAAAGGGGCCAATATCTTACACACCAAAACAAAACTATACAACTAACTCTAGCTATACATAGCAATGCACTAGGGAGCTAATTACATGACCAGCATAGAGACAGAAGAACAGTTAAAACCAAGACACATATCAGGCATATTACAAGTTTCGGACAACAAATTTTTGACATTGCAGAGAGTTTATTCGAGGCTTAATTGAGGATTGCTGCAGCAATCATTCCCCATTTGTAACAGAACAGCTTAGTGAACTTACTGTCAATATAATAATGGCCTAGAAGATTCAATGTCAGTTGCTTAACCGACTTACAGAAACTATAAATAGGAACCAGGGGTTCCACTTGAGTGTGTGTCATAAGCACCGAGAGTGAGTAGAGTGGTGTGAAGAAAAGTTTGAAGGAAAATTCTTCTAGTGTCAGTAGGTGTCTAAAGAAGTGAGGTGTGTGCGTGGATATTTATGTAAGTTGATGTGTGTCTTGTAAAAGGTCAAGTGGTGGAGAAGAAATAAAGTTGCCGTGTGTGTCTAAGTGAATTGTGTCTTGCAAAGTATTGTCAACTTGTCAATATTTTTGAAATAGAAGTTTTCTTTTAATATCTTTAGCATGTGTTGTCCCCTGTTTTGCTCAACAATCTGGTATCAGAGCTTCTGCTAGCTCAACAGGCAATCTAGATTCTTCTAGAAAAATTGCAGGCAAAGAATAGGTGGTCTTTTCTCTCAATGCAGCACCTACTGAATACACACAAGTATCACCAGTATATCCCCATTTAGCTAGCCTGTCCCTAATTGTTAATTTGTTTTTAATTGCCAACCATCCTATGAAAGTATGCCTAGGAATAGCTAACTGAAACCAAAGAAACTTCCACCAATCCACCTCCAACTCCTTTACTCTAATTTCATTATAGGTGGCACTGTGGCAGCACAAGAGTAGCAGCCAGAGCTTGTTATTGTCCACTTTGCTGCGTCTTTATGTTTGAGATTCACAAGATGTAGCTGACTTTGGCAGGCTTCCAAATCCAAACTTTGTCCCTCAAAACAGACTACTTTTGCTTCAGGCTTGCTGGCTGCATCATAAATCACCCTATAATCCAAATTCTAATGAAAGGGTACCAGTAGGATGCCAATTGTCATGCAATAAGAATATGGTCTTCCCATCCCCTACTTCAAATTTAATGAAACTCATAGCCAGATCCCTTAATTTTAGGATGGCTCTCCAATCCAGGTGCACACTTGTGGGACTTCAACAGTCCATAGACACCTGCCTTTTAGCAGGTTGGAATGGACCAATGCAATCCAAAGAGGGCCAGCTTTTGTGTAAAGATTCCAGATATGTTTGATTTGTTCCAATCCTTCTTCTCTCTTGGGAAGGTAAACTTTTTCCCAGGATACTTTGATGCCCACTTTACTAATGCTTTGGCATGACCAAAAAGAAATGGTTGAAATACGTCTGTAATTATAATAATTTTGGCAAGCTTTCTCTAAAGTCTTAATAATCTTTTTTGGCAAGATTCCATAGATATGTACATGACAATTGACATGACACATTGCATTAATAATTAAATTGTTATGTTCTCAACATTATCACTGAAATAGTTATTACTTTCTACGCTTGACCCTTAAGTGAGCCACCCCAAAAATCCAGGAACCTAGTACACAGTGATAAAGAGAGAAGAAAATATTTATTAAAAAAAAAAAAAAAAAAACTTCATGGAATTAACATAATAAGCCCACAAAGCTTTTCACAGAACAGAGAAATAGAGAGAGAAATTTACCTTCTTTAAAAGCATCGCTTTTGTTGGCCTCAGCTGTGGCTCTGTGCACAGAGAGCCCTAAGAACCAGGAATTGGTTAGAACTTAAAACTCACCTCAACAAAAAAACAAACCCCAATACTTGAAAGGATGAGAAAAATGTAAGAAACAAATTTTTAGATTCGTTTTTCTCGTTAACCAAACTGGGAATGAGAGGATGATATTTTATTTTTTAATACTTTTATCTATTTGGGATATTGACCTTGTAAAGGCTGAGTTTCAAGTTGGGTTGAGTCTTTTTCTTTTCTTTTTTTTCCTTTTTGTTTGAGAAAGCTTGAGCTCAATTAAGTCTAGACTTTTTAGATGAGAAAAACTTATATCTTTATACCTATTGAATTTTTAATTCATATTAGAGTTGCATTTTTTTGTAATTAATTAGCTTGATTATAATAGTTATATACCTATTTATTATAATTTATATTTAAGTAAGGTTCTTGAAAGTTGAACAAGTTAGAGGTTGTTTGGATAAGATGAGTTTTGAGTGATATCACTCAACTTTCTGTTTTCATCATCCAAATTGTGTGGGTCCCACGGAGGAGTAGTTGTTTGGATGAGTTTCCAGTCATTGTTTTCATGACTCAGTCACTCAAAAAACCGGATCACAGTCATGGAAAATGAAAACAGGTGAAACTTGTTTTCATAACTCAAAATCTGATTTCAGTGGCATGTTCGTAAATAGGAGGAGATTGTGGGCCCCAAAAATTGTCACATCCCACCGGTCACTCTCTCTTTTCTTTTTCTTTTTTTCTTTTTTTTTTCCTTTCTTCTCCACTTTTCTTTCTTTCTCTCTTCTTCTTTATCTATTCTTCTTCAAAGCAAAAAGCTCATACTCACCGACCACTCACACGCACAGTGTTGTTTTTGCTTTCTTCCGATTCAGTGTCCTTTCTGTTCTTTCTTTTTTGTTCTTCTCCCACCGGTCACTCACACGCCGACCCAAGCCGAGAGATCATCGGCGTCGATCTTCGATCACACGCCAAAAAGCTCCACTACGCGTTCATTCTCCTCATCGCTGCTATCGTACTCGTTCTTCGATCTGGCCGGAGCATTGAAATTGGCATCCACAGCAACGGTAGATCTCCGTCGGAGCTAGCTCCACCACCGAACCCAACAACCCCAAACCCAGTAACCCCAAATCAGCCAAACACAGACCCAGCAACCCCAAACCCAGCCAACTCCATCAGCACAACCAACCCAATACAACCACCCACCACCCACTGCCGCAACCACAACCAGCCCACCACAACTCAAATTAAAATAAAATAAAATAATTATCACCACCACAAACCCACATCAACAACGGTCATCCACAACACCCATCATAGGCCACAACCAACACATCACAAGCCACAAGCCACAAACCACACGCCGATCTGACCCATGAAACCCAGCAAACCGATCTGACCCATAAAACCCAGCAAACCGAAAAAGAAACGAAAGGAAAGAAAGAAAATTAAAGGGAGAAGAGTACAGGGGAGATCGACGGCGAGTGGAGGAAGAGATGGCCGGAGCTAGACAGTCCTGACGAGGTGAGGGAGCTTCTGAAATTTTTATGGGTTCGGGTTTGGGTTTTGGGAGAGGCTCTCTGTTGAAGGGGTGAAGGGGAAATGAGAAGTGAAGGAAATGGGGAATGGGTTCCGCGGGTAGGCTAACAGAAGGGTCTGACTTGGTGATCAGATATGGGTCCCACAAAAAGATGGAAATATTTGAGTTATGAGAAGTGAAAATAGTGGCCAAACGGTGGGGTAGTAAAAATTGGGTATTTTAAGTGATGTGTGATGGATGATGAGTAATGAGTAATGAATGACGAAAATTGAGTGACGAAAAATGAGTGATGAAAAAAAACTAACCAAACAAGCCGGTATCTTATTTGTACTCTTTTATATGCTTATTATTTTCATATACAAACAGTTTGTTCAGGGGCTTGATTTTAATATCTTACATAAACTACTGATCAATATATATATATATATATATATATATATATATATATATATATAAACATATCATGAATAACCTAACCTGATTGCAAAAAGAAGATGCAGTAGCATAATCCTAAAGTCAAAGATAAGCTCTACCGTTGAAAGTATCAAAGAGACTGTGTTCAGAAAATTTCCAAACCAGCGGGTTAGTAACTGATTCTAAGACAACTCTTAAGTGAGAGACTAAAATTGAAAAATTCAAGCACAGAATAATCCCTAGAAAGCTCTGAAACTTTGGCTCATCTCAAAAGGGCTGTAAGGGGCATTACCTTCATGCAAAAGGTCAAAGTATCACTGAAGCATGTTAGAAAATGCCAAATCATGATATAAAGGTAACTATTTCACATTCTAACAAATGTAAAATTTGTAGATTTTACGTTGAACAGATACTTGGTACTAATCTACCACAGTATGAGACACAAAAGACATAGATGACACGTAATTGGAGATATGAAAGAAAACTTATCAAAGCGGAATGACATATATCAGAAGCAGACTGTGTTCGGCTAGAATGCAAGATACGTCTTCTTTTATTAATAGTAAAAAATTGGCCACCAAGCTCTAGGTCCAGCTTTCGCAATCTTAAGTGGCCTTCTATCTAAGAAAAATCTAACTAATATTTCCTAGTCATCCTAGGTTTTAGGAAAAAAAAAAAAAAACCTTCTATTTTGCACCTTTAGCAACTAAAGAACACAAACTAAATCATTGTACTTAACTGTGGAACAACAACCTGCTTAAATAGCAGTTTGCTAGAGCAGAATTAACCTTAACGATGGGAAAAAGAAACATAAAAGACATTATGATAAATCTTTTAAATTAGTTATCCTGTAGATTTGCATCTGGAATTAGATGATCCAAAATAGTAGACTTATATTCCAACTACAACAAACAGACAAAAAAAAAAAAAAAAAAAATTTACATTTCCTAACATTGCTTGTGATATGAAAAAAAAAAAGAAGAAGAAGATAGTTAGTATAAAATTCATATAAAATTGAATTAAAAGCATTCCAATTTTTTTTTAAAAAGGGGGAAGCAAAGGTCATTTATAAATAGGAACAATTATTGTCCTGTGCCCTTATACAATACTAATCCCATCAAGTTTTGGATTAAACTGTAAAGGCGCATTTCAAAGATAATGTTACAATAAAAACTCAAATTAAGAAGAACACCCCTTTTCTCGTTGAGAACTAATCATCTTAGAACAGAGTGAATTAGATAGAACTACAGTGTTTCACTGCTCTTGTAGCAAAAGAGTTGTTGATGGAAGTTCTCAAGTCCCTAAAGTTAAAAGCACCTAGCCAAGGGTCATCTTTCCTACTCGAAAGAAGAAAAACACTGACAATGAGTTCTAACCCAATGGTTTGTCGTAAATTTACCAATTAAAAAGAGAGAAGCAATGGAAAACACCATTACTCAATTGTCATAAAACCACTGCCTTCCAATAGTCAAACACTCTAAAAATTCTCAACTTTTGCATATTCCATATTCAACCAAAAATAAATAAATATGTAGTTGTGTGAAAAGCACAGCAAGCAATAAAAACTCAATTCCTGAGGTGTTGTGAGACCTGTAAATCACACAACTCAACTAAATAAAACCACATCCTAGCTAAATTAGTCCAATTTTTTTCATCCAAGTTTGTATGAATTCTCTTATGTTTGAACTGCCAAGTGCCCATGTACCTAACGTAACACTCAAATCTCTGTGTTTCCAAAAGATCACTCAGAACATATCAATGGAAAAGGTTGTCTTTTTATTTCAATGCTATAATATGAGAAACCCCTTGAAATTTTTGAGATAATTATTGAATAAAAAACAATCTCTCAGACCCAAAAATAAAAACCAACCACACAATTAACCCAATACACAAGCTCAACATCAATAACCCATTTAGAAAAAATTAAACTACAAATTCAAATTCATACATACAGATTTTCTTTTTGATTACAAACCACTATGATACATTACTTACAAGACAAATAACAAAACATAAACAATGAATAAAGATCATAATCTTTAAGCACAAAGAGCAAAGCTTTTACATTCAAAACGTCTTGATAATGCTGCGTTTGAAGACTATACATAGAACTACGAAATAAATGGGACTTAAAACACAGCTCAAGTTTTAGAACTCAAATTGGGAGGTCTGTTTTGTTTAAGTGGTCTCAAACGATTAGAGATCTAAGACACGAAGTTAATGTTGCAAATTTTGTGATACTCAGAATGTGACACTTGGAATGTGTGAGTATTGATTAGTCTTAGAGTCAATGAAGATTCTCACCAAAACAAAACACATAAAGAGAGAAGAAATCATTAAAAAATAAAAGCAAATTACAACTTATATATCCGCGTGTAATTTGGCCAAAATTTAAGTTGCTTACCTATGTGGTTTGAAATTTGACAATTTACCTACTTGAGGTTTGACAGAAATTTAAATTGTTTACTTGTAGTTTGAAATCCCATTATGTAAGTGTTCTGCTGGATTTTTTAATCTTTTTTTATTTTGTATTTTTGGAGAAGAGACATAGAAGTATAGCAAAATTACATATTTAGTTGTGTTTTTGACAGAGTTGGGTTAAGGAATTCTAATTGAGTTGACCTAAGGTGGGTAAAGTATCAAATTTCAAACCACGGCAACTTAAATTTCCGTCAAACCACGTGTAGGCAAGTTGTAATTTGCCCAAAATTTAAAAATAGAAACTTTAAGAGAGAGAGAGAGAAATTTACTCTGGGTAAAATTGTATCTTTTGTTGGCCTCAGGATTGGCTGTGTGCACAGAGATACCAACAAAACCACAAATTGAGAGATTTTTACCTTATGGGTTCATTTTATTCTCTCTGTTTTCTCGCTAACCAAACAGGGAATGAGAGTATTTACAATTTCAAGGGAGGTGAATGTGACGACCGATTTTCTATTTTTTTTCTTTTCTTATGTTTTATTTAATTGGGCTGAATTTAAAGTTGGGTTGGGCTATGATTGTGAGTGTAATGTCCTGGGTTTAGTCCAATTATGTCCAGACCTTCAATGGATAATATTGGCCCACACTATTCCCTGATCCTAACTTGTAAGTCATGCTTGCATTTACATACATGGGATCCATTTACAAATAAGCACAGTTAAATGAATATTAAAATTTTACCAAATTTATATATAATACTTGTATATTTGAAAATATAAATTCAATATTTACTAATAAATAAATATAAATTTATTTGAAATAAATAAAAAATATTTAAATTTTTAATTGTAAAATTCTCAATTAGATTAAGAAATTCTCAAAGATGTCAAGGTTATCAAAGTCAAGTTTTGTATGGTTTGGCATCTATATCAAATATTTAATTACATAAGTAATTAGATAAAGAAACATTTTTTATTTTTTTCTCAAAAAAAAAAAAAAATTATTATACAAAATTGTAATGAAAGAATACTACACATACATATATATTCAAATTTGATTGATATGTGTAACATACTAATCATATTTAACAAAATATATATAGAAAGTGAATCCCATAAAATTTTAACCCGTTAAAATAATCACTAAAAACATAAGCATAAAACTTGATGACAAAGAAATAGGATAATCATTAATTCTTAAGAAGGAAAACTTACCGTAAGTTGAGAAGACAACACAAAAAACCTTTGATGTTTGAAGAACAATAATAGTGCAGCTTCATTTCGAAATTGGGTAGAGACCCTAATAACTTGTTGTGAAATGAAAGAAATAGATAAAACTCTTGTATTCAAGTGGTTATCCACAATCTTAAGTTGATTTCTCTTAGATCAGTACATTTATAGTAAAGCAATCCCCCCCCCCCCCCCCCCCCACACACACACACACACACACACACACACACACACATGTAAATAACCTTAGGATGCTTGTAAAGTAGGTTGTAATAATGAGCACAATTATAGATATGCATCTCCCCTACAAACTTTACACATCTCATTGCTTAGACTTTTCACATTCCAATTTATTTTTAACAAGTGATTTTTTTTTAGGTTTATTAATTTTGATTCTATGGTTTTCTCACTTAATAACTCATTGAGCTTAAAAAAATAAGAAAATTAAGAAAATTGGATGGTACACATACATAAAATTAGATTTCAAGTTGAGATCTAATTGGATTTTCTCTCAGCTTTGACTTTAATATATAAATATATATATATATAATTTTATGGAAAACTAAAATTTCATTAAGAACGATTGGAGAGACCAGCCTGAATTACAATTGTGAGGTGTGATTGGACATCTTCCATCCATACTAATAAACTTGTGACATGAATAGTATACTTAGCAAGATTATAAGTTACATAATAGCTTTAGCGAATATGTAAAAAGCTAATCCTCTAGAAGGCTCCTGCTAACTTATTACCAATATGATTTTCAAAGACAAATCACCTGCGTATATGGCCCTCAAGGCATCACAGCAATGGTTGCTAAAGTACAGTACCTGTGGCCCTATGGGTGGGGCTATCGTTTCTATTATTGGTGTGGCCCTGACAGCACATGGAATCAATGATTCCAAAAGGAAGAGGGGCACTTTAGAAAGGGAAGATACAGAGCATCAAGGTTATAATGTGATAAAAGGATCACCCATTTGATACAGTAAAGGAACTTTATGAAACCTATTATTGTAAGATTGGTTTGATTAATTTGGCATGTGAACATTATTTTAAAAGTCTAGCAAGTTGAAACTCATTGATAGAATTCATATTAGTACGCTCACTCCGAGCTACCAATTGGTTTTGTATATAGCTGCCGACAATGTCAAAGCCTTCCCACTAACGTTGGCACATTGTTGAATATGAGAATATCCACACAATTTCTCAAGAAATAGAATTGAAAGGCAGAGGAGAAAAGAAAATGAATGGTCCTTTGGTGGATAACTTTAAGAAAGTATAAAAGACTAAGAGCAGTAGGCCTATTTTTTGTCTCCCACATTCTTTACATTATTGTTTACAGATTGCTATTGACCGATCAATCGTCGGAGGAAATACTTTAGATCATTTCTTTTTCCCCAAAGCAATGTCACAATCTGGCTCTCATCTTTTTTTCCCCCCTGCATCATCTTTGGCCATAGATGTGATAACCTGTGAAGCAAAATACATCTATGGGACTCTCTGTTCCTAAGCCCCTAGCATAGTTAGAAACTCCATTGAGTGTATTTTGTAATGTAACATATGCCCTTCTCCAAGATTAGCTTATCTTAGACATTTATGTCAGGTTGAAGTTGCTGCTTTGTCTACTTGAGAAGAAAAACAGGTTCAATATAAAGATAAGGTACTCATTTGTTTCTGATGCCTTTCATTGGGTCTACGCCAAAAGGAGTTTATTATTCCGTTTTATTTATTCTTAGCAAGAGAAAGAGACTATTTTGTATTGCAAAATTAATTCTACTTGTCTGATTTAGAAATTATCAGGAACACCATGATGATGATTTTGTTTTCCTTTCATCTTTTGCCTTATTGTATCATTTATCGTTACATTCAAAATTCTTCCTTTATCAATTTAGATACTAAATCCAAATCATTCTAAGCATATAGCTTGGCCATTTGGCTTAATGAATTTATCTGACATATACTTTCATGTGTTTGTGTTTGCTTTTTATAGAAGAATGTTGCTATCATGAACCAAGGATTCTTTTATTCTATTGCACATGGTGGGCTGGTAAGGATCGATGGGGGAGTGACTCCAACTTCCTGGTTTTTCTTTGAGTACACAACTAATTTGTGAAGTTATAAAGGAGAGAGAGTACCTTGTCCTTCAGTAGTATTTTTGCTACATTTGACATTGAGTTGATTCATTTACAGTTTAGTGTGACAACTTATTTAAGAAGGGAGGAGAAATGGCAGAGACAGCAGTTAGCCTAGTTATTGAAAATTTGGTCCCATTGTTATTCCAAGAAGTGAGATTACTCAAGGGTGTCCATGACAAAGTTGCAAGCATCAAAAGTGAATTAGAGATTATTCAATCTTTCCTTAAGGATGCAGATGCGAGGGTCGAGCAAGAGAATATGAGCAATGTTGAGAAAACATGGGTCAAACAGATAAGGGAAGAAGCTTACCACATTGAAGACATCATTGATGAATACATACTTCATATAGAAAAAGGTCCTCTTGGGCCAAGGCAACACTTCCATTTCCTCCGAAAGTTTTTTCAGTTTACCAAAAAGTTGAAACCTAAACATGTCATAGCCTTCAAGATTCAAGACATCAGCATCAATCTCAAGGAAAAGAGAGAGTTGGCTGTAAATTATCGTTTCAACACTGTTGAGCAAGGGAGATTTAGCAACAATGCTAGAAGTGTTACATGGTATGACCCTCGAGTGGCATCTCTTTTCATTGAGGAAGCTGAGGTTGTGGGCATTGAGTCGCATAGAGACAAATTGATAAACTGGTTGTTAGAAGGACCATCTATTCGCACTATCATTTCAGTGGTTGGCATTGGTGGTGTTGGCAAGACCACTCTTGTGAAGAAAGTGTATGACAACAAGAAAGTGGTAGCAGACTTTAATTGTCGTGCTTGGATCACTGTGTCTCAATCATACAAGAAGGAAGACCTATTCAGGGACATGATAAAGCAGTTCTACGAGGCAAGAAAGGAGTTTGCTCCTAAAGAAATTGACAAAATGGAAGAGATAAATCTTATTACAATATTAAGGCAATATTTGCATGAGCAAAGATATGTAATTGTTGCTGATGATTTATGGGATACAGATTTTTTGGAATGTTTAAAATTTGCCTTACCTAATAATGACAAAGGTAGTGGAATTGTAATCACAACTCGAAATGAGGATGTTGCTCCCTCTCATAATGAATCTTCATCTTGGTATGTGCACAAGCAACTACCTCTACCGTCAGATAAAGCTTTGGAATTGTTCTACAAGAAGGTGTTCCAACATGAAGAGGACAATTGTCCACATGAACTAGTTGAGCTGTCATGCAAAATAGTTGAGAAATGTGAAGGTTTGCCACTTGCAATTGTGGTTATAGGAGGCCTTTTGTCAAGTAAGGACAAGGTTGTTTTTGAGTGGGGTAAATTGCATGATAGTCTTAGTTTGGAATTAGACACTAATTCACGTCTAAGAAGTATCCTTAAAATTCTATCTCTTAGTTATCATGATTTACCTTACTACCTCAAGGCTTGTTTCCTATATTTAGGTATGTTTCCAGAGGATTACTCCATAAATTGTGCAAGACTAATTCGGCTTTGGATAGCTGAGGGTTTTGTAAGAGAAAAGCAAGGAATAACATTGGAAGAACTTGCACAAGGCTACTTGAATCAACTCATTCATAGAAGCTTGGTTCAAGTGGTAAAGATTGATGTAGTTGCCAAAAATAGATTTTGTCGAGTTCATGATATGTTACGTGAGATCATTCTTTCAAGGTCAGAGGAGTTGAATTTTTGTTTGGTCTCAATTCAGAACTACTCAAATTTTAACAAAATTGCTCGACGTCTCTCAATTACGAACAATGTAAATACTCCATTGCAGAGAATTTCTAATTCCCAAACTCGTTCTATTCTCATTTTTGGATTAGACGGAGTACCCAATTCTTTTTTTACTACATATTTTGCAAATTTCAAGCTCATGAGAACAATGGATTTTGAAGGTGCTCCAATTGATTACTTGCCTAAATAAGTCGGAAACCTATTACTTCTAAGATATTTAAGCCTTAGAGATACAAAAGTGAAAATGCTTCCTAAGTCAATAGGTAAACTGCACTACCTAGAGACTTTGGATTTGAAACGTTCCTTTGTGTCTGAACTACCAACAGAGATCAATAGGCTCCCTAAGCTACGGTATCTTGTGGCGTACATTGAAGACAAAGATGTAGATTACCATATTAACTCTAGAAAAGCAGTAAAGATATCCAGTGGCATTGGGCGGTTACAATCCTTACAAAGGCTTTCTAAGATTGAAGCCAACAACAATGCTCTTATAACAGAATTGGGGAGTTTGGTACAGTTGAGGAAGTTGGAGATCGCTAAATTGAAGAGAGAAAATGGGATGGCTTTGTGCGCCGTGCTAGAGACAATGAACCACCTTCATTCATTAAGAATCACGGCAACAAGTGAGGAAGAAGTTCTTGAATTACAATCAATGTCTTCTCCTCCACCCCTCCTACAAACTCTTGCCCTATTGGGGCGGCTAGAAAAGTTTCCAGAATGGATTCTGAAACTCCACAAGTTAGTTAGAATTAGTTTGAACTGGTCAAAATTAATGGAAGATCCATTAAAGATCCTTCAAGCTCTACCTAATTTGATGCGTCTTCAGCTTCTCGATGGATACAGAGGTGAGCAATTACATATTGAGGGAGGAGGCTTCCAGAAAATGAAGTTTCTAGGGCTTCGAAAATTGGGAGGATTGAATAGGTTGATAATAGATGAAGGTGCCCTGCCTCTTCTTGAAAAGCTTGCAATCAGAGAATGCCCACAGTTGAAGGAGGTGCCCTCTGGCATCCATCATCTGAAAAGCCTCAAAAATCTGTTTTTTGAAGAAATGCCGACCGAATTCGTTCTTAGTCTGCAACCAGATGAAGGCCCTGATTTTGGAAAAGTCAATCATATTCCCTTTGTCAATTTCTTCTATAGGACTCATGGAGAATACTTCAAAAGCTACAAGCTTGGCGATTCAGAATTGTTGAAGCTTCTACAAAGGTGATTCGTAGAGGACCAAAGTGCCCACACCACTTTCAGAAAATTACAGGTACGTCCCCACCCAATTTTCCGTTAGACTATTACATATATGGTAAATTACCAAAGTCTCTCACACATACAATTACAGCCACCATTTTGTGTTACCAAATAGCTTCAACCCAGTATCTTTTAGCTTTGATAGAGATAAGATAACCACAAAATATTACGTTACGAAGAAATATCAAAAACATCGTTTCTGTTTGGTATCACAATGAAAATTTTAGATAAAAGAAAATAGCCCAAATAGTTACTGTAATCTTTCAATCTTCCCTATTTTTTCCTCTTACTTATACTACTACTATTTCTAACTAAATTGTTTCTATTGTACCAATTAGCTTGTAACTAATCAATAATTTTACAAATATCATTGTGAATAGAATGAAGTAATAATTGGACAACAAACATTACTCAAATTTCTGAATTTGTAGAAAATTCTTTTACTAATGTTATAATTCACATTACCAAGTTTTTATTGTGATAGGAAAGACATTTGGGCTATCAAGTTTTACTTGCTTGCGAATTACTATTGGTAAGCTTGCATTTCCCCCTTTCACATATTATATACCACTTTCCTTTTTCCATTTTTATATTACATTTTATTTATTATTTATATTGCTATTATTCTTACTGTCAGGCTTCAAATGCAATGTTTCAAGGATTTTCAAGTGCTCAACCAACCAGAACATCAGTAGTTGTTTCTACCCTGCATTGCTGCCTTTGTTATTGTATTGTTGTAATTGTGTTATCTTTCAGTATAAAAGCATTTGAACCTCTTGAACTCATGCAACGCAAAGAGTGATGTTTTTGTTGAATTGTATTTGTTGTCATTAGAGTGGTTTAAGTACGCCAAGTGTTTGCTTGGTATGCTCACATGTAATGGCTTTGATGTGGCTTAAAAATCTATATAATGACATTTGCTATGCTTTGTGAAAGTGTAAACTATATGTAAAAGTGTATGACATCTGAACTATCAAAAAACATATGTATGCATTTTCTTTATTCATGCAAAGAAAGAACAAAATAGAAAACTGCTACAAACAAAAAAGGTTATATGTGCAGATTGGGGAGTGTCCTCTACTACCTCTAAAGACTAATATGTTGTATCTGGTGTGGTGCTGCCATTTTCTGTTTTGTGTTGTTTTCACTGTTGTTGTGTTGCTGCCTAGTTCATTGCAGGTTCTGTTTTTTATATTTGGTAAATGTTTGCTGTGTTGATTCTGTTTTTGCTTCTTATTTTGAACCTCTTGAATTGTGATTCTTGTTTCAAAAAATTTAAATCACTCATCTAAATTAAAAACAAACTCTAAAATTTTGCCATATGCACTGTTCATAATGATAAAAACTTTAGTCCACATCTAATCAATAAATTCAACACAAGTTCAATTAGTATCAAACACTATGGATTTAGATATAATGTGTCTCCCAAAAGGCCTTAATATCATACAACCTGATTTTTGGCAACGAAATCCGAATCTTACATTCCAAATCCTGGAGTTTGATAAACTATATCTTCCTTGTTTCTTTCTCAAAACTTGTCAATGGATGAGTTCATAAATTAGCTTGTCATTGCCACTGCAGGGTCCTACTTGGAATTTATTTTTTATCCTTACCAAAAAAGTGAAATTTAATGTTGTTGTGCTGAAATTTACTTAATGCAGTGAACATCTTAACAGCTAACAGTATCTTTGCAAATTTCTAATCCATGTTGTATCCTTTCATGAGGTATTTACCAAATGATCAAATTTTGGATGTTCTCTTTTGTTCTTCTTGGCCATGAAAGTGTAAATGCTAATGGATGGCAGTACGTCAAAGAATATATACACACACACACACACACATATATATATATATATATATGTATGTATGTATGTATAGATAACATTATAATAGTATTAAGGCACAATTTGATTTTCTTACAAGAGACGCATCAAAATTAATTGAAAGAAATTTGTAGGTGAGCACATAATCATAGTAAAAAATAGGAGAACGTGAATATAAAAGCGCTATGCCACTGTTTTAATCCCCATGTTAAATAGAGGGCTACTGAGCTTGGAGTGAGTCACTGATTTAAATAGGGACCTCCACAGTGCAGGTCGGAACTATGTTGGTGTTGACACATAGTTAATTACGTGTATGACACAATCAGTACTTGATTGTCCCCTGCATACCTGCCTTCATTACTGTATTGCTATAATAGTGTTTTTGTTTCACTGTATGAAGCATATGAACCTCTTGAGAACAATATGCAAAAGGGTGATGTTTTAGTTAAATTGTTATTAGTTTGAGGTGTTGATTGCATTGCTAGTGTTGCCTTCAAAAGTAACATATCTGGTTTTTGTAAAGAGTTTCCTGAGCTTCAATATATAGAGTTATTACAAGAAAGTTTGAATTCTGCTTAAATAAAATCTCCATTATAATCTCTACAGCACACTACCGCAGAAACTAGATCATGATGGGTTGTAGCATCAAAATTCACTTTGGCCCAAACTGGTTAAGGTGGAATCCAGCAGCTGATTTTATCTGATGTGAGCATCTTAATGCTAACTGAAGCTTTTGTTTATAAGCTGGGCAGCTTCTCTAGGGTCAGGGGTTACATTTCCAAAAAAGATTTTGGTTTCTGATTCACCACATTCTATCAAAAGAGATTGCTGCAAAGCATAAATTTCTCTTCTTCTGGATTGATTTGAAAATGCCAAATGGGAAAAGTATTTTTAATCTACTTACAAATAGGCTGAGAACTAACGGATGCAAAATTCAAAGACCTTATGGTACGAGACCATGTTATAAAAGTAAAGGAGTACTGACAAAGAAAAAAAACAGAAGACAAAAAAGACATTTGTAAGTATCTATCCCAGTTTGTATAAAAGTGCTCTATTGAAGTCTAGAGTCCTTCTTAAGCCAAGCCCACCCAACTTGCTTGCCCTTGCATATTGAAGATCAGGATTATAACATGCAATCCCAGTAGGTTACATTGGAATGTATGAAAGAATTAATCACAGTAGATTAATTCTTCTGGCCTGTGTTAATACCTTAGCATTCCCGACCCAAGTTCTTGCTTAAATCCTTTTTACCACATTAATAATAAAAAATAATTGAAAAAAACTGCATTTTATTTATACTAAAGAATATAGGGAATCCTAGGTACTTAGCTTCAGGTTCAGCCATTTTGAAACCAATGCTGGCAAATAAGCTTCTTTAAATTCTGAAATGAATTAATGATGACTGGATTAACTGTTTGAAGTTTGAACATACCAAGCTTGATAGGTTGCCAGACAGTTCATGATAGCTGACTAAATAATGTAATTAGACATTGGTTAAATTAGTATTAGCCAGACAGAAAAATTTTACTCTTCTTGTTTCATTTATTGTGATAGACTGATAGGGGAGACATCTGACCAGTCAAATTATACTTTTACATAATACACAATTCTTTTCTTTTTTTTCTTATAATTTTGGTAATGCACATCAGTACTTGTTTGAATTCTCCCCAGATGTTTTATTCAAATACTATTTGTAAGCACAGAGAAATTCCTACCACGTTAAGTGTTTCAACTCATGGTCACATGTAAATGTAATGGTAATGGTATGTAATGGGAAGTGCTTAGACAATTTTGTATGGTCTCAGAGGGAAAAGGTAAGTAATTTGAAAACAATGATTTTTTGCTCCTGCAATGTGGCCCCTGAAACTCGAAAGCTATTTGTGAGAAGTTGGGAATAAGAGAAACTTGGGACTTGGTAAGTATTCATAATTTTTCATACTCGAGTTTGGGCAAAGTAAATGAGAATTTGACTCTATATAGTTGAAACGGTTAAAATAAAACTTGTTGGGTGGAAAGCTCAGCTATTATTCTTTCTTGGGGAGCTTTTGCATTACCTAATAGAAATTTAAAATTTATGATGACATGACACTGATATATTTTTATATTTATAATATTTAATTTGAAAAATAGAATAGATCTATTTTAAATTAATGGACTTACTTGGGTGGGATAAAGTTAACAGGCCAAAGAAAATAAGCCAGGCATTGGTCTTGATTTAGCTAAACCTAGAAACCTTGCTTCCATGGCCAAGTTGTGTTAGAGACTACAAAAATGCAAATATGTTCTTTGGGCCTCAGTTATTAAAGAGTCCAAGGCAAGGAGTGTTTAAAGTTAATGGATCGAAATTCTAGATGGGCCTTAAACAATAATGGGCCCTTTTTTAATAAGGGATATTAAATGGGTAATGAGAAATGGCTCTTTAGTGAACTTTTGGGTTGACTCTTTGGGCTTTGGATTAGCCTATTAAGATTTATATTGAACCTTGTCGCTGATAGTGCTTCTATATAGAACTTTTTATTTATTTTTATTTTTGAGAAGAGCAATATAGAAAATTAGTTATACTTCAAGTATTGTATTTTTCTTATGATAACTTGTCTCCCACAATAGTATTCTAGTGAGACATATCCCATCCCGAAAGGGCATGCAAGTCCCCAATGTTTGTCCTTTGTGCAATTCCAATAAAAAATATAATGGGAAAAGTTAACAGATACTTTAAGAGCATTGGTTTATGAAATATTTTTAAAAACTTTTTATGGAAAAAGAAAAAAAGTAATTGATTTTTTTTTTTCAGTTTTTTTTTATATTCACCATAAAAATGGTATTAAAACTTTTTTAAAATAGTTATTAACAAATGTTTTAAGAACACCCATTAACAAGAACCAAAAACAATTAACTAGAGTATTAGGAGTTAGGAGATTTGTATAGCTATTCATTTGTTAGCATGCGAATTTAATAAGGTTCACATTAATTGTTTCTATTTGGCCCAAAGATCAATTTATTCTAATTGGACCCTATCTTCTTTCTATTATTAATGTTTAAACTACTCTAATCATGAATCATGATAACATTATTAATTTCTAATCTTTTTAATAGTATATCAATTTCAACAATATCGTAGCGACCTTTTTGTTTTTTTTGTTTTTTGTCCCTTTTCCTACGATTGTAGTCAGCACTGAGGCAGGTAGAGATGCTTGAGCAACTTGCATGAAGGAAACTTGTAACCAATTTATCAAGATAATGATCACCCAACAAACCCAAACACTTAAAAAATTCCCTTTCATACTCGTCCCGCTCAATGCTTTGTCAAGCAGATCATCATCACAATCTCATTGCTCACCTCCAATCGTAGCCAACCGATCCCAATAGGAAATAGCTGACTTTGTCTGTTGTATTTGTTTTCTTAATCTCACACAAGGTTCCTAAACTGGACAAGTGCATTGGTCAAGACTTGTTCCTTGGTCATGTTTGGCAAACTATAGAATAATAGAACTGGTTCAATTCTAACATAAGCTAAACCAATTGAACTGATTTCATTTTATCTATTTTGTCAAGAATCAAGTAAGAACCGGTTCTAATTAACATGCATTTCAGGAAAACGCCAAATCTAAAACAAGGATTGTATTTAATGGGCAGTGAGGAATGACTCTTTACTAAACTTTTGGGCCGATTCTTTGGGCCTTGGATCAGCCGAAGAGAGTGTCTTTTGCGTTCCCACTAAACACTGGCACATTGTTGAATATTCCTTTTTATATATATATATATATATATATATATAAATATGTCCATTGTTGAATATTCTACTATTATTGAAAGATGAAAGATCCCACTCACTTTTTCGAGAATAAACAATTGAAAGGCAGAGGAGAAAAGAAAATGAATGGTGCCTTTAATTAGTGGGTAAATTTAAAAAGTAGAAAAGATCAATAGGTGTAATCCATTTTTGTTTCACCCACTAAGCTAGAGGGAATACTTTAGATCATTGTTTACAGATTGCTATTGATGGAACAGTTTTAAAGTGTGATGGTTCCAAGTGGAGGATAACGTGGAGAGAGAGAGAGAGAGAGAGAGAGAGAGATGCTTAAAAATAGGAATGTCTCATGTTGATGAGAAGACGAGTTTGAGGTGATTTGATTGTATTTAGAAGAAAACAATTAATACACTAAAAAGAGAGAGTTGATTTAAGTTAATGGAACAAAAAATGGTAGAAGAAGACCAAAAATAACATCAATAGAAGCAATTAAAAAAAACATATCAATTAAGGAAGTAACAAAAACTATAACTTTGAATAGAATAGAATGGAAGAGCAAAATTGAAAATACATGTTTTCTTGACTAATTTGTTGAGAATTCAATTGACTTCAAAAATATTTAGGACTAAGATTTTATTGTTGTTGTTGGAAGGTGTTTAAGTATAACTATACAAAATGAAGGATTAGGGGCCTTCTAGTAAGGGAAGAAAAAAAAGGAAAGAGCATCAAGATCAAAATTTGATCATGAAATCTACGAATTTAAGATTGGTTTTGATTAAATTTAATTTGGCAGTTGGAGAACATAGTGTTAAAAGTCTACAACAGGTTTAAACTCATTGGCAGAATTCATATTAGTGCCTTCAACCACAATGTGAAAGAGCTCCCACTAACATTAAAATATACTATATATTCTACTATGAGTCTATGACAGAAAAGGTTTCACACTTTCTCAAGAAAAAAGAAAAAAAAAGAAGAATAATAGAAAAAATTAACAAATACTCTAAGAATATTGGTCTATGAAATATTTTTATGGGAAAAGAAAAAAGTAACTGATTTTTTTTACAGCTTTTTAAACTTACAATAAAAGTGGTATCAAACATTTCTAAAATGATTTTTAACAAATGTTCTAACAGCACCCGTAAACAGAACCCAAAAAAAAAAATAATAATAATAATAATAATAATAATTAGAGTCTTAGGGGTAAGGAGACTTGTATCATTAGTCTTTTGTTGGCATGGGAATTTAATAAGGTTCACATTAATTGTTGCTATTTGGCCCAAAGATCAATTTATTTTAATTTGGACCCTATCATCTTTCTATTTTTAATGTTTAATAAACTACTCTAATCATGAATCATGATAACATTATTAATTTCTGACCCTATCACCTTTTTGTTTTTTCTTATTTGTCCCTTTTCCTTTGAGTAGTCAGCACCGGGGCAGGTAGAAATGCTTGAGCAACTTGCATGGAGGAATATTGTAACCAATTTATCAAATTAATGACCGCCCAACAAACCCAAACACTTAAAAAATTCCCTTTCATACTCGTCCCGCTCAATGCTTTGTCCAGCAGATCATGATTACAATCTCATTGCTCACCTCCAATCGTAGCCTACCGATCCCAATAGGAAATAGCCGACTTTGTCTGTTGTATTTGTTTTCTTTATCTCAGACAAGGTTCCTAAACTGCACAAGTGCATTGGTCAAGACTTGTTCCTTGTTCATGTTGGGCAAAATATAGAATAATAGAACTGGTTCAATTCTAACATAAGCTAAACCAATTGAACTGATTTCATTTTATCTATTTTGTCAAGAATCAAGTAAGAACCGGTTCTAATTAACATGCATTTCAAGAAAACGCCAAATCTAAAACAAGGTTTGGTGTTTGGTGGAACTATCAATGCCTAACCACTAAAATTTGAAATTTTGATTTTGGAAGGATTGTATTTGAAAAAAAAAAATTACAACTATATTGATTTGTGAATATATCTATTCTATTTCCTATTTTGAACATTTTTTTTTTTGTTTTGGAACTACATAGTTTCCAAACTAGAAACAATTAAGACCAATTATTTTGTTCTTAGCTGACCAGCTTTGTGGTTTGCCAAGCACCCTTTTAGCTTTTGGCCCGGGATGGAGGAACTTCTCCCCAAAACAGTATCTTCAAAACTTGGTAGCTAGATTGAAAATTTTTTCCCCTTAAGAAGATGAGGTACGAGGAGCACTTCGAGAGATGAAAAAAAAAAACAAAACAAAGAATAAGAAGAACTGAAAAGAAAAGGTCATATTTGCTTGTTTACATGAATTGATAAAATTATCACCATGTTGGTATGTTTTTTTCATTTACACATATAGTTGAAAATTTGAAATATAACATTTCTATTGACCCAAAAAAAAGTAAATAAATAAAATAAAATTCCCACACCTCTCTTCTCTTCACAGCAAATTCATGTTTTAACAGAACAAATAAGATTAATCATCCTAAATCCTTTCTTTGACAACAAATTGCTTTTTTTATTATTATTATTATTATTATTTTGGGAAAAGAGAGTGTGTGTCATATAGGAGAGAAGAGAGAGAATAAAAAAGATTAAAAAACTTACACCATGCTTACTTTAATGTAGCAAGTTGTAAAAAATTATGCAAAATGCTGAACCACATTTGAGGTGTTTTATTGCATTTTTTATGAATAATATCATAAATTTTGCATTTTGATGAATTTTACATTAACCAATGGGAATGCTTAGAGTGAGTTCCAGTTAGCTTAATCAATAAAGTTTTTGAAGATTGAATAAAAGATCGAAGATTCAATCCTTGCTTACACAAAAAACTAACTGATTTCTTGAACTGACAATAAAAAATACAATTATCAGAAACTGACCAAATAAGTTGAAACTCTATTTTTTTTTAAAAATGAAAGCCTCTTTTTAATAAGAGATGTTAAATGGGCAGTGAGAAAGGACTCTTTACTGAACTTTTCGGCTGACTCTCTGGGCTTTAGATCAGCCATAAAGAGTATTTTGCGTTCCCACTAAACAATGGCACATTGTTGGATATTCCTTTTTTTTTTTTTTCTTAAGTCCACTGTTGAATATTCTACAATTATTGAAAGATGAAAGATTCCACACACTTTCTCAAGAATAAATAATTGAGAGGCAGAGGAGAAAAGAAAATGAATGGTGCCTTTAATTAGTGGGTAAATTTAAAAGTAAAAAAGATTAGTAGGTCTAGGCAATTTTTGTTTTGTCCACTAAGCTAGGGGCAAATACTTTAGTTCTTTGTTTACAGATTGCTATTGACGGAACAGTTTTAAGTGTGATGGTTCCAAGTTGGAGAATGACGTGGATAAAGAGAAAGATATGCTTAAAAATAGAAATGTCCCATGTTGATGTGAAGAAGAGGAATAGTCATTTGAAGTGATTTGATGGTATTTAGAAGAAAACAATTAATCCACTGAAAAGAGTGAGTCGTGTGTTGATTTAAGCTAAGGGAATGAAAAATAATAAAAAAAGATCAAAAATAACATCAATAGAAGTAATTAAAAAAGACATATCAATTAAGGAGGTAACAAAAACTATAACTTTAGATTTGGATAGAAGAAAGAGCAAAATTGAAAATTTATGTTTCTTGGACTAATTTGTTAAGAATTTATAACTGATTTCAAAAATATTTAGAAGATCTTATTGTTGTTTGGTTGGGAGAAGATGTTTAACTATACAAAATAAAGGATTAGGGGCCTACTAGCAAGAGAAGAAAATAAAGAAAGAGCATCAAGATCATAATTTGATCATGAAATCTACAAATTTAAGGTTGATTTTGATTAAATTTAATTTGGGAGGTGGAGAACAGTGTTAAAAGTCTACAGCTGGTTTAAACTCATTGGCAGAATTCATATTAGTGCGTTCACTTAGTCCTAGCTACCAATTGGCCTTGTCCATAGCTGCCGACAATGTGAAACAGCTCCCACTAACATTAAAATATACTCTACTATGAGTCTATGATAGATTGAAAGGCAGAGTAGCAAAAAGCTGTAGGCCCATTTTTTGTCCCCCCTACTATAGAAAGGAAGAAAGAGGCCATTTTTTTCAAAAGCCATAGGAATTAGTATTTAGTAGAGCAATTGACTTAGAAATTACAGATTGCTAATTCCTTTTCCCCAAAGCAATCTGGATCTCTTTTTTTTTTTTTTTTTTTCATCATCTTTATCCATAGACGTGATATTTTGTAAAGCAAAATAAATCTATGGCACTCTGTATCTAAACCCTGATCATTCAAGAAAGCTCCCAAATACATTTTTAAATTTATAATATTAATCTGAATAATTTTTTTTTTTTTTTTTTTTATCTATGCCTTGAGGCTTTTAAATTTATGGTACTCCGGGGTAATTATAGAATACTTCTGGACTACTATAAATGTATACTCCTCTCTCTTACATAATTGTAGATCTCACTAATTAAATTTATGGTGGAACTTATAATTTATGTGAGTAGAAGGAGTATGCATTCATGGTATTCCTGAAGTATTCAATCATTTTCTTTTGTTTCAGGTAATTATAGAATATTTTTGGAGTATCATAAATGCATATTCCTTTCTCTCACATAATTGTGGATCATATTAATTTAATTTCTAGTGAGATCCATAATTTATGTGAGAGGAAGAGTATGCATTCATGGTACTCCCGAAATATTCAATAATTTTCCTTTTGTTTCACCCACTAAGCTAGAGGGAATACTTTAGATCATTGTTTAAAGATTTTTATTGACGGAACAGTTTTAGGTGTGATGGTTCCAAGTTGGACGATGATGTTGAGAGAGAGAGAGAGATGCTTAAAAATAGGAATATCTCATGTTGATGAGAAGATTAGTAATAGTTATTTGAGGTGATTTGATCATATTTAGAATAAAGCAATTAATACAACAAAAAAAGCGAGTTGATTTAAGTCAAAGGAACAAAAAATGGTAAGAGAAGACCAAAAATAATATCAATAAAAGCAATTAAAAAAAGAAATACCAATTAAAGAAGTAATAAAAACTATAACTTTGGATGGAATAGAATGAAAGAGAAAAATTGAAAATAAATGATTCCTTAACTAATTTGTTAAGAATTCATAACTTACTTTTAACGATATTTAGGACTAAAATTTTATGGTCGATGTTTGGTTGAGAAAGGTGTTTTAACCATAGTTGTCAGTATCGTACGATACGCGATACGTATTGTACGATACGTATCGTATCGTGTGTAAAAAGTTCCGTATCGTATCGGCGTATCGTAAGTGCTCATGAATCTTACGATACAGTGTGCGTATCGTATGAATCGTATCATATCATAAAATCGTACGTATCGTACTATATATAGAAAAATGCTTTAAAATAAGATTTTTTGTTAAAATTTGTACATTTATTTGAATCTAACAAGTTATTAGACTTGTTTTTAACACAAAATTATTAGTTTACTTAATTTGGCCTAATAAAATAACATATTCATAAGTTTTTTTCCTCTCTTTTTCCTATAAAATTTAGACTACACGGTACACACTTACACACATTTTACTTTAATATTTGCAAATTTATTTTCTATACTATGAATAAGATATTAATTGACAATATAATTATTTTTTATTTATTTTTGTCATTATTGTTATAAGTCCAAGAAACTAGATGCCAAGAAGAATTTTTTTTTTTAATTATTAAAATAAAAAGAGCAAGGAGAGATAGAAAATGTTAATGACGATGAAGAAAATTTTAATGAAAAAATAAGTTTGCAAAATGATAAACATGATGACAGCATTGACTTAGATGGGGTTTATTAGGCAATATGATGAAAATAAATTATTATTTTTTGATCATTTGTAATATATTATCACTTTTAAATTTAAACCATTTGAATGTGTATATTATAAACATATGATAGGTTGATTTATTTAGTTAGCTTGTTAAATATTATTACATAAGTGATGGATAAATTAGTCATTAGTTGAATATATTTAAAATTTATAAGAATATACCATTTATATATGTATATCTATAATTCTTTATAAATTTTATTAAGTGTTTGTGTATCTTACGATACACAATACGATACGATACATGATACGAAAAATTAAAAATTGATTCACGATACAATTCACGTTTTGATAACTATGGTTTTAACTCTACAAAATGAAGGATTAGGAGCCTTCTAGTAAGGGAAGAATAATCTCCGTGGGTAGTTAGGGAAGAAAAAAGGAAAGAGCATCAAGGTCATAATTTGATTGTTTTCATTATGAGATATGCTACATTTACAACATTTTTATAATATTTTTACAACAAATCATAGGTGGTTAGTTGTTATTGGTTCAAATTTGAAACTAACACTAAGATTACTTTTTTGCCCTCACAATAACAACCAGTAACAACCTGCCACTTAAAATTTATTGTAAAAATATTACAAAAATATGATGGACATATCATTTCTCTTTCATTATTAGATTAAAGGATCACCAACAGAAGATTATCAAAAAAAAAAAAAAAAAAAAAAGATCACCAACAGACACACTGGAGGAACTTTATGAAAAAATCTAGTAATGTAAGATTTGGTTTAGATTAAGAATTTGGCAGGTGGGGAACATGGTGTTAAAAGTCTGCCGCCGGTTTAAACTCATTTGCAGAATTCATATTAGTGCCTTCACTTTACCCTAGTCCCAACAATCAATTGGTCTTGTCCATATCTGCCGACAATGTGAAAGAGCTCACACTAACATTAAAATATACTATAGATTAGAATTCATATTAGTGCCTTCACTTCACTCTCAGTCCCAGCAATCAAAAGGTCTTGTCCATATCTGCCGACAATGTGAAAGAGCTCCCACTAACATTAAAATATACTATATATTCCACTATGAGTCTATGACAGTTGACAGATTAAAGGTTTCACACTTTCTCAAAAAAAAATAATAATAAAAAAAATAAATTTGAGAAGAAGAGTAGTAAAAAGCTGTAGGTCCATTTTTTGTCTCCCCCTACAGTAGAAAGGAAGAAAGAGGCCATTTTTTTCAACCACTAAAGCCAGAGGAATTAGTATTTAATAGAGCAATTGACTGAGAAATTACGGATTGCTGTTCATTTTCCCCAAAGCAATGGCACAATCTGGATCATATCTTATTCTCAAAAAAGAAAAAAAAAATCTGGATCTTATCTTCTTTTTTTATTTTCTTTTTTCTCCCTTCATCATCTTTATCCATCTACGTGATCTCTTCTAAAGAAAAATACATTCTACTTCTAGTCTGATCATTCAAGAAAACTCCATTAAGTGAATTTAATTTTGAAATTGAGTAATTATCATTCATTTAATATATATATATATTTATTTATATATATATATATATTCATCACCAAGACCGTGCAACACACAGCCTTCAACTAGTTATATTTTTTTGATACAAGATAGAAATTCTACTTTAACCTAATCTAAGTGTATATGTGTGTGAAAACTCTCTGCTGGAGACTTGAACCCCGACCCTTACTCCCCACACCCTACAAGCACTTATACTTGTAAAGTGACCATCGCGCCAAGAGTGTGCGGTGGTCCTTCAACTAGTTATTAAGAAAGTTGTAAAGTGATTTTTTTTTTTTTTTAATTTGATATTTTTACATATGATGACAGTAGCGGCTCTAGGAATTTTTCTCAGGGTGTTTCTTAAGAAACATAAATTACACAATTTAATAAAAAGAGAAATTCATATATTGACAACGACAACAATTAAAAAACACGCAAATACATAAAGTTTACAATTGACTTTTACGAGTTTTCATATTTTGAAATCGTTGCATGATAGTCTTATTATCAATGCTACAAGCTACATCTCTTTCAATATACACAACCAAGCAATCATTTATCAACTGATCTCCTATTCGATTGCGCGCGCAGTTCATTCTTTATATATTTCATTGCTGAGAAACTTATTTCTACTGTTGCAGTAGCTACAAGAACGGTCAATACTAACTTTACAAGCAAATAAACTAATGAACCGTGATGACGTCATAATTAATTTAAGAATGTTTTAAAGATAAATAAATACATTAATTAGTAAAAGTAGAAAAATTGACTAAAATAGTCAAAATAAATATTGAAATTTATCTTTCAAGTGTATTTTTTATATCATAACTTTCATAAGAAAAATAAGAAATACTAAATTATAAGCAAACATAAATTAAATATCAAGTTTCTTAATCAAGGATTTGATAACATCATGGAAATTTTTTTAGTTTAGAGAAGAGATGAAATATATATATATATATATATGTATGTATGTATGTATACACACACCCACATACTTATATTACACTTTTGTGCTAGTCTATATTTAAATTAATCTTAAGTTATGCGCTAGGGGTGTCCAGACCTGACCCACACCCGCCGGACCGACCAAACTGCCCGATCTCCACTTGATTTCAACCTGAACCGACGCTCCTGTCAGTCGGTTACGGGTTTCCGCGCCCAAGACTCGATGCCGGCGGGTCAAGTGGCGGTTTTCTTCTCCAAAACCCAAGCCACCCGACTCGACCAATGTTATATACAAATCCGGCCAACTCCGACAAGATCAAGCTTAGATTCGAGGAGATCTGGTGAGATCTCGATCGTATTTGGTAAGATCGAGCTTAGATTCGAGGAGATCCGGACAAATTCCAGCAATTTTTAGCGAAAAAAATGCAGAATCCGGCGAATATTTCCAGAATCCGGCGAGTTTTTCCAAAATTTGGCGAATTTTCCAGATTCTGGCGATGCATTTTTTTTTTTTCCAGATTTCGATGCTTTCTTTATTCTAGTGATTGACTTGGCCAAACCAACGCTCACCCTCACCCGAAACTGAATTAATTGATTTTTCCAGCGAGTCGAGTCCGGGTTGGGTCCAAAACCGACCCGACCTGACCCGTGGACAGCCCTAGTTATGCCCAACAGCCCAAGTCCATTTAAATGGTTAACTATTTATTAAATTTCAAAAAAAAAAAAAAAATCGTAAAATCCGGAAGAGTGGCAGACTTGCCCATTAAAAAATTAATTAAATCCCCCCAAAAAAATAATTAAATAATAAATACTAATACAAGGCCCAAGTAAGTGGTTGACAGGCAATCATCTGATACAAGTAAAAGAAGAAAGTGTTGACACTTTACACTTTGACAGCCAAGCATTTACTGACTTGTGGAAGACCATGATAGAAAAAATAAAAAGTTCGTCTTCATCATCGGCAAACGGACAAAGAATAGTAGAGACTTCAGAAAGAGCAAAAATGCAAAAACAGCAAAAACGCAGAAAAAAAGAAAGAAAGAAAGAAAGAGAGAGAGAAAGAAGAAGAAGAAGAAGAAGAAGAAGAAGAAGAAGAAGAAATGGAGATGCAAGCTCATGGTCTGCCAGCATCTCACCGTTGTTGAGAAGCTTCAACAATGGTAAACAATTTCTTTTTATTTTTTTATTTGAGGGTGTTCTTGATTTTGCTTGAGAGTATTCCTAATTTTTTTTTAAGGGTAAACAAATAAAAAAATTAAATTATTATATATAAATTTTTTTTTAGGTTAGGGTGTTCCTGGGAACACCCTAGACTGAACGTAGCGCCACCACTGTGTGATGGCCCCTTTGCTTGTGGTAGCTTCACAAGAATTTTTTTGTTGGAGGATGATGTACTTTATGATTTTGCAAAATAAAATTGTTAGGATGTTTCAACTATGAGTCTCTTTTGAGTTTTTAATTTTATTATAAAGAATTAGGGGCACTCTAGAAAGGGAAGAAACAGAGCATCAAGGTTATAATTTGATTTTTTTCAATAATATATATATATATATAGAGAGAGAGAGAGAGAGAGAGAGAGAGAGAGAGAGGCAAAGTTTAGACAAATTCAAATAGATTCTACAATTGAAATTAAATTTTGCGTCACGTGTCTTAAATTATTTATTTTTAGAGAAGTTTATTTTTTAATTTTAGACTCAAATATGAAACCCTATCATAAATATCCATCTAAATGAGTTATTGCATACAGAAATCAAAGAGTCTAGAATTAATTAACATAAAAAAATTTTAAATGGACAATTTACATTTTCTACCTTAAAATATTATTACAAGACTTTTTAAAAAGTTAAAAAAAAAATATATAAGAATGACTATCAATAATATTCAAATTATATATGTAAGTAGGGTCCGGCTAATGTATGTCCTAAGGGCACACATTAATCATTTATTTTAGAAAATTTTTTATGAAAAACTAAAAAAGCTGTCAAATCATTTAGTTACTTTTTCATTTTTTTATAAAAAGTTTCCTAAAATAGTATACTAACATAGGCCCTTAGGGCATACGGTAGTAAAACCCATATAAGAATTATACTATGTATCTTAATGACTTAATGTATTTCTTTTGAGTATATCCATGCATATGCTTAGGGTTACAAGCTAGTAAATATAAAAGGATCACTAATTGATAAGGTAAAGGAAGTTTGTGAAATCTACTAATGTAAGATTGGTTTTAATTAAATTTAATTGGACAAGTGGAGAACCTAGTTTTAAGCAAAGTTGACACTTATTGGCGAAAAATGCTATATCAACTACAATTTTATAACAAATCTTAATTAGCATGTTATAATTGTTAGAATTCGTACTAGTATTAATATTCGTATTAGTATCTACCATATTAGTATGTTCACTCACAGCCGCATATTGGTTTTGTCCATATATGCCAACAATGTGAAAGCGTTATATTACTTGTATTTCATATTAAAAGCAAAATTACAGCTGCTTAGGTTTCATATTATATCTACCATATTAGTTTGTAGTATACTAGTAATATCACAGCTGCTTAGGTTCATGTGATTTTTTGTTTTCTTATTAAAATCTATGATTTCTGGTTGATTAATTATTTGTATGAATTAATTTCAATTAATTATTTTTTTGGATTCAACATAAAAGATAATGAAATTAGGTATTATAATTTTGATATTGTTCCATGTTTTGAATTGTATATATTGTTATTACTACGAGAAAGTTATTGCTACTCAGATTTGAAACTTGGTGTGTCTTCCTCATATCATGGTCTTTGTTTATATATTTGCAGCTTATATTAATTTTGAGTGTGTGTGTATATATAACTATTGGGAGTTTTGCTTTATTAATTTAAGAATTGTAAATTATTTTGTAGGTTTCGGTAACTATGCACATGCAACTCAACAACGTTCAATGTTAGACAACACTTCTAAACTATGGAAAAGTATAGAAGTTAAATATTTCTTCATGTTTTTTTTAAAATACTAACTAGCAAAATTTCTATTTACTCATTATTGTATTTTTTTTCTTTTCAGAGTCAATAGCTTTTCCGTACATCACACGGGTTAGCGACTAGTTTGTAATATACTCATATTACTTGTATTTCACACATACTATGTTTATATAAAATCCTCTATTGCATAGTGTTGGGCATATAAAATATATATCAATATACAGATAATTCTCTTTCTTTCTCTCTCTCTTAACAATCATTAGTTGGAAAAAGAATTAGATAAGATTCACATTAAATGTTGCCATTTGATTTAAAAGTTCTTAGGAAAAAATCTGATTTGAAGATCAATTGATGTAATAGGATCTAATCATGTCCAATTTTTAATGTTTGAAGTACTCCAATCATGTTAGAATTATAAAATTTTAAATTAAAACATTTGTCGATATGCAAAGACTCTGAAAATTTCCATTAGAATCCTCCCTTTTAATGCTTTGTTTAGCATATCAGAATCACGATCTGACTGCTTACCTAAATCCTAGTCTCCCTCACCCAATAGGAAAGATCTGACTTTTCCTTCATCCAAAACCTCTACTGGCATTGATGGTTGTTCACAGTGACGATTCAATAAAATAATTAAGATACCTTAAACAAGATGTTAGTTGAAGAGATAAGATTGTTAAATTATTTCGTTACTCCAAAATTAATTTAGGCTAATTATGAACCCAGCACATGATTATGAGTTAATTGGAATTAAAAAAAAAAGTTCTAAATTATTTTGGCTACCCATACTTGATTTAGAACACGTATGTTAATCTTGAGAAGCATTGATTGATTAATTTATATTAAAGAAAATAGATTGAATAAGTTATTATGCAATTGAGTTTGAACTATAAAACTACAAGAATAATTAACTTGCAAAAAAGGGAGTTCCTGCTCTCTTTTTTTTAAAGAATAATGTATTCAACAGCCTTTTTTTATTTATTAGTACTGTGGTTTATAAATTTATATCATTTTGCGAATGTACAATATATTCAAAAAGTTCCTGCTGCTATTGATGAAGACTAGTGGTAGTTATTGGAATTTATTTTTGGAAAGACTACAGTGAAAAACAGATCTTTGGTGGTGTTTGGTAAATAATTTAAACAATAGTTTTCGTTATTTAAACAACATAACACGTATTTCCACAATATTTTTTTACCCACACGTATTTTCAATAAACTTAAACAACGTTATTAGAACAATATTACCAAACGGGCTTCGTCACTATCATGACAACTCAAACTATTATTATTGGAAAGTTTATCTTTGTATTTTATCTTGGTTTTCTTTTGTATATATAGTGTAAGTCTGTTAGCTTTCTTTTTCTTCTTCTTCTTCTTAAAAAAAAAAAAAAAAAAGAAGGGTAGATAAGAGCAGCTTTCTTTTCTTCTTTTCCTCTGGTAGTAACTAAACACCCCCCCCCCCCCTCCCAAAAATAATAATAATAATAAAACCGTGGAAGAATATGCAACAGAAGCTGGGAAAACCCAGTATAAATATATATATATATATATATATATATCTAACTCTCATGTACAGCATTCAACATTGTTAGAACCACTTTGCCTTTGGTTTTCAAATTCAATCTAAACTTCAATTTTATTTGGTCAAGAATTTAATTTAATTTAATTTTTTTACAATTTGTTTAGTAGAGGATTACTCTACTAATAGCCCACTAACCACAAGTAACTTCTCCTAAGTTGTCAATCAGGGTTTTTTTTTTTTTTTTTTAATTTAATTTAATTATATATATATATATATTTATAAGAAGGATAAAGAAGTTAAAATGAAAATATGAGCTTATCTTTGAAAAAAAAAATTAAAATTACAACAATTTTGATATGTGAATATATCTAGTCTTATTTTGAACTAGTTTTTTTTTTTTTTTTTTTTTTTTTTTTTTTTAACTAAATACAATTAAAACCAATTATTTTGTTCTTAGCTGACCAGCTTTGTGGTTTGCCCAGCACCCTCTTAGCTTGTGGCACGGATGGGGGAACTTCTCCCCAAAACAGTATCTTCAAAACTTGGTAGCTAGATCGAGGTGAAGTATGAGGAGCACTTCGAGAGATGGGAAAAAAAAATAGAATAAGAAGAACAGAAAAAGAAAAGGTCATATTTGCTTGTTTACATGAATTTTTAAAATTATCAGCATATTGGTATGGTTTTTATTTTTCATTTACACATAAAGTTGAAATATAACATTTTTGTAAGGTTGAATTTAATCAACTATTTTGTTGGTTTTATTCCATGTCAATTTGCTTGTAATTCTGAACTTAGAAATCCTGTATTTAGGTGGGAATCATGTAAGGGTAGTGTGTGAGAGAATGTGAAGAAATGCTCAAGACTGTGCAGTGAAGCAGAGACTCGCGACTGGATCTCACGGGTGGCTCGCGACTGGTAAACCGCCAGAAGATGCACATGAGTGAAGCATGCAGAGAAGCTGAACCGTCATGCCAACTGTAGCACTACAGGAAAAAAAATCCAAACTGGCCATTCAGTTAGCTCGCGGCTTGAACTCGCGACTCAGTCAAGTCGCCAGGCCAAGTCGCCAGGCAGCTCTGTTTTGGAAAAACTGACTCTTCGCATTCCATTCTCACACCAGTATAAATACCCCTTATTCCCACGAAAATGTAGAGACCTTCCAAAGAGAATTTTGAGAGAGAAACCCTAGAGAAAAACAAGATTGACTCATCCACAATCTTTACATAGAGACTCTTCAAATTCCTCTACTCTCACCCTCTCCATTGTTACATCCTTGAGAGGTTCTTAGCCAAATCATTTTCTTATCATACCCATATCAGTGAGAAGGCTTTTTAGTGCTTTGGGAAGCAGTTAGGAAGGAACCAATGGTTATTGGTTAATGCTATGGGCTATAGCGGAATCCGGTAAGTTAGAAAAGACAAAGGTTCGGCGTAACCTCGTTGGAGCAAGAAGCTTGGAGGGCTTAGGTACACTGGGTAGATTAGACTTGGAGGGTCTTTTGCTGTTCATGTATCCCAACTTCATTTTCTAGTGGATTATTTACCGCTTGGAGGGCAGCGGAGAGGTTTTACGCTGAGAGCTTCGGTTTCCTCTTCGATAACACATCGTTGTGTTGTCCTTGTGTTTGCATCTCTCTTCCCTTAATCTTTTCCATTTAATTTCTGCTGTAGATGTGATTTTATTTGGTTTAGATTGTTTATCAATTCTGTTATATGCTTATATTCATATTCCGCACATTAAATGTTTGATAAAAAGCTTGAATTGATAATTTGGAAATTGGGGGTCTAAACATTCATAGGTGTTTTTTACACACTAATTGAACTTTCAATTTCTATTGAGCAAAAAAAAAAAAAAAAAATTTACATTAACCAATGAGAATGCTTAAGCATTCTCATCAAAGGTGTCAAATGCTATAAATGCTATTTTTTAACATCTAATTTTAAAAAAGCACACTACATCAAAGGTGCTAGATGATAGCAGCCCACTATAGCAAGATATTAAAAAAAATTATTTGTTTATTTGATTTCCATCCACACAAGACTACCTTCCACAGTCCTCACAATGGGACCAACACTTTTCTGTTCCCATGCTTGTGTTTTTGCAGCTGGATATATGCAAAATTCCATGATTTTTCCAGCCAAAAGAACTAGTTAGTTTATGGCATTTCACTACTACATTATCATATTAGGTTAGAAAAAGAAGAGAAGAAATTTTATCATGTCATTTTCATAATTTATTACCTGATATGTAGCCAGGCCATGGTTAATAACTTGATATTGTATAATAACTTTTTCCTTTCGAGTCATTGGGCTCCTTAATTGTGGATTAGGTGTTTGGTCCTGTAAATTCTTTCCTACCTTTTCTTACTTTCTATAGTTTGTTGACTTGTTCATATCACAATAGATGTAATTATTGATTTAAATGAATATAGAATAAAGAATAAAGAATAAAGAAAGAATAAAAAAAGAATATTTAAATGAAGTGGTAAAATAATAGAATCTTTATGGCCTGTTTGGAAGTTAAAAAAAGGAGGGGGAGTAGAGTAAAGGGAAGGAGAGTAATTAAATTACATTGTTTGGAAGTTTTTTAAGGAAGGAGAGGGAGGGGTTTGGAGGGGTTTTAACTACCTCTAACCCCTCATTTTTAATTCTCCCAAATTGGAGAGATTTGAAAGGAGAGTAGAGTAGATAAATTATTGACCAAATGAATTCTCCAATTTATCCTTTTTAAATTAACAAAATTACAAACCGATTATATAAATAATCTTTGTTTGTTTCTTGAGAAAATTAAAAATAAACAAACAAAAGTGTTGACTGAAATTAATGCTCTGATTATATGAATGTGCTCCGATCTTCAACCCAGATGCTAATCCCAAATCGATTAATGCGTTGCCAGTGGAGACTATCGTTCCCATTACCTCTGCCTACTTCTTCGTCTTCAACGCCGTCGTCCACGTCGCTTGCGGCAATCGATCTCGAGTCGGTGGTTGCGCATGAGAAGGGGCATTTGCTGGGGCTCGGATATTCATCGGTGGCGGTGGCTTTGGATTAGTACACGTTGGGAGCGATTGTCGTCTCGGTTTTTGCGCTCGTCGTTGCGATTTATAGCTTCGTCGCCGCGAAGAAAAAGGTCGTTAGAGAGGCGCGAACCGAGGCGGTGAACTGCGTCGCCGCGGCGGTGGCGGCTGCTAACGGAGAATGAAGATCCGCTAACGCCGCCGACGCCGACGTTATCATTGTCGGTGCTGGCGTCGCCGGTCCGTCAAATTCTCAATCACTTCTTTTTCTCTTCTTTCTTTCTCGGCAACCAAACAATGCACTAAGCATTTCGTTTTTTTTTTTTTTTTTTTTTTGAATTACAAAAAATCTGCTAAAGTTTAAGGATTTGCTTCAACTTTGGCTTGCTATGTGCGTTTTGTTCAGGAAATTAACATGTTAATTATTGAATTTAAGATACAGTAGGCTAATTTGGTTGATGATTTTTCGTAATATGTTAGTACTTTAAAAAAAAAAATCATAATTTGCAATTTCTCTTTGTATTTTTTTGCATTTTTTTAATTAGCAATTTTTTTTTTTTTTTTTTTTTTGGGTATGATCTGTAATAATAAAATTTTTAGATACGCGTTTGTACGTATAAACTGCACTAGTTGTTGAAAATTGTGGTTTCGTGTGTATATTCTAAGATTTGGACGAATGATAATCAGGTTCAAGACTTTACAAAATTGATAAATTAATCATAGACCAATGTTGCAAGTCCATTTTCAAATATGGGTAAATTTGTCTATTTAAATCATTTCTTCTTATTTCCATCCTAATTTTTAAAACATCCAAATAAGGGGAAGGGCTAATTACTCCCTTTCTCATTACTATTTTTAAAAATATCCAAATAAGGTAGAGGAGAACCATTCCCCTCTACTCTCCTCCCTCTCTAAACTTCCAAACAGACCATTAATGTTGGGTGTATTTTAAAATGAGTTGTTAAAATAAATAATATAACTTTTTGAGATGCTAAATGCTATATTTTATAGCATTCTTGATGAGAAAAATGTAGTAGGTCCATTTTATTTTATTTTTTTGTCTCCCACTACAGTGAATAGACAAAGGACCTCGAGGGAATAGTTTAGATCATCGTCTATATATTGCTATTGATGGAGCAATTGACAATGAAATTACAGATTGCTATTCCTTTTCCCCAAAACAACTGCATAATCTCCCTTCTTCGTCTTTAGCCATTGATGCGATTACTTGTAAGGCAAAATACATCTATGGGACTCTGTTACTAAGCTCCAGGCATACAAAAAAACTCCATCAAAAGTGTAAGTTCCCATGCTCTTTTTTGCAAGCTTAGCTTATACGTGTACTTTTTTATGTGGAGAATAATTATCAAACATTTATGGTCAGATTGAAGTTGCTGCTTTGTCTACTTCAGAAATAAAACAAGTGCAATTTAAAGTGCAGAAGGGCAATTCAAATTTTAAAGACCAGGTACTCTTATGTTTTTATTAGGATTACCCTTAAATGATTATTCTTCTGTTTGATAATTCGGTGGTTATAACAAGGGAGGGAGGATTTGAACCCCGGCTGTCATGGATATACCACGAAGTGTCAATTAGTTGAGTTATAAGACTTGTGGCTAAACAATTTATTCTGTTTGATTTGTTCTTAGCATGTGAAACAAACCCATTTTTTGTTGCTAATTCTTTTAGAATTGCTTGTCAAAAAAACATGAGATGGAATTGCATAATTTCTTATAATAATTTGATTTATAAAAGATTAAAAAAGAAAGAAAAGAAGCTATGACGATAAATTTTTCTTCTCTTGCATCTTTTGGTTAATTGTATCATTAATTGTTACATTCAAAATTCTTCCTTAATGTAGTAGGCACCGTAGGATAGCATCAATGTAATAGGCAAGGTTAGATACTGAATTCAGATAATTCCAAGTCTAACCTTCTCCCAGTTTGCTGTTATTTTAATGGATAATGAAGCTCATAGTGCTTGCACTGGGTTTAAGGGAGTTTGTGGTCATTACCTCACTTCCAATCAAACCACTTGCTAGTTGCTATTGGCCAAATCAAACTTAACATGTTTATGTTACATTAAATGATTAAATTCACTCTTCTCAAAAAAAGAAAAAAAGAAAAAGAAGAAGATTAAATTCACTGTTTTTTAACCGTCTAAGTTGTGAAATAGTTGTGACAATTCACCATCTTTTCATCAACCGAAGAGTCACCCTTATTTTGAAGCAAATTCCCTCATTTTGAATTGTATTTTTAAACAAATTTCCTCAAATAATTCTAATTCTAACTTTCTCCCAATTTGCTGTTATTTTAAAATTTTAATGGATAAATATATAATAATAAAAAATGTATATTCCCTATAAACAACCAAAGTACCAAATTCAGGTTCCTAATCAATAACGCACTTCTCTACACATTTTCTTTCACCACCAAAATGAACTCCCAGATTTTCTTTTTTATCTGTAATAAATGAACTCCCAGATTTTTTCTCATGGTCTATGCTTTTCTTGTTTCTCTGTTTGTCGCAACCTTGGTTTTACTGGAGCTTCCTGTGTCTCTATGCACTGAACTGATGATCGGTTCTCTAGTTATAGTGCCCTTAGGTTCAAGTGGTGCTTGCGGCAATCTTGAGATAAATAAAAATATTACCAACATAGACATTATGAAAAATTAAAATTAAAATGGTTATTGGGCTGGCCGGTTTCCTTTCACTTGTTTGGATGTTTTGGATATTTTAGTAAGAGAAAATGAAATGGGTAAAAGGAAACCCTTGTTAATCTCTACTCTCTCAAAAGCTCTAATTTTCATTCCCTCAGTGTGTGTTTGGATACCAATGAAAAATTAAAATTATTTTACTATTCAGTTATTTTTGCTATTATTCATGGTACCCACTGCACTTTTTGGTACTATTCATGAGTCTCGTTGTACTATTTCAGCTAACTTTTACTTTTATCTACAGTACTTTCAGCAATAAGTTTTCAGTTTCAGCAAAATAAGCGGTATAAAATTGGAAAGAATCGGAGGGAATAGAATTAAGTTTAATAAAATTTTCGCTAAAACTATCAAAATACTCCTATATATTTAGCAATTTATTTTAAAATAAATGTCTAATAGTAATATTGTCATAAAAATATTTTATTATTTTCCCTTTATATTACTCCCAAGTAAAATTACTCACTTTTCATTCCTCTCAATCCCTTTATTTTAAAACATTCAAACAAGATCAATTGATTCTATCACATTCATTTCTTTTCCATTTCATTCCATTCATTCAATTCTTTTATGATTTTATAGTTCCATTCCATTTCTTTATGAATTCCTAAGAAGTGATAATCAAGTAAAGCACCTCTTATAGTTGGGATTCAACTTAATTTGGTCCAAATGAGAACTTGGATGCTTAACTATGGGTTGGACCTGCAACCAAAGAATACATTTGTACTCTACAACTAGATTATTGTTACAATTGAAGTATGCCACATGGCTTAAATGCAAGTATAATCGTGTGTATATAAGCTCTTGGATACCCTCCCTTTGCAAACTGGTTTTCTAAAGTGAATTCTACCAATAAATTTGCATCAATTATACTTAACACGAAGGTAGTCATCAATATACCTCTAGTGGTGTGGCAACGTTATTTGCAGTCAACAAACATAACCATCTCGTTGGTTGTGGATGTATGCACTAGAACATAAATTTATCAGAGTAGATCAATTTAAAAAAAAAAAAATTATTATAAGTAGAATTAAGAGTTAAAATACTAATAAAATTAGTGGTGGGAAAAAGAAACAATAAAGACATTATGATAATTCTTAAATTGGGTATCCTAAGACTTTTTTTTTTTGTTTCTATTTAATGTAATTTTTAGTTTTAAAAAATTCATTTCAAGTCTTTTAAAGATTTTAAAAGTTTATTGAAATATATGTAATATTTAAATCCGTATGTCACAATTTGATTGGATCAACAAAGCACATGTGACAAGGTGATGTGGCACTTAATGGACACATCGACAAAAATGGGTGTGTGTCCCGGGGGGGGGGGGTAACAGTCCACGCAACATAGAAATTTAGGGAGTAAAATTCAAATTCTAAAATCTTAGGATGTAAAATTCAAATACCTCCAAACCTTAGGAGTGTAGTTTGCAATTTGGCCAAAATTTTAATTATATGACATTAAAATACTTGCACGTTTAAATTTATAAAATTTAATCTATATAATGAAATGTATCCATTTCAAACTAATAAACTTATTTGGATGAGATAAAGTTATTGGGCCAAAGAAAAGAAGTTGGGCATTGGTCTTTATTTAGCAAACCCGAAACCTTGCCTCCATTGCCAAGTAATGGGTGTTGGAAACTACTTAAATGCAAAAATGGGTTTTGATTACCTCCACTATTTTTTTTTTTTTTTTAACTGGACATCTATTTAGTTTCTTCTTGAGATAAAATGATGTGGTAGTGGGTTTTAATCTCCACTTTTTATTTAGTTAGTGGAGACGTGGTAGTTTTTTATTAAATTAAAATAAGATTCTAGTTAAAAAAAAGTACTAGAGATAAGTCAGGCTTTGTAAAAATAACATTTCAATCTTAGAATTTTATTTTTATTCTTGTAGGATGGGCCTTGTTTATTAGAGACGCCTTCTGAAGTCCAAGGCAAGGAAATTGTTCAAGGTTAAATTGGCTTTTCTCATGAATGAGCCTTACTATTTTATTTTATTTTATTTTTTGGAGAAAAATGGACGAGCCTTACTTAAATGGGCAGTGTGGAATGGCTCTTTACTAAAGTTTTGGGCTGACTCTTTGGGCCTTGGATCAGCTTTAGAGGGTGTGATTTGCTTTCCCTCTAACATTGTCACATTGCTTAATAGGATTCAGATCCTCTAAAGGTACTTTACCAAATAGATTTCTTTAAATCTTAACCATTCTTTAATGATTTAATGATCTAGATTTTACCATATTAGCATTCCACTAACAATAATCTTAATTGTTTTGTTTGCAACATTATTATATTATTTTAAGAGTATTGTTAGTGGAATATTGACATAACAGAATCTAGACTCTTAAATCATAAAAGAATGGTTAGGATTTAAAGAAATCTAATGGTAGAGTATCTTAAGAAATCTAGAGGACTTGAATCTTGTTTAATATTCTTTTTATTTTTATTTTTAAGTCCATTGTTAAATATTCTAGTATTATTGAAAGATGAAAGATTACACACAATTTCTCAAGAATAACAATTGAAAGGCAGAGGAGAAAAGAAAATGAATAGTGCCTTTAATTAGTGGGTATATTTAAAAAGTAGAAAAGAGAAGTAGGTCTAGGCCATTTCTGTTTAACCCACTAAAGTTTGAGGGGATAGTTTAAATCATTGTTAACAGATTGCGATTGTCAGAGCAATTGACTTAGAAATTACAGATTACTAATCCTTTTCCCCAAAGCAATGGCGCAATCTGGATCTTATCTTTTTTTCTTTTTCTCCCTTCATAGACGTTATCTCCTGTAAAGCAAAATACATCTATGGCTCTCTGTTTTTAAGTCCTGATCATTCAAGAAAACTCCATTAAGTGAATTCAATTTCGAAATTGAGTAATTATTATTTATCAATAAATATATATCATATAAATTCATCACCAAAACCATGCAACGCATGGCCTTCAACTAGTTATTAAGAAATTTGTAAAGTGATTCCTTAAGTTTGATATTTTTTTTGTCTCCCACTAAGCTAGAGAATTCAATAGAGCAATCTATGGAGAATTTACAGATTGCTATTGTTGTTCCCCAAAGCAATGGCACAATATGTCTCTTATCTTTTTTTTCTTTTTCTCCTTTCATTATCTTTAGCCAAAGAAGTGATTTCTTGTAAAACCAAAATACATCTATGGGACTCTGTTTCTAAGCTTTGAGCATACATAAAAAAACTTCATTAAGTGAATGTTGTAATGTAAGATGTCATGCACTTTTGCAAGATTAGCTTAGACATGTACTTCTATGTTATGTGGGGAATAACTATCATACATTTATGTTCAGGTCGAAGTTGCTGCTTTGTCTATTTAAGAAGAAAAAGAGGTGCAATTCAAAGAAGTAGAAGTGCAGTTTAAAGATCAGGTACTCATATGAGATGCCTTTTATTAGAACTACCTAAAATGAGTTTATTCTGTTTTATCTGTTCTTTAGCATGGGAATCGAGCCCATTTTGTTACTAATTTTCTTGAATTGTTAGTAAAGAACTTAAGCTGGAATTGCAAAATTTCTTATAATAATCTGAATTAAAAATTATCAAAAACACCATGACAATGGATTTTTCTTCTTTTACACCTTTTGGCATATTTTATCATCTTATGATAGCATCTCTTGTAATGGGAAAGGCTAGATACTGAATTCACATAATTCTAAGATCCAAAAATAAAACCAATCACACAATTAACTCAATACATAAGCTCACCATCAATAACCCATTTTAAAATAAACAACAAATTCAGAGTCATACAGCTTTACTTTTTTATTACAAAACATCTTGATACATTACCAAACAAACAACAAAACATAAACAATAAAAAAAGATGAAAATATTCCAGCACAAAGAACAAAACCTCAAATTTGAAATGTCTTGGTCATACTCTGAGAAAACACTGAGAAAAAAGATAGAAATATATGTAGAACTTCAACTAGTCCAAAGGCTATAATCAAATCAAGCCAAGTAGTGAATTTCCAAGCTTAGCTTGACAATAACAATAACATGTTCAAACCCTGCTCCAGCTCAATTGAAGCCAACAAACAATTTCAAACTTGAGCTTGTCGAAAATTTTAAAAGCTTGAGCTCGATTTGATCCATTAGTCAAGTTGAGTTTGAGCTCAATATCTAGCTCAAACTCAAGCTCTTGAGCTTGACCTCCAACACAAGCACATAATCAAATGTTCTAATCTCATAAAAATAAAAATAAATCAATCAATGGATAATTACAAAAACAATGGATTTCCTTTAGCGAGCCACGAAAAATATCACAATTTTTCAATGTTAACAGAAATCTATTGGCTAACAAACATATCACAAATGAATGATGCTAGGGACACGTTTTTCACAACTGCTTTGTGATTGGAGTAACATCACTTTCATGTAGGCCTACCATTGACACCACTTTTGTGCACTAGTCATAACAGGCCATGTTAGAAATAATGAATAAAGTTGTGAAAATTTTTGTGTCACTAGACTTATCATATCATAAATTGGGATGCAAGGGATGGACATAACAAGAACAGAACAATAAAGTAATTATGTATTTTTGACTAGTTTCATTGTCCTTCTCCTTCTCATTGGGATTAACAAGTGTGGTTCATCTTTATTTTATTTTTTGCTGAATCGGTATACATTCATTCAGAAAAACCAAACGATACAAAACAACAAAAGTTTGGACAAAAAAAAGACACAGGGAAATGGTCCCAATGACACAAAAGGGACCAATATCTTACACACCAAAACAAAACTATACAACTAACTCTAGCTATACATAGCAAAGGACCAGGAAGCTAATTGCATGACCAGCATAGAAACAGCAGAACAGTTAAAAGCAAGACACATCAGGCATATTACAAGTTTCAGACAACATATTTTTGACATTGCACAGAGCTTAGTCCAGGCTTAATTGAGGATTGCTGCAGAATTTATTCCCCATTTGTGACAAAGAAGCTTAATGAAGTTACTGTCAATAAAATAATGGCCTAGAAGATTCAATGTCGGTTGCTTAACCGACTTACAGTAACTATAAATAGGAACCAAGGGGTTCCACTTGTGTGTCATAAGCACCAAGAGTGAGTGGTGTGAAGAAAAGTTTGAAGGAAAACTCTTCTAGTGTCAGTAGGTGCCTAAAGAAGTGAGGTGTGTGCAAGGATATTTATGTGAGTTGATGTGTGCATTGTAGGAGTTGGTGTGTCTTGTAAAAAGTCAAGTGGTGGAGAAGTGCAAAGGCAAAAATAAAGTTGCCATGTGTGTCTAAGTGTGACTTGTGTCTTGCAAAGTGTATTGTCAACTTGTCAATATTTTGAATTAAAAGTTTTCTTTTAATATCTTTAGCACGTGTTGTCCTCTGTTTTGTTCAACAATCTGGTGTCAGAGCTTCAGCTAGTTCAACAAGCAATCCAGATTCTTCTAGCAAAATTGCAGACAAAGAATAGGTGGTCTTTGCTCTCAATGCAGCCCCTACAAAATACACACAAAGTATCACCAATATATCCCCATTTAGCTAGCTTGTCTCTAGTTGTTAATTTGTTTTTAGTTGCCAACCATCCTATGAAAGTATGTCTAGGAATAGCTAGCTGAAACCAAAGAAACTTCCACCAATCCACCTCCAACTCTTTTACTCTAATTTCATTATAGGTGGCAGCACAAGAGTAGCAGCCAGAGATTGTTATTGTCCACTTTGCTGCATCTTTATATTTGAGATTCACAAGATTCAAAACAGACTACTTTTGCTTCAGGCTTGCTGGCTGCATCATAAATCACCCTATATCCAAATTCTAATGAAAGGGTACCAATAGGATGCCAATTGTCATGCCATAAGATGATAAGAATATGGTCTTCCCATCCCCTACTTCAAATTTAATGAAGCTCATAGCCAGATCCCTTAATTTTAGGATGGCTCTCCAACCCAGGTGCACACTTGTGGGACTTTAACAGTCCATAGACACCTGCCTTTCAGCAGGTTGGAATGGACCCAGGCTACCCAAAGAGAGCCAGCTTTTGTGTAAAGATTCCAGATATGTTATGGAATAGCTGATTTGTTCCAATCCTTCTCTCTTGGGAAGGTAAAGTTTTTCCCAGGATACTTTGATGCCCCCTTTACTAGTGCTTTGGCATGACCAAAAAGAAATGGTTGAAATATGTCTATAATTAAATTGTAATTATAATAATTTTGGCAAGCTTTCTCTAAAGTCTTAATAATCTTTTTGGGCAAGATTCATAGATGTGTACATGACAATTGACATGACAAATTACATTCATAATTAAATTGTCATGTCCCTAACATTATCATTGAAATAGTTATTACCTTCTACCCTTGACCCTTAAGCGAGCCACCCCAAAAACCCAGGAACCTAGTCCACAGACTCCACACAGAGATAAAGAGAGAAGAAAATATATTTTTTTTTAAGACCTTTAAAAGCATCACTTTTGTTGGCTCAGGCGTGGCTCTGTGCACAGATAGACCTAAGAACCAGGAATTGATTGGAACTTAAAACTCACCTAAAAAAAAAACAAAAAAAACAAAAACAAAAAATAAAACCCACAATACTTGAAAGGATGAGAAAAATGTAAGAAAATTTTTTTTTTGGTTTGTTTTTCTCGTTAACCAAACTGGGAATGAGAGGATGATATTTTATTATTTAATATTTTTATCTTATTGGGATATTGACCTTGTAAAGGCTGAGTTTCAAGTTGGGTTGAGTCCTTTTTTTTTTTTTTTTTTTTTTTTTTGTGAGAAAGCTTGAGCCCAATTAAGTATAGACTTTTTTTTTTCGAGATTTTTTTTTAAATTTTTTTATTTTTAGATGGAAAAACTTATATCTTTATACCTATTGAATTTGTAATTCATATTAGTGTTACATGTTTTTAATTAATTAGCTTGATTATAAATTATAATAGTTATATACCTATTTATTATAATTTACATTTAAGTAAGGTTCTTGAAAGTTGAACAAGTTACTTACTCCAAGCTGGTATCTTATTTGTACTCTTTTATATGCCTATTATTTTTCATATACAAACAATTTGTTCAAGGACTTAATTTTAATATCTTACATAAACTACATTATTATTAATCTATTTTTGTTACATTAAAAATAAATATGCTTAAAACTAAATTGATCTATATATATATATATATATTAAAACATATCATGCATAACATAACCTGATTGCAAAAAGAAGATCCAGTAGCATAATCCTAGAGTCACAGATAACCTCTACCGTTGAAAGTATCAAAGAGAATGTGTTTAGAAAATTTTCAAACCAGTGGGTTAGTAACTGATTCAAATACCCTTAAAGTGAGACTAAAATTGAAAAATGCAAGCACATAATAATCCCTAGGAAGCTCTGAAACTTTGGCTCACCTCCAAAGGGCTGTAAGGGGCATTACCTTCATGCAAAAGGTCAAAGTATCACTGATACATGTTAGAAAATGCCAAATCATGATATAAAGGTAACTATTTTCACATTCTAACAAATGTAAAATCTGTAGATTTTACGTTGAACACAATTGATAATAGATGAGAAAATTCTACCACAGTATGAGACACAAAAGGCATAGATGACTCTTCTCAAAAAAAAAAAAAAAAAGGCATAGATGACAAGTAATTGGAGATATAAAAGAATGAACTTACCAAAGTGGTATGACATATATCAGAAGCAGACTGCATTCGTCTAGAATGCAAGATACATCTTCCTTCATTAATAGTAAAAAATTGGGCACAAATCACTATCTGTCCAGCTGCAGCAATCTTAGTGACCTCGTTTTTTTTTTTTTTTTGATAGGTAAGAAACATGTATATTCAATAAACTGCTAAATGCAAAAAAGCACTAGCATATCAAACGTACAAGAAAAGAAAGAAAAGTAAAAACATAAGAGAAAAAGAACACTAAGAACAAAGAAGAAGAGAGCTAAGGAAGAACAGAAGAGAATCAGTAGATGTGAGTCCCCAAGCCCTAGCCCAATCAAAAAAAGAACCAGAAAAAAGAGCGAGCATTTGGTCATCGGATCTATCCAAATCCTCAAATGTCTGCCGATTGCGTTTCCTCCAAATACACCACATTAGACACAATGGAACTAAATTCCAAATCTGAGATGAACGCTTCCCCAGCCAATTCCACCAGCTAAAAAGAAGATCTGACACCGTACCAGAGGGGACCCATGAAATCCCTAAGATTCTATAGACAAAGCACCACAGTCGATAAGCTTTTCCACAATGTAACAACAAGTGATCCACTGTCTCCCCACAACACTGACACATAATACACCAATCAACGAAGTCAAAGCCTTTAAGCCTCAGATTATATCCTGTGAGAATCCTATCCCAAGCCGCTGTCTAAACAAAGAAAGAGACACGCCGGGGTGCCTTAACCTTCCAAATACCTTTCCATGGAAAAACAATGGAAGAAGAGCCATGTAACTTGTGATAAAATGAGCGGATAGTAAAATCTCATTTCTTTGTCAACTTCCATCTCATACGATCACCCTCAGGTACAAGGGGTAGATTGGATGCCAAGAATCGGAAGAAATCATCTACCACATTTGCCTCCCAATCATTAGGACCCCGAATGAAGCGAACATCCCAAGTTCTCCTATTCCCCGCTCCTTGGCACAACAAAGATGATTCTACGGACGCTTCTTTGTTTGCAACAAAAGTGTACAAGATCGGAAAAGCCAACTGGAGAGGAAAATCTCCACACCACCTGTCTGTCTAGAATTTCACTCTATCCCCCACCTTAAACTTAAAGTGGACATTATTGCGAAACATTTCCCATCCCCTCCGAATACTTCTCCACAAACTACACCCATGAGCACCCCTTCCCAACTTAGAGGTCCATCCCCTCCATTCTTCCGCAAATTTCAAAACTACCACCCTCCTCCACAGCCTATTCTCCTCGATCCCAAAACGCCAAAGCCACTTTCCAAGTAAGGCTTTATTGAACGTGGTTAACTTCCTAATACCCAAACCGCCATTAGCCATAGGCATGCACACCTAATCCCAACCCAACAAATGTGTCTTAGTGTCACCCCACAAGAAGTCCCTTTGCAGCTTCTCAATTTTGTTCGCCACATTTGTAGGAATGGTAAAAAGAGATAAGAAATAAGTAGGGAGGCTAGAAAGCGTGCTTTTAAGCAATGTCAGTTTGCGACCTTTTGACAAATACAACTTCTTCCAACCTACTAACTTTCTTTCAATTTTTTCTAATATAGGGTTCCAAATAGAGGGGGATTTATGGGACACCCCCAGCGGCATACCAAGATAAGTCATTGGCAGGGTCCCAACCCTACAACCCAATATCTCTGCCAAAGCATGCACATTATTAACCTCTCCTATAGGAACCATTTCGCTCTTAGCTACATTAACCTTCAATCCGGTCACAGCCTAAAAACAAAGTAGCAACAAACGAATATGTAGGATTTGTTCCACCGCTGCCTCACAAAACAAAATGGTATCATCTGCAAATAGCAAATGCGAAACACATTCCCCTATGCCCCTCCTACCATCTGCTGTAAAGCAACTAAGTAGACCTGCCCCCTCCATTCTCTTCACCATCCTACTAAACACCTCCATCATAATTAAAAATAACATGGGAGACAGCGGATCCCCTTGTCTCAAACCTCTAGAGTTGCCAAAGAAATTAGCTGGAGACCCATTGACTAACACAGAAAACTGCACTGTCGAGATACAAGTTCGAATCCAGTTGCACCATTTCTCCCCAAAGCCCATTTTCTTCATTAACTTCAGAAGTGCCTCCCAATTCACATTGTCATATGCTTTCTCAATATCTAACTTACAGATCACCCTAGGAATCTTACTCTTCGTCCGGCTATCCACACACTCATTGGTAATGAGAATTGAATCAAGGATTTGTCTACCTCCCACAAAATTATTCTGAGATTCAGATATCAGTTGATCTAACACCACTTTCAATTGATTAGCCAAAACCTTGGCCAAGATCTTATACAAGCTCCCCACTAAACTAATAGATCTGAAATCTCGGATGTTAGAGGCATCATTCTTCTTAGGGATTAAAACTAAAAAGGTAGCATTTAGAGATTTCTCAAACTTACAGAGCTGATAGAACTCTTCAAAAACTGCTAAAACATCACTTTCTACCACTCTCCAGCAGTGATGGAAAAAGGCCATAGAAAAGCCATCTGGACCTGGAGATTTATCCTCTTCCATATCTTTAATCACTTGTATTATCTCGTCCTTCTCAAACCTCCTCTCCATCCAGCCCCTCTCCGCCTCCTCAATTTGATCAAACTCTAGACCTTCCACAAAAGGTCTCCATTCTTCGGGCTCTTGATACAGAGTTTTATAAAACTGAACCACCTAAGCAGCCACTTCTGCTCCTTCCTCATAAATCACCCCATCCACTTCTAAGAAACTCAGATGATTATGCCTTCTATGGGAATTAGCCATCTTGTGGAAGAACTTAGTATTATGATCACCCTCCTTAATGCACAACATTCTCGATTTCTGTCTCCAAGAGATCTCCTCTAGAGAAAGAAGATGCTCTATTTGCGATCTCACTTCATTTCTCTCAAACATCTCTGTTTCAATGAGTCCAAGAACCTCATCCTTAGTGTCTAGCGACTCTAAGACCCCCAATAATTCTTTCTTCTTGCGGCCAACATTGCCGAATTCTTGGCGGTTCCACTGAATAATGTCTTCTTTCAGAGCTTTCAATTTTTTGGCAAACACATAATTAGGTGTACCCGAGAAAGAATGGCGATTCCACCATAAATCAACTCTATCAACAAACCCGTCCATTTTTAACCATATATTCTCAAACCGGAAGGGACTTTTCCCCCTCGCCATACCTCCTGCCTCCAAAAGAATTGGGAAATGGTCTGAAATAGGTCGTGGTAGAATCCGCTGGATCACATCCGGAAAGTGTTGCTCCTAGTCATGTGACACTAGAGTTCTATCAATCCTAGACATGGATGGCTGGTTAGTACCACTGGACCATGTATAACTCCCTCTCTCCAAAGGCAAGTCTATCAAGTTAAGGTCCTCGATAAATTCAGAAAACTTTTCGGTAGCCGAAGTAATCCGAGATCCACCCCTCCATTCACTAGGAAAGCGAACAACATTAAAATCCCCAAAATAGTACCAAGGAACATTCCAGTACTACTGAATACCAACCAACTCATCCCACAAATAACCCCTCATATTGTTGTCATTCGGGCCATACACCCCTGAACAAGCCCAAATACAACCATCCTCCACCCCTTTCCATTGAACCGACATCGAGAACGAGCCCACCAGAACCTCTAACCTTTCTAAAACCCTTCTATCCCACATAATTAAGACTAACCCAGCCGTCTGATCAGCATCTAGAACTGCCCAATCCACATACGGACAACTCCATAAACTGCAAACCATTTGTCTATCAATGCCGACCAGCTTTGTTTCTTGAAGGTAGATAACATCACCCTTCCACTCCCGTAACAAATTTTTGACTACCAAACGTTTCTGGGAGTCGTTCAATCCTCTAATATTCCAAGAAATCATTTTCAGCTTCATTAATACTATCAATTCCCCACTACTTCTTCTACTACACTACCAACACCCTATCGCCCATCATAATTAGCCGAGGAAATTAAATTCCTCAACTCTCTTTTCCCTTTTACCCGTTGAGGAGGCTGCCTTTTGGTTAGCCACTGCTTTCTTCAGTCGTTCGATAACTACCTCCATCTCCCTTTCTAGCCTTTGAAGATAGTCAATGCATAACCTCTCATGACGATTCCCAGAAAGCCCAACCACTTTACTAAAACCTGGGATCCTATGCTTCACCTAACTTGAGACATCCAGCCTACTACCCAGACCCAACACCTCATTATCCTTGTGCATTTCCATCGACATGTCCAGCCCCGGAGGTGCGATAGAGGATAGCGGCTTACAGTCTGTCAAACTCTCCTCCTCACCTAAACAAGCTACTTCTGAGATAGCCCCTTCCTCCTCCATCGAGGCCCCCAGATCGGGCTGATCAGTCTAAAAAACAACAATCTGCCTGGTGCACTTGTCATCCACCCTCTGAGACAAATGCACTCTACTCCCACTTCCAGCCTTATCCACACCATAAACACCATAATCCACCAACCCAACACCCATCATTCTAAGAAGGGCTGCTGCCAAGAAGAAACCCATAGAAATGGGCGTAGCTACCCAATCGGCCTTACCCTAAAGCATAATGGAGTCACTGGAGCTGACCCCAGCTCTATCCAACACCATCGAAGTCACTGTGTGTCCATCAGAGCTAAACCCATCATAGGAACTACAACCAATCTCCATCGGAGCCACCCCAAGGCAAAATGAACCATTCCCAGCCACCATTTGAGGCGTTTGAGGCATCACGAGGCCGTCGGAGACGAACCCATCCAAGTAGCTACAAACAGCATTTGTCCGACGCACCGTGAGGCTATCGAAGCTGGTTGGAGGCTTTGTCTGACGATCCGCCACCTCTTCAGTGGGCGTTGGGGACATGGGTTTATTTGAGGAGGCTTCTGCCATTGTCGCAGATGGCTCGCCCATTACCCAAGTGCTTGGGCTTGAGAAAATTGCCTCGGTCAACTGGGTATATCCCAAACCAGGTTGGGTCAGCTTGGATTTCACACTTAAGCCCACAGTTTTCATTTTATTACTTTCCCGTGAAGCCCACTCACACTCAGGGCCCATCACGGGAAGTAAGTGAAACTATGATCTCCTAGAGGGACCCATCACGTGTTCCCTCTTACTGACCCACTTGGAATGCCTCATTCCACCTTTATTCACCTCAGGATTTGTGTGAACCCGTGACCCTCTTGGAGTACCCACCACCTGCTCCCTCTGATTTCTTTTCACCCAAATAGGACTCTTCATACCGCCTTTATAAGATTTCCATACCACCCTCATTTTTCCTTCCCCATTCACCTCTATAGTCAAGCCTACTGCTGTTTAGTCAGGATTCCTCAAATCACGTTTATTTCCATAACCATGTACACTTCGATTTGACTTCAATTTCAATGAAGATCTCTTATTATCTCCTACCAGATTTTGCTCACCTAATTCTGTCTCCACATTAATGCCCTGCTCCCTCCTATCCTCTCCCCCCACCACCATCTTATTAGGCTTGCCCAACGGAAAATCCCCCATTTTGGCACCTGAACATCTCTGATTCATCACCAACTGTATCATCTTCCCTTGTCTGTGGTACCTAACTGCTGCTGCTTTCTATCCTCTACTTTTCCATGATAGCCTTGCACAGCTTCAGCAAAAATTCTATAGTTTTGGACCTCCAAATTATGCCTATGCATTTGAGGGATAAATTTTGGATGACTAGTTCCACCCACCGCAAATTGGGAAGGATACAACATCTTTCTAAGTTCAAGCCCAAAAACCCTCCAACCATTTTTCTCTTTGCCTTCAAGGATAATAATCGACCTCCTAGACCCACCAACTTTAAGTTCAGTCAATAGTAAGAACTGACCAGAAAAATTGGTGCTTTGTTGGAGAGTATAAGCAATGTCACCGTCTCTGAATGTAAAAAACTGTTTGGAATTTGCCCCAACAACAATGTGATCAATATTATCCATCAGCCATTGTGCTGCAATCTTGCCCATGAAGACTGATCTCATAAAGTATTTGCCCCTCTCAAAAATACGTAGCAAGAAATAACGCCCCCCTTCCTCTACAACTAATTAAAAAAACTTGGATTCATTGAAAAATCTGCGAACTCCCCCCCATGACTGATCAGAGAATATAACCTCGTTTTTCCATTGAAGTGATGAAACAACATGAAAACTTTCACTAGATTAGATACAATATGCATATTATGCCCCATGCATTGACCCTCTATTTTCACTGCATACACATACATAACAGTTAAGTAACACTGTTAAAATCAAGACCTAAAATCTCTCTTCAAAATACCCAATAAAATAGAACTCCAAAGAATGCACTTGTTCATATAGTACAGCATGAAGGAAGTTCTTTGTTCAAAAAAATGACACCAACAAGGAATGATGAAATAAATGAAACATATATTCTCTCTCTACCGCTCACACTCTAAATTCATCATCATAATTTTAACAAATAATGCAGGGGGTCAAAAGCATGAATTCCTTAAAAAGTGATAACCAAGTAAACCACCATCTATAGTTGGGATTCAACTTGATTTGGTCCAATGAGAACTTGGATCAAACTAATCTGGGGGTTGTACTGGCTATATCTAAGAGAAAATCTAACTCACATTTCCTTGTCATTTGTTATATCATCTTCATTTTTAAAAACAAAAAGGTAAAATAAAATGAAAAAGAGCCCTCTATTTTGCATCTTTAGCAACCAAAGAACACACACTAAATCATTGAACTTAAAAGGCTAGATTACATGAAGGTAGTCATCATGTATAACTAGTGGTATTTGAGGCACGGTGGCAACAGTATTTGCAGTCAACATCTTTTTCTTTTTTTCTTTTTTTGATAAGTTTGCAGTCAACATCAGAATCTTGATTGTTGTGGAACGACAACCTGCAAAAATAGCAGTATGCTAGAGCAGAATTCACACAATGACAAGAAACAAATAAAATTTATAAAGTAATTTAAGATTTACAATATTGATGAAATTAATGATGGGAAAAAGAAACATAAAAGACATTATGATAAATCCTAAATTAGGTATTCTGTGGATTTGCATTTGGAATCAGATGATCCATTGCTTGTGATATGAAAAAAGATAATTATTATAAATTCATATATAATAGAATTAAAATCATTCCAATAAAAATAAATAAAAGGGAAGCAAAGGTCATACAGCAGCAAGAGTCATTTATAAATAGGAATAGTTTTTGTCCAGCACCCTTATACATGACTAATCCCATCAAGCTTTGGATTAAATTGTAAGGGTGTGTATTTCAAAGATAATGTTACAAAAACAAAACAAAAAAACCTCAAATTAAGAAGAATATCCCTTTTCCTGGTGAGAACTAATCACTTTAAAACAGAGAGTAAATTAGATAGAACTACAATGATTCACTGCTGCTCTCGTAGCAAAAGAGTTTGTTCATGCAAGTTCTCAAGTCGAAGCTTAAAAGCACCTAGCCAGGGATCTTCATTCCTAATCGAAAGATGAAAATAACACCTTACAACTCAACTAAAAAAAAAAACACATCCTAGCTAAATTAGTCCAATTTTTGGCCTCCAAGTTTCTATTAATTTTCCAATGTTTGAACTGCCAATAGTCCAATGTAGCTAACATAACACTTATATCTCTGTGTTTCCCAAAAGATTGCTTAGAATATATCAATAGAAAAGGTTGTCTTTTATTTCGATGCTATAATATGAGAAACCCTTGCAGTTTTTTTAGATAATTATTGAATAAAAAACAATCTCTCAGACCCAAAAATAAAAACCAATCACACAATTAACCCGATACATAAGCTCAACATCAATAACCCATTTCAAAAAATTAAACAACAAATTCAGAGTCATATATACAGTTTTACATTTTGATTACAAAACACCCTGATACATTACTTACCAGACAAATAACAAAACATAAACAATGAATAAATATGATAATCTTCAAGCACAAAGAACAAAACTTTTAAATTCAAAACGTATTGATAATGCTGCATTTGAAGACTATACATAGAACCAAACCCAATGAATGGAACTTAACACTGGGCTCAAGTTTTACAGGTCTTGAACGAGACCTCAAATTGGAAGGTCTGTTTTGTTTTAGAGGTCTCAAACGATAAGAGATCTAAAGATATGAAGTTAATGTTACAAAATTTGTGACACTCAGAATGTGAAACTTCGAATTTGTGTGAATTCACTAGTCTCAAAGTCAATGAAGATTCTCACTAAAACAAAACACATAAAGAGAGAAGAAATCATAAAAAAATAAAAATTGAAACTTTAAGAGAGGGAGAGAGATTTACCTTGGGAAATTTCTCCAAATTTATATATAATATTTTTATATTTAAAAAAAAATACAGTATTTACTAATAAAATAAATGTAAATTTATTTGAAATAAATAAAAAATGTATTTAAATTTTTAATCGTGAAATTCTCAATTTTAGTTTGTCTAACTACTATTTGTATAATAATAACAGTAATACTATAAGAAATTCTCAAAGATGTCAAGGTATCAAATTCAAGTTTTGTATGGTTTAGCATCTATATCAAATATTTAATTACATAAGTAATTAAACAAACATACATTTTTATTATACAAAATTGTAACGAAAGAATACTACACATACATATATATTCAAAGGTGATTGATACGTGTAACATACTTGATAGTTTTTAGACCTCTTAAAACACAATAGGAATAACCTAGTTAATTAACCAAGTGATTACTTAGTCCAAATTTCAGATCTAGGTTAACACAATCATATAATCATATCAATGTAAAATGCGGAATATAAAGAACACAAAGATATGATGATCTAGGAAACCACACCGGTAAAAACCTGGGGAGGATTTAACCTAGTTATCCTCAAGATAAATTGAATCCACTATGAAAGAATCGAAGTTTTTACAATAGCGACTTAGACCACTAACATCCTATTGCTACCCACCAGTAGAAAACTTACTGACACGATCACGTGCAAGCTCCGAGACCACGGACTCCTTCTTTCTTGGATTCTCTAGCAAGTACAAGCACTCTCGCTTGTGTATCTTTAAGCTCTTTAGTGCAGCAACTGAATGATCATCAAGCTCTCAATGAAATCTCCTTCTTGATAATTCTAAGCATGTGTAAAGGCAACCACCTCTAGATCTCACAAGAGATTCACACACACAGCAAAATAGAGCAACCTCAAAAACGTAGCTAGGGGCAAAACATAAAACCCTACACGTCATATGGACTTAGGGCTGAGTTGGAAAATTCTACAGAAAAAATAATCTGCACGACTTTCGATCGATCGAGTCTAATTCTCGATCGATCGAGCCAGACAGAATTGCACACTCAATTCTGTAGTTAACTCGATTCGAACTTTACATAAAAGACCTATATTTTGAGCAAGTTTAAACAAGACTAACAACTGTTTTGATCATGGTTTGCTAACATTACAAAATAGAGTTCTAATACATTAGTTCCTAATTACTTAGAACCTAGCAATTTTCCCCTTTGGCAATCCGTGACAAAACACAAACACAATGCTCAAAGGTACAAGGAAAACAACCCCTTCCAAAACAATAAAGCCCATTACAAAATAGTCCAACCTAACTACTATCCATCAGTTGCAAGTGTAGACAACAGCATGACTGAATCAACCTGTATATTTCCTGAAATACTTAACAAACACATAAACGCATGTGTGGAAAATACAAGTAAAACAAAAAAAATAAATACTTGACTTCACAAAACACAAAATAAAGACATATATCATGAATAACTCATAAATATAAATCAATGAGCAGTGAAACAAGAAACATAGATAACAATGTATCTCCCCCTAAGTTAGATACATCAAAAAAAATTTCTCCCCCTTTCAAAAACAATTTTAACTCCCCCTAAACAAAACAAACAGGATTCTCACATTTCATCTATTTCTCCCCATTTTTGTCACGTATTGTCAAAGACAACCCAATCAGAAGGTTAACAGAAAACATACGCAATAGAGAATAAGAGAAAATAGAGAATTAGGGGAACACAAAACAAATCAACTCTAAAGAAAATAGAAACAACTCCCCCTATGAACAACAGATGTTAAAAACTAGCTTCTCCCCCTATAAAAATAGGAAACACAAAACAAGTGTTGGGAAAAACAGTTTTGGGGAAAATATAGGAGGTGGGGAAAAAAAAGACACAAACCTAGCCAAAAAAAACTAAGTTAAGGATACACATGAAGAAAAAATATTCTATCTTTCAATAAATGCAAACATGACACTATGTGACCTATAAACAGTTGCATGAGTAGAGAAAATATTTGCACATTGATTATCCATCATATCTTTTAAGAAAAATATTTTCTGCAGTTCACACATAAAAATAGCATATACTAAAAAGTACATAACTCAAAAATTAATTAATCAATTTTTAAATCAAGTTAAGTACCCAATTTAGCAAAGTGTATGCATGTTATGTGTGAAAACAATGAGAGATATGACTGCAAAACTGCAAGATGGATACAAAAAAACAATGCAATGCATGTGAATCCTAAACACAAATGATGCATGGAAAAAAAAATTTTGGTCAAAAACTTAAAAACTGAAAATTTTTCAGTTTCAATCAGTCGAGAATCAATCGAGTACCGATCGAGCCAGACAGATTCAAACCAAAATTTTTATCGCAATTTCGATCAGTCGAAAAACACCCTCGATCGATCGAAAATCTGGAAAACTCAAATTTTTGAAAAACAGAGCAATTTTATGTAGAAACTTCTCAAAGCACAATATTTCATGAATGAAATGCATGAGTATGAGATTAAAAGTTTTTCAAAAACATTTGAATTCAACCCAAATCTTCCAAAAACAAGGTTTTTAATCATCTAAACACAATTTGCATCAAAATCAAGGAACATATAATCTTGGATGGCTACAACAAGATCACACACAATATAATGTACCAAGTATAGCAATGAGTAACTTGTGTAGTGTGTGCAACTAGCAAAAACTTGAGATACATGTGAGGTGATATGTAAATAGAAATCAATCACAATTTCTACAAAATTCATCACATAGAATTTGAAAGAGGCTATCACCTAAAGAGTTACATCATATAACTCCCACATCTCCTAGAAAACAAGCTTGCAATTATGTTAGTTTCTTGATTTGCCTCATAATGTACACACCAATTTTATTTGTTTGATTTAACATTAAGTCCAATAATGTACACACCAATTTTAACATTTAAACCGAGGCTACACCTTATGTTCTTTTTGTGCATGTGCTACACTTTCTCAAGCACAAAATCTTACGATATGCACTAAAGTGTTCATGATTGACTAGTAAGCAGTGGTGAAATGGTTATTTATGCCTTTCTCAAAAGGTTCAAGTCCGACAATCAAAGACATGTGACTTCAAGATCAAGACAAAGTGATCAAAAACTATAAACATCTCCCACACAACATACACTACAAAGCTCAAACTAGTAAAGTGCAATAAAAGAAGCTCATCTAAGCTAAACAAGGTACATAAACATGTTATGTAAAGATAATATGGCCAATCCTTGATTATAAATCCAAGATGTGAAATACAAAACACAAAAATCTTTTTGGTAAAAAACAAATTATGACCAAAAACAAAAAGCACACTTTATGCTAAATGAACAATGCAAATGCAATGCATGACAGTGCTTAACTAAGCTATAGAGGGTACACAAACAAGAAATATCAATTTCTTAATTAACCTTTGAGTACATGTACAAAATAGTACATTCTCACACAAAATCAAAAATAGCTTAGCACTAATATAACACATACTATTCAAGTTTCTCCACAATGTCAAGCATGTTCTAAATCAAGAGAGAGATATCATAATTCATGTAATTCTCAAGAAAAATAAAACAACAAAAAACAGAAACAAAACATGTCCACAAACAATTGAAAGAATTAAATCAGGGACAAGTCAGCAACACTCACCTTAGAGAATCTTTTCTCACCCATGTAGCACGAGTCTTTGGCTTTGTAGGTGAAAATCCATGAGAGGCAGAGTGTATTTGAGGGATTACACCAATCTTCTGAGAGAGACTGAAATCCTGCAAATTCCTTTCACAAGCCAACAAGCTCAAATTTTTCAAAAGAATATAAAACAATTTATATGGACTTATGGCAGGAGAAATATCATCACATATCCTAGATTGAAACACAGAATGCTTAAATTTCAATTTATGACAATTAGGACGAATGTGACTGGAGACACCACAAAAGTGACAAACATGAACAAATTTAGGAATATCAGTATTCCTAACAACAAATCTAGTCTCAGATTTTGGTTTTTGCCTCAACAAAGAACAATTTGGTCTAATATGACCAACAACACCACAAAGGTGACAGGTAGGCACAAAAACAGATTTATTATGCTCTCTAACAATAGGTTTAGACTTAGGTTTAGAAATTTCAGCGTCTATATCAGAACTTTTACCTTTGTCTAACCTAGCAAAAAAAGCCTTTTATTTATTATTCATCTTAAAAGGAGGGATATAAACTTTCTCAATTTTAGGCTTAAGAGAAACAGAAACACTTCTGGTATGAACAGCAGGCTTGGTACTAGTCAAATTTTCAACTTTAGCTTTAGATTCAACTAACTCTTGTTCCAAGCTTTTCATTTTCTCATCTTGAGAGGAAATTTGATTTCTCAAAAATTCATTCTTTTTATTAGATTCATCTAATCTAACAACCAATTCATCTTTTTCAAGATTTGCCAATTTTAACTCTTCCTTGAATTTCTTAGCAATTTTCAAAGATTTAGATAATTTCTTACAAAGAGTTTCACAGACATCAACAGAAACAACAGTGTCCTTTTTATTCAAATCATCACAATCAAAAACAGCAAGACACTTAAAATTATCCATGATAACAGGGATCAAGGATCAACTCTTAGATCAAAAGATCTAAAACAAAAGAGTTACTCGCTCTGATACTACTTGATAGTTTTTAGACCCCTTAAAACACAATAAGATTAACCTAGTTAATTAACCAAGTGATTACTTAGTCCAAATTTCAGATTTAGGTTAACACAATCATATAATCATATCAATGTAAAATGCGGAATATAAAGAACACAAAGATATGATGACCTAGGAAACCACACTGATAAAAACCTGGGGAAGATTTAACCTAGCTATCCTCAAGGTAAACTGAATCCACTATGAAAGAATCAAAGTTTTTACAATAGCAACTTAGACCACTAACAACCTATTGCTACCCACCAGTAGAAAACTTACTGACATGACCACGTGCAAGCTCTGAGACCACGGATTCCTTCTTTCTTGGATTCTCCAACAAGTACAAGTACTCCCGTTTGTGTATCTTTAAGCTCTTTAGTGCAGCAACTGAATGATCATCAAGCTCTCAATGAAATCTCCTTCTTGATAATCCTAAGTATGTGTGAAGGTAACCACCTCTAGATCTCACAAGAGATTCACACACACAGCAAAATAGAGCAACCTCAAAAACGTGGTTAGGGTTTACCTTTTATACCTAGGGCAAAACATAAAACCCTACACATCATATGGGCTTAGGGCTGAGTTGGAAAATTCTGCAGAAAAAAAAATCTGCACGACTTTCGATCGATCGAGTCTAATTCTCTATCGATCGAGCTAGACAGAATTGCACACTCAATTCTGCAGTTAACTCGATTCCAACTTTACATAAAAGACCTATACTTTGAGTAAGCCTAAACAAGACTAATAACTGTTTTGATCATGGTTTGCCAACATTACAAAATAGAGTTCTAATACATTAGTTCCTAATTACTTAGAACCTAACAATACTAACCATCTTTAACAATATATATTGAGCTTGAATCCCATAAAATTTTAATCGGTTAAAATAATCACTAAAAATACAAGTATAAAATTTGATAACAAAGAAATAGGATAATCACTAATTCTTAGAAAGAAAAACTTACAGTAAGTTGAGAAGACAACCCAAATAACCTTAGATGTTTGAAGAATAATAGAAGTACAACTTCCTTTTGAAATTGGGTAGAGACTCGTGCTGATAACGTGTTGTGAAATAAGAGAAATAGATAAAGCTCTTATATTCAAGTGGTCATTCACAATCTTAAGTTGAATTCTATTAAATCATTACATTTACAGTAAAGCAATCACACGCACATACACACACAAACCTTAGGATGCTTGTAGAGTAGGTTGTAATAATGAGCACAATTATGGATATACATCTCCCCTACAAACTTTACATATCCCAAGTAACCCTTTCATTGCCTGGACTTTTCACATTCCATTTTTTTTTTTACAAGTGATATTTTTTTTAGGTTTATTAATTTTAATTCTATAGTTTTCTCACTTAATAACTCATTGAGCATAAAAAATTAAGAAAAATAAATTGGACTCCTTGATTTTTGTGGTTTAGTAACTAGTTATACCAAAATTAAGAAAATTGAATGAGACACATACATAAAATTAGACTTCACTTTGAGATTTAATGGGATTTTCTCTTAGCTTTGGAAAACTAAAATTTCATTAAGAAAGATTGGAGAGATCAGCCTAAACTAAAGTTGTGAGGTGTGATGGGACATCTTCCATCCACACTAATAAACTTGTGACATGAATAATATGCTTAGCAAGATTATAAGTTACATAATAGCTTTGAGTCATTGGGTGATTGAGATTGACTGCATTCGTGTCCCAACATGATCTATATTCAACAACCGTGTGTAGCTTCACTGTTTTGCACTCATCTCTAATGGACTTTGCTCTTCTTAAAATATATGGCAAGTAGGAACTTAATACCTTGTCTTTATGTCGCTTGTGAAAACTTAGCTCATAGGATCTGACCTCTGACCTCAGAGTGGCATTAAGATCACTCATGTTTTGATTTCTGCAATTTGATGGCTCAACTTGTGTACAAACCAAGCTCCAATTCATCTGTATATTTTCAAAAACATCAACTACCTCTTCATTTCGATCCAAGGTAACTACTAAACTTTTTTCATTCTCGTCTTTGCCCACTCTAACTCTTTGAACTGAGGAGCTAGTTATGGTACCTAAGTAGACCTCTGCCACATCAAACATTTGATTCTTTGAGAGACCTTGGAATTCTTCTATCACAATGGTGAATCGAGAAGAGAAAAGTCTGGAAAGGTTATGTAAATGAGAGGATAGGTAGCGCTGGATATCATTTGGTATGTAATCATAGGCAATGCTCCTAACCAGCATTGCTGTTGCAGCAACAGTGGCTGCTGTTGACAGAAGTTTTTGAGCATCGGGAATTCTTTGGTTTAGGGACATTTTCACAGAGCACAATCAAAAAAAAAAGTATTTTGAAATTAAAATCTCTATATTTTACAATGCTTCTTTTAAATAAATAAAAACATAAAAAAGCTACTTATTTTTATGTTTATGTTTATTTGTCGATTATCCCCCCCAAAAAAAAAAAAAAAAAAAGTTATTAGGAACTCGAGTTTAATAAACTCGAGTTCCTTACAAGGTACTCGAGCTTGGTGAGCTCGAGTACCATAGAAATAAACATAAACATAATTTTATTTATAAATGGTACTTGAGCCTGATAAACATAATTTTATTTATAAACGGTACTTGAGCCTGATATACTCGAGTATTGTGTTGCATGGAACTCGAGTTTACCAAGCTCGAGTACCATATTATTTTTTTTATTCCAGCTCAGCAGTGCCACGGTGGCAGAACTGATGAGGAACTCGAGTTTCTGAAACTCGATTTCCAGAAAAGTGGTAGATTGCCATTTATTTCTGAAACAGTGTTTTTTTGCTAAAAATTTCAAAAAAATGTGGTGTTTGGCCAATTTGGCCGTCAACAGTCAGCATAGCATTTTGCATTCTTCAAAAGAAACCAAATAGGAAGAGACAAAGGTTTTAACCCAAAAAAATGAACAATATTAAGAAGCAATAGAATCCCTTGTTTTCTAACCTAAAATTCCATGCATCTATGAAGAAAAAATATACGAAAAGAATTGACTTAATGTGTTTGTAGACGCATGTACCATAACTTCATTTATAATTTGAATACATTTATTAGGATTTTCTGACTGTTGTTCTATCCTTTTCATTAGAGGGTGATGCATAACATAGCCAGATTGCAAAAAATTGAAGCAGTAGCATAATCCTGAAGTCACAGATAAGCTCTACCATTGAAAGTATTAAGAGACCATGTTCAGAAAATTTCCATATCAACTCTTTAGTAACTGATTCTAAGACAACTCCTAAGTGAGACTGAAATTGAAAAACTCAAGCACATGATAATCCCTAGAAAGCTCTAAAACTTGGCTCAACTCAAAAGGGCTTTAGAGGGCATTACCTTCATGCAAAAGGCCAAAGTATCACTGTGCATGTTAGAAAATGCCAAATCATGATATAAAGATAACAATGAATCAAAGATAACACTTACTGTCCACTTTTTTCACATTCTAACAAATGTAAGAAATGTAGAATTTACGTCGAATATATAATTGATACTAGATGAGAAAAAATCTACCAAGAATATGACGGTGTTCTGCTATAAAGCAAGATACGTCCTCTTTTATTAATAGTTAAAAATTGGGCATCAAGCCCTAGTGGTCCAGCTTCAGCAAGCTTAGTGACCTCATTTTTCCATTGAAGTTCTGAAACAACATAAAAATTTTCACTAGATTAATTAGATCCAGTATGCATATTATGCCCCATGCATTGACCCTCTATTTTCACTGCATACACATACATAATGGTTACGTAGCATTATTGAAATCAAGACCTAAAAGCTCTCTTCAAAATACCAAATAAAATAGAACTCCAAAGAATGCACTTGTACATATTGTAAAACATGAAGGAAGTTCTTTCTTTAAAAAAAAAAAAAAAAAAAAATTGAAAGAGTACAAATTTCCTGCCCAAATAATGACACCAAAAGGAATGATGAAATAAATCATAAATGAAACATATGTATTATATCTCTCTTTATCTCTATCTCTCACACTCTAATCTTCATCTTCATAATTATATAACAAATAATGCAGGGGGCAAAAAGCATGAATTCCTTACAAAGTGATATTCAAGTAAACCACCACCTTTAGTTGGGATTCAACTTGATTTGGTCCGAATGAGAACTTGGATAAAATTAAGCTAGAGGTTGTACCGGCTATATCTAATTCATATTTCATAGTCATTTGTTATATCATCTTTGGGTTTAAAACCAAAAAACATAAATAAATAAGAGCCCTCTATTTTGCAGTTTCAATTTGCACCTTTAGCAACCAAGGACTGCATAATGAAGGTAGTCAGCATGTATACCTAGTGGTAATTGAGGCAAGGTTGGAACAGCATTTGCAGTCAAAATCAGCATCTTGATTGTTGTGGAATAGCAACCTGAAAAAATAGCAGTATGCTAGAGCATAATTTACAAGAAACAAATAAAATTTATCGAGAGTTACAATATTTTTTGAAATTAATAATGGGAAAAAGGAACATAAAAGACATTATGATAAATCTTAAATTAGGTATCCTGTAGATTTGCATCTGGAATAAGATGATGCAAAATAGTTGGCTCATATTCCAAAATGTTATACAACAAACAGACAAAAAAAAAAAGTTATATTCCCTACCATTTCTTGTGATATTAAATAAAAGATAATTATTATAAAATTCATATAAAATTGAATTAAAAGCATTACAATTGTAAAAAAAATTAAAAAATTAAAAAAAGGAAGCAAAGGTCATACAGCAGCAAGAGTCATTTATAAATAGGAACATTTTTTTGTCCCCTTACACATGACTAATGCTATCAAGCTCTGAATTTAAAAGATAAAGTTACAATAAAAACTCAAATTAAGAAGAATACTCCTTTTCTTTTTGACAGCAAGTCATCTCAAAACAGAGTGAATTAGATACAACTACAATGTTTTCACTGCTCTTGTAGCAAAAGAGTAATTCATGGAAGTTCTCAAGTCCCCAAAGTTAAAAGCGCCTAGCCAGGGATCTTCATTCCTAGTCAAAAGAAGAAAAACACTGCCGATGACTTCTAACCCAATGGTGCGTGTGTTTTTTCAAAACGTCTTGATAATGCTGTGTTTGAAGACTATACATAGAACTACGAAATGAATGGAACTTAAAGCTCGGCTCAAGTTTTAGAGGTCTCAAACGATAAGAGATCTAAAGACATGAACTTAATGTTGCAAATTTGTGACACTCAGAATGTGACACTTAGAATGTGTGTATTCATTAGTCTCAAAGTCAATCAAGATTCTCACTAAAACAAAATAGAGAGAGAGAGAGAAAGAGAGAGAGAGAGAGAGATTTAAAGTTGGGCTAGTAATTGGGCTGAATTTAAAGTTGAGTTAGGCTAGAGTATAATGTCCTAGGTTGAGCCCAGTTATGTCCAGACCTTAAATGGATAGTATTGGCCCACACCATTCTTTATTATTCTTCTTTGATTCAAAATTTAAGGTGTGACACCCTCTCTCTTTTTATTTTTTTAATGAAAATTAAATTTTTCAATAAGAAAGATTGGCTAGCCTGAAGTAGAGTTATAAGATGTGGAGAGACATCTTCTATCCACATTGATAGATCTGTGACATGAATAACATGCTTAGCAAGGTTATAAGTTATAGAATTGCCTTAGCGACGAACACATAAAATTGCTCATGCGAACAATTTTGCATATTGTATCAGACGATCAAAGCAAGTGTCAAATCCAATATAATATAAAATATTGTTGTGTGATTTTTCTCTTCTTTTTCCCTCTCCTTTTTTTTTTTTTTTGGTTGAGAAAAATGGTAAGGAGTGTTTTGTGATTTCTCAAATATATGAGTGTGTCTTTTCTTATCATAAATTATCATAAAGTGTTAGAGCACTTGCATCTATAGTTGTCAAAACGTGAATCGTATCGTGAATCGATTTTTGATTTTTCTGTATCGTGTATCGATCGTATATCGTAAGATACACAAACACTTAATAAAATTCATAAAAAATTATAGATATACATATATAAAGGGTTTATTCATTATAAATTTTGAATATATTCAGCTAATGACTAATTTATTCATCACTTATGTAATAATATTTAACAAGTAAACTAAATAAATCAAACTGGCACGTGTTTATAACATGCACAGTCAAATTGCTTAAATTCAAAAGTGATAATGTATTACAAATGACCCAAAAATTAATTTATTTTCATTATATTCATCATATTGACTAATCAACCCCATTTAAGTAATGCTATCATCACATTTATCATTTTGCAAATTTATTTCTTCATTAAAATTTTCTTCGTCGTTATTAACATTTACTATCTCTTCTTGTTCTTTTTATTTTAATAACTAAAAAAAAAAAAAAAAAAAAAAAAATCCTTGGCATTCTAGTTTCTTGGACTTACAACAATAATGAAAAAAAAAAAAAAAAAAAAAATTTAAATTAATATCTTATTCATAGTATAGAAAATAAATTTGTAAATATTAAAGTAAATTGTAAGTGTGTACTGTGTAGTCCAAATTTTGTAGAAAAATGAGAGGGAAAAAAACACTTACGAATATGTTATTTTATTAGATTAAATTAAATAACCTAATAATTTTATATTTAAAACGAGTGTAACAACTTGTTAGATTTAAATAAAAGTACAAATTTAACAAAAAAAATCTCATTTTAAAGCATTTGTCTATGTATCGTACGATATGTACAATTTTACGATATGATACAATTTATATGATATATACACTGTATCGTATGATTCATGAGCATTTAAGATACGTTGATACGATACAGAACTTTTTACACACGATACGATACGTATACTACATGCCGTATCGCGTATTGTACAATACTGACAACTATGCTTGCATCAGTGTTTGTACAATAGAAAAAGTACCACATTTTAAGAAATCAACACAAAATTTACCCACATCAGATCATGCAAAGTTGTGTAAAGATACATAATTGCTATAGTACTCGTGTAAATTTACACTAGCACCATTCATTTTGCATTTAGTTTTCTATTCTTTCTTTACACATCTCGGGGATAAAGGAAGCTAGTGGATGATGTTGTTATGTGTAAAGAAAGAGAAAGAATTAAAAATAAATAAAATTTTGATATTTTAATGAAATGAGTATAAAATAAATAATTTAATGTGTGATGTTTTAAAAGTAAGTATGTAAAATAGAAAAAATAGGTTCTTAACTAAAATAGACATGAACTTTTGCACGAACTGATGTGAATACTCTAAGATAGTTATCTATATTCAATCTTTTTTTCTTTTAAACCATCTCAAATATTTGTCGTTACTTTTTTTTTGTGGATAAAAGATATTTGCCATTATTTCTTGATGTTTCTACTTTCTAAGCAAATGATTATACAAGATTAATAAGAGGTTTAAATAATTCTAAACAACTTATTAACAATATGATTTTCAAAGACGAATCACCTGCACATATGACCCTCAAGGCATCATAGCTAGAAATAAGTGCTAAGATCAAATAATCATGGCAACAATAATAGTCTAAAACTCTATCTATTTAATGGGCTCAACTCATACTTTTTTTTTTTTTGAGTAACAGCTCAACTCATACTTCGTTTAGACCCGGTAGGCCCAACTTGCATTAGTTGGCCCAATCATTTAGTTAATGAAGAACTGCACGAGTTGGGCTGGAATAGGGCACTTTGTAATAGTCTTGAATATGGGACGTTTTTTTTTTTTTGTTGAAAAAAGTCTTGAATATGGGACATGATGGACAAGTACCTAAAGGGAAAATAATGTGCCTGCCTAGTATGCCTTTTCCTAGATATTTATCTTTACTGTTAATTTTATTATAAAGGACTGGGTGCATTTTAGAAAGGGAAGAAACAGAGATCAAGGTTATAATTTGATTGTTTTCAATAATAGATATAAAAGGATCACCATTTGATACAGTAAAGGAGCTTTATGAAATCTATAATGTAAGATTGGTTATAATTAAATTTAATTGGACAAACGGAGAACATAGTTTTAAAATTCCATAGCAAAGTTGACATTTGTCGATGAGAAATGTTATGTCTACAATATTTTTACAATAAATTCTCTTACATATGCTAATTGGTTGTCTATATATGTCGACAATGTGAAAGCGTTACATTCCACTATGACGGAAAGATAAAACGTTGCACAAATTCTCTTAAGGAAAAAAAAAAAATTGAAATGCAGATTAGATAAAAGCAGTAGGTCCACTTTTTGTCTCCCACTACAATGGAAAGGAAAAATAATGCCATTTTTTTCATCCACTAAGATACAGGGAATGCTTAACATCATTATTTGTAGTCTTTTGAAAACTACCATTCAACAGAGCAATTGACGAAGAAATTACAGATTGCTATTCCTTTTCTTTAGTCATAGATGTGAATGCAAAATACATCTATTGAACTCTGTTTCTAAGCCCCGAGCATACAAGAAAACTACATTTAGTGAATTTTGTAATGTAAGATGTCATGCTCGTTTGGTATACTAAATGAGATTTACGACAAAAATTGTAATCTTTATTATTAGGAATAAAATATGTTGTAATGTAATAACTAAACTTATTCAAAAGTTTGGTTGAGTTATAACATTATAATAAAACTTAAGATTTATTTTAGGAAATATCTTACTCTTACAATTATATCTCCTTAAAAATTGTTATTTTTTCTTTCTAAAAAAAAAAAAATTGTTTTTTTTTTTTTAAATTTAAGAGAGATATGTTTTATTTTTTTATGATTTTTTATTTTTATAATTGTTAGATGTATATGGAAAGTTTGTTTATTTGGAAATATATTAAGTTTTGAAATTATTACATTTACTAAGGAATAGCTAATACAACTCTTTTAAAAATGAATAGTTATTCCTCATTTTGAAAAATAGCTATTCATAAGGGTTAAAGAATAGCTAAATCATAAGAATAACTATTATATTACAATGCCTATTATAGTCTACTAAATATGCCCTTAGATTTTTGTATGCATCTAATAGGGTTCTTACTCTCTCTCTCAAACGTCCCCTATACATGATGCTTTGATTTGAGTATTTTACCTATTTATTTTACAATTAAATAATGTAAAAATAAAGAAATTCTTTTTTGGTTCGAAATATGTTATTCATGAAAATTTTGCATCGGTTGCTATAATTTTAAGTATTTATCTTTTGTTTGTTTCTTTCCATTTAATTTTGTGGGAATGCAAGAAAAAACTTTACATAAATATATATGACTTGGCTATTACTATAATTCTAACCATTACGAAAAAAAAAATTAGCATATATATATATTAATATATATATATCTTTTAGAAAATAATATGGAAAAAGTGACCCACTACAAGTCTATAATCCTTTAACACATTATTCAGAAGAGGAGAGACATAACAATTTAAAAAAGTCTCGAAGATTGAGTTCCTCATATATATCTTTAACATCAATCATCCAAACAAAGTATCCACAACCCTTTTGCTTTGGAATTCATAGCTACTCTAGGAAAAATGGTTAAACAACAATGTAGCCTATAAAACAAACAAATAATATAGATAACAAATAAAGAAAAAAATCCAAAAAAATAAATTTATCATAAAACCCAACAAAATAGATTTGTGCAATACTTGTACTTCAAACAATATACTTCCTCATTTTAATTTTCAAACTTATAGACTAAAGAGTTAGGTTGTGAATAATGAATTTGAAAAATTAGAGACGGAACCATGTATAGGCAGAGGAGGGCTATGCCCTGCCCCCCCTCCCCCCTAATTTTTTTAAAAAATATTAAATAGTAGGTATATATTTAAGAATTTAGAAAATATGTTCAAGAAAAATTATATTTGCCCCCCCAAGAAAATTATATTTGCCGCTCTCGACTTCGAATCCTAGTTCCTTCCCTGTGAAAAATATACATAACACATGCGCAAAATAAGAAGAATGCTCTACATGTAAACAATTATAAAAAAATCAATGATATGGCGAAATAGATATAACTTAAAATGAAAATAAGTTTGCTTGTGTTTGTGTATGTGTTTTTTTTTTTTTTTTTTTTTTTTTTTTTTTTGTAGAAATAGTTTACACAACTTTTAAGAGAAATAACCATAGAGACTATAAGCAACCTATTTTGGTTGTAATTAAGAGTGATCTTTTTTTGAGTCATGCTTCTCATCACAATCTTCTCAAGCTTTGATCTTTGTAATATCATACAAACAAATAACTATAAAGATACTACATGCCATACAAAGAATAATACAAATCAAATATAAATTTTATACTAAAGAGACTGAACATTTTTAGACCCCTTAAAACACAACCAGATTAACCTAGTTAATTAGCCAAGTGATTACTTAGTCAAATTATTCAGATCTAGGTTAACACAAATATATCATATCATTGTAAAGTGCAGAAAATAAATAACACAACGATATGATAATTGAGGAAAACCAAACCGGTAAAAAACCAAGGGAGGATTTAACCTAGCTATCCTCAAGATAAAATAGATCTACTATAGAGAATTGAAGTTTACATAATAGCGATTTAGACCACTAACATCCTATTGCTACCTTGAGTAGGAAACTTACTACCACGACCACGTGATAGCTCCTAGTCCACGGACTACTTTTCTCTTGGATTCACAGCAAGCACAAGTACTCCCACTTGTGTATCTTTAAGCTCTTTATGTAGCAACCGAACTGATCATCAAGCTTTTGACATAATCTTGATTCTTGATAACCTTAACTATATGTGAAGGCAAACACCTCTAGATCTCACAAGAGATTCACATACACAGCATAAACAACAACACATAAAACGTGGCTAGGGTTTTTCCTTTTATACTTAAGGCAAAACATAAAACCCTACACATCAAATGGGCTTGGGCTGAGTTGGAAAAATTCTACAGAAAAACAATCTGCACGAGCTTCGATCGATCAAGTCTAATTCTCGATCGATCGAGCTAGGCAGATTTACGCAGTAAATCCTGCAGTACACTCGATTCCAACTTTACACATAAACATACTTTGAGCAAGTCTAAAACAAGACTAAACGTTTTGATCATGATTTGCCAACATTACAAAATGAAGTTCTAATACATTTAATCATAAAGTCTTAGAACCTAACAAACTCCCCCTTTGGCAATCTGTGACAAAATACAAAATAAAAAAAATGCTCAAAGTTTACAAAAACAGCCCATTACAATAACATTGCCCAACAAAAACAAATTCAACCTAACTACTATCTATCAGTTGCAAGTGTAGACAGCAGCACGACTGAATCAACCTGTATATTTCTGTAACACTTAACAAACACATAAACGCATGTATGGAAAATACAAGTAAAACAAAATAAATTCTTGATTTCACATAAACATAAACTACAAGACATATATCATGAATAACCTCATAAATATAAATCAATAATCAATGTAGCACAATGTGAAACAAGAAACAGATATAAATACATCATAGTATCTCCCCCTATCATAGACAACTCAAATAAAACAAAATATATCATGAGCCAAAAAATATAAATACAAGATGAAGCACCTAGATACAATCTAAAGCTCCACAGCTCCAAAACAACAAAAATCTCCCCCTATCAACAAAATCTCCTACCCATATGTACTCCCCCTTTTTGTGACGAATTGCCAAAGGGCAATCACTCATCATCAAAAGGAGGTGGCAGAGGTGACCATCTAATGCTCGCCAAATCTGCTCTTAAGGACTGAAGCTTGGCAAGCATGTCCACCAAAAGCTGACCATGAGCCTCCTGAACGGTCATGACAGTCTCCAACATACGACGAATGTCCGAATCATCCGAAGTAGAAGGCGGAGGAGCAGCAGCAGTAGTCAGATCAACGTATGCATCAGTAGCCGGATCACCTGTAGGAGGAGGAGGAGGAGGTGCGACACCAGAAGACGACTCAGCCCTAGGGCATTTAGAGCTTGCTCTCATCTGAGCAGCCCTTTGCCTAAGAAAGGTGGCACCTATGAGAGCTATGATATGAACAGGCTCAGACGCCGTAAACTCCTCTAAACCTAAATGTAACAGAATCCGATGAATAAAAATGGGGAAAAACAGACCATGAGCAGTAGAACTACTCCTATGAACCTCAACTAAAGAACGAATGAAAAGATGAGGAAAACTCATAGAAGCGTCTGTGACAAGAGCATACAAAAATGCACATCTCTCTAAAAGAATAGTATGCAAATGAGAGATGGGCTAGATCGAATGCCAAGAAATTCGGAAAAAGAGATAATGAATCTCGGTCAACTCGTGAGAAGTGATCCGAGGATCAGAACCCCACTGGATAGAAGATCCAGTAAGATATGACATAATGTCATCCAGGGGGGGAGACTCATCATAAGGATAAACAGGATGCTGGACCAAAGGCACCCCAAGAGCAGAGGCCATTACTGTAGGAGTAATGGTGTACTCTTTACCCTGTATCCAACTCTTCACCTGAGTGTTGGAATCATAGGAGTGGACAGAGAGGTTCGAGTAGAACTCTCTGATCAAGGTAGCAGGAGGAGGATGGTCAACATCCAACAAAGGCAACCAACCCCTACGCTCAAAATTTCTCCTAATCTCTGGGTCAAGCTCATCTAAAACAACCTTCCGCTCAGCCCACACATTCCTAAGAATGTTCAGCTTCTCATACATCTCTTGGTTTTTCTCACTCAGAAACCTCTCACTATCAAAAGAAGGAGCAGAGGATGTCCTATGAGCTCTAGTCTTCCAAACCATAATGCTAAAGAGCAGAAAGGACAGACATAAAAGAGACAAAAGACAAGAAAAAAAAAACAAGAAAACCCAAGGGCAGACTGCAAGTTAGAACAGAAAAAAATATAGAAAGGTAACAATCTATATGATGCATGAACAATATCAACACATGATGCATGCTCTAATGTAGTGAAAATAGTTCAATTACACTTTAAAAAGCACAGAATTGGCTTGAGCATAGAGTTTATATAAAAAACCCCAACTTTTGAAAACCCACTTTCAAAAATCTCAACAAATTGACCAATTGATCATTACACAAAATAGATAATAAAATATAATGATCAAATCAATCAATCAAACAAGCCAATTTCATCAATTTATGCTCAATTGAACAAAATCCCCAATTCGGATAGTTTCAAGCCCTAGAAAATTCAATTTTTCCCAATTCAGCAAATTGATCAAATTAAATCACAAGAATCAGTTTAATAACATCCCACAACAAAAACCCAATGATCAATTAGAAAGAATTGATTGAAAACGTCAAAAACCCCAATATTCATAGGTTTGAAATTATCCCCAAAATGCATGAAAACAAATGAATGAAACATGAAAATAAATGAAAAAGGAAGGGCAAAAAGGTCTTACCGGCCTTAGAAGTCAAAAACCCTTGAAGAAAATTGAGGAAAAATGACAAAAAAATCTTGCTTTGAATCTTGACCGATCGAAGAGAGAGAGAAAGAACTTTTGAAAAGTTTGAATAGTGAAACAACACGTGAAAAGCTTATGTTTTAAAAAAACTCTCTGAACGATTTTCGATTGATCGAAAATTACATTTGATCGATCTAGCAGTGATTGAGAAGCGATTGAATCAGGTAGATTCAAACCAAAATTTTAATCGCAATTTCAATCGGTCAAGAAACAGGTTCGATCGATCGAAATTCTAGAAATTTTTTTTTTTTTTTGAAAAACAGAGCATGTTAATGCAGAAACTCCTCAAAGCACAATATATTATGAATAGAATGCTTGAGTATGAGATGAAATGTTTTTCAAAAACACTTGTATTAAACCCAGATCACCAAAAATAAGATTTTCAATCAATATTTCCTTAAATCTCAAACTTCAAACACATTTTGCATTAAAATCAAGGAATTTTCAATCTTGGATGGGCACAACAAAATCACACACAATAACATGTACAAAGTTTAGCAAGGAGTAACTTGTGTAGTGTGTGCAACTAGCAAAAGCTTGAGATACATGTGAGGTGATATGTGAATAGTAATCAAACACAATTTCTACAAAATTCATCACATAAATTTAAAAGAGACTATCACCTAAAGAGTTACATCATATAACTCCCACATCTCCTAGAAAACAAGCTTGCAATCATGTAAGTTTCTTGATTTGCCTCATAATGTAAACACCAATTTTAATTGATTGAAATAATTATAGTCCAATAATGTACACACCAATTTTAGCATTTAAACCGAGGCTACACCTTATGTTCTTTTTGTGCATGTGTTACACTTTCTCTAGCATAAAATCTTATGATATGCACTGAGGTGTTCATGATTGGCTAGTAAACAGTGGTGAGATGGTTACTTATGCCTTTCTCAATAAGTTCAAGTCCAACAATCAAAGGCATGTGACTTCAAGATCAAGATAAAGTGATCAAAAACTATAAACATCTTCCCACACAACATGCACTACAAAGCTCAAACTAGTAAAGTGCAATAAATAAGATCATCCAAGCTAAACAAGGTACATAAACATGTTATGTAAAAATAGAACGACCAACCTTGATTTCAAATAAAAAAAAAAAAAGGTAAAACACATTTTGCTTCCCTTTTCCTCATTTTTTCTGTTTTTTTTTGAAAAGAAACAACAAAAACAACTTAGAATGAAAATGCATGAATGTTATGAAATGCAAATCCTAGAAAAGCAAAGAAAACAAAAATACCAAAGAAGAATGGTCATAAAGAATAGAGCGATGAAGCACAAGGACCATGTAAGAAAGACTCAATTAGATCGAGCCTTTTGCATCCAAAACTTTTTAGATGCAACTCTAGCATTGGAGTTATTATTCACATTAGAATGCTGAGCAACTCCAGGATTGGAATGAAGGTTCAAAGCCTTTACTAATTCACCAATAAGTACCATAGGATCTTGTGCTTGAGGCACAGATACTTTTGGCTTATTTGCTCGCTTAGTAGCTTGCAACTTGAAATAGTTTAGACGAATGTGCCCAAACTTTCCACAAAAATGACAAGCCTATGCAGGTCTATCATGCACTTTGTCCTTATGAGGGTTAGAAGTCTTAGGTTTAGACTCTTGAAGATCAACCCTAATCTTCCTAGGAGGTGTAATTTCAGCTTGTTTGGCAATCTCACTCACAGGAGGCTCAGAAGAACAAACAAAGTTTGTGGAATGAGTCTTAGAAACAGAGATGCCATCTTCAAAACGTAGACCAGTTTTGTCTAAGGGAGACTTCTGAATACTCAGCATGTGTTCAAGTTTGGAACTAGCAGTCCTATTTGTTTGTTCTCTAGCAACAGTAATTCAAGTTCCAAATTTTTAACTTTATTAAGCAACAACATGTTCTCAGTCTTCACCTTATCAAGCAATTCATTAGCATCAAACAATTTCAAGAGTAAATTCTTCTTATCAAGTTCAAGAGATGCAATTTTCTTTAAGCCTAAATCAACATTCATAGCATCATTTGCAGCAACTTTGCAAAGCTTATTGTAGGCTTCTTGCAAATCTGCATCCTCAGAGAGTTCCCCATCAGAAGGGTTCTCTTCAACAGCACCACTTTCATCAACTACAGCAATAGCTGTGAAAGCAGTGAAGTTTCCATCCTCATCACTACCAGACTCTTTGTTAGAAACTTCATCATCACTAAGGGTTACAGCCATAACCTTACCCTTAGACCTCAAGAATATAGGACATTCTGATTTCACGTGGCCATACCCTTGACAACCAAAACATTGTTGACCCATAGAATTATTAAAGGTTTGACCAACTTTCTCTTTAGGTTTTTCATTATTGTTCACCTTAGTGGGTTCTTTCCTCCTAAAATTTCTAGGTTCAACATTGTTTTTACCTCTTGCTCATCTGTTATTGTTCCTAAGAAAGTTTCTAAAGTTCTTGGCAAGATATGCAATCTCTGTAGCAGAGAGCTCATCATCAAATCCATTCACGTCAACATCATCAACAGACTTAAGAGCAATTGATTTGGATTTGTTTGTCTTAGGTAGGTCCAACTCATAAGACTGAAGAGATCCTACAAGTTCATCAACAGGGATGGAGTCCACATCCTTACTTTCAGTAATGGCAGTTACTTTGGGTCTAAAATCCTCAGTCAAAGATCTAAGAATATTCCTAACAATTTTAGGTTGATCATAGATTTCACCCAAATTATAAGCAGAGTTAACAATATCATTCAATTTAGCATAGAATTCATCAAAGCATTCATCATCAGACATTCGAATACTTTCAGATCTAGAAGTTAACTGCTACAGTTTGTTAATCTTAATTGTCTTTGTGCCTTCATGCACAGTTTGGAGAATATTCCAAGCAGTATGAGCAACCTCAACATTAGAGATTCTCTTGAATTCCTCCATAGAAACAGCATTAAAAATAGCATTCATGACTTTGTTATTAAAAGCGGTTGCTTCTTTTTGAGAAGTTTGCCACTCACTAACTGGAGTAGTGAGCTTCTCCCAGTTGTATTCAACGGAGTTCCAAACTCTCTCATCAATAGATTTCAGGAATGCTTTTATCCTTATTTTCCAATAAGCATAGTTGTTCCCATCAAAGTGAGGTGAGATCACAAGAGAGTGATCGTGTTCCATGACAGCAGGGGTCAAGGATCAACTCTTAGATCAAAGGATCTAAATGCTAGAGCTAACTCGCTTTGATACCACTTGAACATTTTTAGATCCCTTAAAACACAACCAGATTAACCTAGTTAATTAGCCAAACGATTACTTAGTCAAATTATTCAGATCTAGGTTAACACAAATATATCATATCATTGTAAAGTGCGGAAAATAAATAACACAACGATATGATATCCGAGAAAAACCAAACCGATAAAAAACCTGGGGAGGATTTAACCTAGCTATCCTCAAGGTAAAACAGATCCACTATAGAGAATTGAAGTTTACACAATAGCGACTTAGACTACTAACATCCTATTGCTACCTCGAATAGGAAACTTACTACCACGACCACGTGACAGCTCCGAGTCCACGGACTACTTCTCTCTTGGATTCACAGCAAGCACAAGTACTCCCACTTGTGTATCTTTAAGCTCTTTATGCAGCAACCGAACTGATCATCAAGCTCTTGACATAATTTTGATTCTTGATAACCCTAATTATATGTGAAGGCAAACACCTCTAGATCTCACAAGAGATTCACATACACAGCATAAACAACAACACATAAAACGTGGCTAGGGTTTTTCCTTTTATACTTAAGGCAAAACATAAAATCCTACACGTCAAACAGGCTTGGGCTGAGTTGGAAAAATTCTGCAGAAAAACAATCTGCACGAACTTCGATTGATCGAGTCTAATTCTCGATCGATCGAGACAGGCAGATTTACACAGTAAATCCTGTAGTACACTTGATTCCAACTTTACACATAAACATACTTTGAGCAAGTCTAAAACAAGACTAAACGTTTTGATCATGGTTTGCCAACATTACAAAATGAAGTTCTAATACATTTAATCCTAAAGTCTTAGAACCTAACAGAGACCAATAAAATTGTACAAAGTAATTGATTCCAATAAAACTATTTTATCTTCAAATTGTACAAATTTTAATCCAATGTAAACCCATCCAACACTGATATTCAAAACTTTGACACTAACCTCATAGTAATGTCAATCATCTCAAGCTTTCAAAAAAAATCAATATTTGGCCACAAAATAATCATTCAAGCAAAAAATCTAAATACAAAGAAGGAAAAGGAAGAAACATGTGAATTGAGAATATTAAAATACACTAAATAATAGAGAGAGAGAGAGAGAGAGGTACCATTGATGTGTTAAAGCTAATTTCCCTATAGCAACTCCTAAACTTCATGTATCAGAGAGATTAAGAGAGACAATCCAAATATAAGAAATATATAGAGTTGAAGTTATGTAACGTTTTTTTGAGGAAGGGGAAAGGATGTGGAAGCTCCCTAATAATCTAAGTGTATATGTGTGTGAAGCTCCCTCTTGGAGACTTGAACCTCGACCCTTATCGCCCATACTCTACAAGCACTTATACTTGTGAAGTGACCATCACACCAAGTGTGTGTGGTGGTGTAAATGGCAAGTTTTATCTGGCAACAAATAGGTAGAATGAATAAATGCAGAACGGAAATAGCGAAGGAAAATAGTGGCAGCTATGTATCAAATAGGAATAAATTAAAATATAAATTTTTTTTAACACAAAAACATTATTTTTGGAACTCACCACAAACTGGTGTGAGGTCTCTGTGGCCCACTCCCTTTCTTTTGATTTTTAATATTATTTTGCAGATGATTGATTTTTTAAGGAGTGATTAATTATGGTATTAGATAAATTGCTAATTATCATGCAACTTTGTATTATAGGCTGCTTCGGCATTTGGTCCAAGCTGGCTTAACAGTATAAAAAAAAAACTTGGGGCGATGATTACACACGTGAGTTCCATTTTTTCATTCCTCAAAAAAGAAAAAAAAATATGGCTGTTTGTTTTTAGACCCCTTAAAACACAATTGAATTAACCTAGTAAATTAGCCAAGTGATTACTTAGTCCAAATTTCAGATCTAGGTTAACACAATCATATAATCATATCAATGTAAAGTACGGAATATAAAGAACACAAAGATATGATGACCCAGGAAACTACACCGGTAAAAACCTGGGGAGGATTTAACCTAGCTATCCTCAAGGTAAACCTGAATCCACTATGAAAGAATCGAAGTTTTACAATAGCAACTTAGACCACTAACATCCTATTGCTACCCACCTATAGAAAACTTACTGACACGACCACGTGCAAGCTCCGAGACCACGGACTCCTTCTTTCTTGGATTCTCCAGCAAATACAAGCACACCCGCTTGTGTTTCTTTAAGCTCTTTAGTGCAGCAACTGAATGATCATCAAGCTCTCAATGAAATCTCATTCTCGATAATCCTAAGCATGTGTGAAGGCAACCACCTCTAGATCTCACAAGAGATTCACACACACAGCAAATAGAGCAACCTCGAAAATGTGGCTAGGGTTTTCCTTTTATACCTGAGGTAAAAAATAAAACCCTACACGTCATATGGGCTTAGGGCTGAGTTGGAAAATTCTGCAAAAAAACATTCTACCCGACTTTCGATCTATCGAGTCTAATTCTCGATCGATCGAGCCAGTCAAAATTGCACACTTAATTCTGCAGTTAACTCGTTTCCAACTTTACATAAAAGACCTATACTTTAAGCAAGTCTAAACAAGACTAAAAACTTGTTTTGATCATGGTTTGCCAACAATACAAATTAGAGTTCTAATACATAAGTTCCTAAGTACTTAGAACCTAACAAACTCTCCATTTGACAATCCATGACAAAACACAAACACAATGCTCAAAGTTACAAGGAAAACAGCCCTTTACAAACAATAAAGGCCATTACAAAAAAATTCAACCTAACTACTATCCATCAATTGCAAGTGTAGACAGCAGCACGACTGAATCAACCTGTATTTTTCCTGAAATACTTAACAAACACATAAATGCTTGTGTGGAAAATACAAGTAAAACAAAAATAAATTCTTTATTTCTCAAAGCACAAAATAAAGACATATATCATGAATAACTCATAAATATAAATCAATAAGCAGTGAAACAAGAAACATAGATAACAAAGTATCTCAAAGTATCTCCCCCTATCTTGTATAGCCCGAAAACAATACATCAAGAGCCAAAAAATAAGTACACAATGAAGCACCTAGATACAATCTAATAGCTCCATAAGCTCCAACATACAAAAATCTCTCCCTAACTACAAAAATCCTCTACAAGTGTACTCCCCCTTTTTGTGACGGAATGCCAAAGAGCAATCAAAAACCATCATCAAAAGGAGGTGGCGAAGGCGAACGTCTAAGATGTGCCAAATCTGCTCGCAAAGCACGGAGCTCATCAAGCATGTCCACGAAAAGCTGACCATGAGCCGCGAAAGTTTCTGTATAGAAATATGCAAAGGGAGCCGCGAAAGTTTCTGTATGACCCTCGCAACTGGAGCTTCCACTCGTGAACAAGTCGCCAAACCGAGTTGCGACAACTCTAAAAACCCAGATTTTTGAAAAATTTTCTAAGTCTTTTTCTCGACTGGGACATTGACCCACTAGAGAGTCGCGAGAACCTTTTGAGTAAGCTCGCGACTGGGGCATGCGACTGACTTGACCCATGAGGCAAGTTGCCAGAACAGGGTTGCACAGTTTTTGAAATTTTTGAGATTTTTCAAAATAAAAATATTTTCCAAAAACAATTAAAACACTCAAAAATATTTTTTGTGTTTGATCAACATATAATTGAGCATGTGCAACACATTTACTCAAGTACAATCACACAAATGAATAAGGCATTCATTAAACATAGACATGTGTGATGTGTGTGGGTACCAACGATGAGATAGTCCTTAGTCTAATGTGAAGTTTCAATGATCAATTCAACCAAGTCATACACAATTAGCATGAGGAAAAGTGACCAATCTCAATTATAAAAATATGCATATATGACCTTTCACATAAACTTGATTACATAATTTGAAGCTTTTCATTTGGTTCCATTCACATTATAACATTTGATCTTTTTGAATCAATACATATCATTTTTGAGATCGATGCCTGAAATTTTTGATATTTCAATTTGATGAGCAAGCCTTTGGCTTTTTGGGCATCATACATTTTTATAAAGGTTGCTTTCCCTTTTTTCTAGTCAAATTCTAGTATGTGCGACGGCTTTTGCAACTCATTATCTCTTTTCATTTTGAAATTTACATTTGTTGAGCTCTTTAAGCAAAAAAAATAAAAGGGTGGGAAGATATATAGGCATAAGTCTATGCAAGTTTCAAGATCAACAAAACCATTAACTAATCATTCATGACAAGTTTGAAGATCTATTTACAACAGTCACATAGATGTCAAGATTTTTTCCACAATGATATGAGTGCATAAAGAACAAGCTACACTCGTAAATACACAAAGCCATTAGTACAAAGGTACAAGGCAAAACATGCTTGTGACAATACACAATAATGCCGATCAAACTTTTAGGATTTTCTACTTTTTATGTGTTTTTGGATTTTTGACACAAAAGTAAGTAAAGATTGATCAAAACAAATGTGAAAACATTTAAGGTAAAAAGGAAACTGAAAGTTCAATTAGTGTATAAAACACCTTGAACGTTTAGACCCCCAATTTACAAATTACCAATTCAAGCTTATTATCAAACAATATATGTGCGGAACATGAACATAAGCTTATAATAGAATTGATAAACAATCTTAACCAAATAAAATCACATCCACAGTAGAAATTAAATGGCAAAGATTAAGGGAAGAGAGATGCAAACACAAGGACAACACAGCGATGTGTTATCGAAGAGGAAACCGAAGTCCTCGATGTAAAACCTCTCCACCGCCCTCCAAGCGGTCAATAATCCACTAAAAAATCAAGTTGGGATACACGAACAGCAGAAGATCCTCCAAGTCTAATCTACCCAGTGTACCTAAGCCCTCCAAGCTCCTACTCCAACGAGGTTACGCCGAACCTATTTCTTCTTTAGCTTACCGGATTCCGCTATAGCCCATAGCATCAACCAATAACCATTGGTTCCTTCCTAACTGCTTCCCAAAGCACCAAAAAGCCTTCTCACTGATATGGGTATGGTGAGAAAAGGATTTGGCTAATAACCTCTCAAGGATGTAACAATGGAAAGGGTGAGAGTAGAGGAATTTGAAGAGTCTCTATGTAAAGATTGTAGATGAGTCAATCTTGTTTTTCTCTAGGGTTTCTCTCTCAAAATTCTCTCTGGAAGCTCTCTACATTTCGTGGGTATAAGGGTCTATATATAGTAGGGTGTGTTGGAATGCGAAGAGTCAGTTTTTCCCAAACAGGGTGTCTTGGCGACTTGGCCTCGCGACTTGACTGAGTCGCGAGTTCAAGTCGCAAGCTAACGGCCTAGCCAGCCTGGGATTTTTGTATTGTAGTGCAACAGCTGGCATGACTCTTCAGCTCCCCTGCATGCTTCACTTGTGTGCCTGCTTTTGGCGACTTGGCAACCGCGAGCCACTCGCGAGATCCAGTCGCGAGACTCTGCATTTTGCACACTTCTGAGCTTTTCTTCACATTTTCTCACACACTATCCTTACATGATTCCCTCCTAAATACAGGGTTTCTAAGTGCTGAATTACAAGCAAATTGGCAAGAATAAAGCCAACAGAATGGTTGATTAAATTCAACCTTACAATCTCCCCCTTTGGCTATTCCGTGACAAAACCCTAAAACAAACTCTAGACTTAACATGTGAGTTGGGAACAGTTGAACATAACTCACTCACACCTATCTCTAGAATCTGTGTAGCTCTTTGTACCATAAGAACAAGTATCTCCTGAAACACAACAACACAATATGATCATTGTATGTAGAAAACTTGTAATGCATATGGAGCAAGCACAATGCGATCAAGCAAAATGGAATTAAGCAATAAACCATGGCTTGACAAAAAAAGAACGATCACTATAAATAGTGATCACAATGCTCATTCACCCAAGGAATGAACATTCAAACATGCAAGCTAATAAGCTCAATGCAAAGTATCATTTGCATGTCCAACACTCAACCAATGCAACAACTCAAGGTAATTGCATTAAGGATAAAAAATCCAACAGAGGGCACAAGAGTGAAAGTGCTTAAAGAAAATGCATAACATTTAACAAGTACTAGGCTACAAAGCAAGGGTACAACACCCAAAGTACATATACTAAATAGCTAAGCATAATCATGAACTATGAGTAAAGCAAAAACATAGTTAATATAACATAAAGCTCTTTCTCTCTTTCTCATATCACTCCCCCTATCATGAATCATAGGAGCTGTGATGAACTTGGAACATATATACCTGTAACCTGAAACACTTGCACAAAACACATTAGACCCTTAAGGTAAAGCAAGTAATAAAAGTACAAGTATAATGTAACAAGTAAATTGCGATCAAGTAAACATGATGTGAAACATGTGAGCAACTTGATCATATACCAAAACAGTCATATAGAAATGACTACAATGATCACATGGCAAAGCAATTGATAATCCAAACATGCATTCAATGAAGTACAATAGCATAAGGATGTATGCATGTCTAACACACAAACATGATGCGATGAGAACAACAAAGCATAACTCAAAGCACCATAAAGCCAACAAGAAAACAAACAGAACAGAGTTTTCTTATTAACATAATATCTTCTCCCCCTTGGTATATGCATCTCCCATATGGAATATCTCTCCCTCTACAAATGTGCACGAGAAATAGAATTGACAAAAACTCTCTGGTAAACTCACTAGAGTATACTCTCCTCCTTTTTGTTACAAATAGACAAAGGGTCAAGGAGAAACGAGGGCAAGAGATGAAGGTACGACCAATGATAATGATGCATGATGGGTGCGAGAAGAATAAGAAAATGAAGCTCAAACCTAAGACAAAACAAAATGCTACAAAGCATAAGGTAAACAAGACATGCTAGGATGAAGAAACAAGGTATAGACCAATGCATGACAATGGTAGCAAAAGTGTGTGCAAGAGGTGGCTATGTGCAATGCATGACCAAAGCATAGAAAATGCACTTTTGGGCAAGATGTGTTAAATACACAATCAATAAACCAAACATGTTCCTAATGAGGAAACATGAGAAACTCCAAGGTTTGGTACTCATCGGAGTCCAAACAAGTGAGAAAATGCCTAAGAGACATTTTATCAAACACTTAACGTGCACACTATGAACAATAATGTAAAACAATGCATGAACAACATGAAATCCACCCTTAATACATACTCTTTTTGCCACAAGGGGCCAACATCCAAAGCAAATCATCAAAAGAAACCAATCCCATACAAAATTTTGGCAAAAAAATAAGTTTTCCCAACCCCTATGATGAAAATCCCAACCAAGAGCACAAAACTCTCCAAAACATAATATAAGGATCCAAAACAATGAAAAGATTTTAAAATTACCTTAGAGGTGTTAATGGAATGAAAAACCATTCAAATTGATTTGGTTTTGATGTAAAAATATTGAAAGAGGGGTTTAAAAGAGGATGGGAGAGGTTAAAAATAGGTTTCCCACGAAAAGCCCTTTAAAAAGCTGTTTCTGGGCATTTCACGACTGGGCGAGTTGCGAAGCGAGTCGCGAAGATTTTAGCAAGTCACGAGGGAGTCGTGAGCGAGTCGCGAGTGAGTCGTGAAATTCTTCTGGATGAACTCGCGACTGGGGTTTCGCGACTGGTGAGTCACGAGATGAGTTGTGAAAAATTTCGCGACTGGCGAGTGAGTCGCGAAAAACTTTGACACCAGTTTTTCAACACAGAACATGTTTAAACAATGAAAAACAATGTAAGCACTAAACATGAACACAAAGAGTGATAAAAATCACTTCCAAAAACATATAAAATGATCAAAAATCTTTTTGGATTGATTCATATAAAGATGAGCACACACACATCACATTTAAACAAGTACAATCGAACAAATGAATAAGGCATTCATTGAACATTAGGCATGTGTGTTGTGTGTGTGTATCAAATGTGGAATAATCCTTAGTCTAAAGTAAAGCTTCAATGATCAATTCAATCAAGTCATACACAACTAGTACTAAGTCAAGTGGTCTATCTCAATTATAGAAATGAACATATATGACCTCCCACAAGAAAATGATTACAAATCTTTGAAGCTTTTCATTTGGCTTCTTTACAATTCATATCATTTGATCTTTTTGAATCAATACATCTCATTTTAGAGATCGATGCCTGAAATTTTTGATATTTCAATTTGATGAACAAGCCTTTGGCTTTTTGGGGCATCATACAATTTCATAAAAGTCACTTTCCCTTTTTCCTAGTCGAATACTAGTATGTGCGACGGCTTTTGCAGCTCATTATCTCTTTTCATTTTGAGATTTACATTGGTTGAGCTCTTTAAGCAAAAACAAAAAAATGTGGGAAGATATATAGACACAAGTATATGCAAGTATTAAAACCATCAAGACTATTGACCAATCATTCATGACAAGCTTGAAGATCGATTTACAACAATCACACATAGATTTCAAGATTTTTCCCACAAAGATAGATGTGCATACATAAAAAGCTAAGCTCGTAAATGTACTACGCCATTAGTACGAAGGTATTAGGCCAAACTCACATGTGATATGTGCTCAAACATATACGATCAAACTTTTTGAATTTTTCACTTTTTATGTGTTTCTGGATTTTTACACACAAAAACAAAAGCATAAAAGTAAGATCAAATGCAAAACAATCAAAACAATGCATATAAAGAGATGCATGATGCACAAATGCATGACAATGAAGCATCAATGCATGAAGGGTCCTACAAAGATCGAAAGAATTAGATCAAGGACTAAAAGAGCAAAAGCTCAACCATAGGAACCCTTCCTCATCCAAACACAACGATTGTTTGGAATGAGTGTCTCATGAGAAGTGAGACAAGGGTTGGAAGAATGAGAACCGAAGATGCACATAGATAAGGAGTTAAGAGCATTAAATACTTTCTTTAACAACATGCTATTTTCACTCAAATCCGGTTTACCCTTTTTAGCACAACTTCCAAGAAGCTCAAGTTTCTCTTTTCTTTTGATTTTTTTAAAAGTATGAAACTTAGAGCATTGAGGTCTTAGATGACCAAAGGCACACAATGGTGACAAACAATGCGTTTAGGTCTACTAGGCTTTTTGGGAAGGGATCTAACAACATTGTTTTGTTTTCTCTTCAACTTGGAGCATTGAGGTCTTATGTGACCGATCACACCGCAATGGTGGCAAGTTGGAACAAACTTAGATCCATTCAAAACCTTAGATTGAGACCTAAACAGAGGCTTTGACTTAACAGCCTTTCTCTCCACCTTTTAATTTCTTTTATATGGAGGAATGTACACCGATTTGTCCTTTGAGGTAGAACACACAATAGGCACAAAATCGGGTACTACAACATGATTGCAACATATATTTTCATCCATTTTAGCAATAGGTTCAGCAATCAAACACTTGGTATGCATCTTAAGAGATTCATTTCAGATTTAAGATCATCAACAAGTTTGTTAGACAAAACAAGTTTAGCATCCAAGTCCATGTTCAAACACTCAAACTTCTTTAGTTTTTCAAGAGAATGTTTAGCAAGTTTCTTGTACTTTTCAACCAATTTATTGGATTCATTGAGCTTAGCAATCAAATCATCCTTTTCCCAAATGAACTTGCTGAAATTCGTTTGAAACTTCTTAGCTTTCTTCAAGAGTTTGATGTTTGAAATATCAATAACATCCAAAGATTCATATAACATAGCATCATAATCATGAGGATTATCACTTATAGAGGCATTTTCACAAACACGTGACATGTTACATTCATCAACATCTAAAACATGCATAGAGGCAAACAAAGCACTATCCATGGCAAATAACACAAGGGGTCAAGGATCACACTTAGGTATTTAAACCACAACAAGTGTACCCGTTCTGATACCAATTGAAAGTTCAATTAGTGTATAAAACACCTTGAACATTTAGACCCCTAATTTACAAATTACCAATTCAAGCTTATTATCAAACAATATATGTGCGGAACATGAACATAAGCTTATAACAGAATTGATAAACAATATTAACCAAATAAAATCACATCCACAACAGAAATTAAATGGCAAAGATTAAGGGAAGAGAGATGCAAACACAAGGACAACACAGCGATGTGTTATCGAAGAGGAAACCGAAGTCCTCTGCGTAAAACCTCTCCGCCGCCCTCCAAGCGGTCAATAATCCACTAAAGAATCAAGTTAGGATACATGAATAGCAAAAGACCCTCCAAGTCTAATATACCCAGTGTACCTAAGCCCTCTAAGCTCCTACTCCAACGAGGTTACGCTGAACCTATTTCTTCTTTAGCTTATCGGATTCCGCTATAGCCCATAGCATCAACCAATAACCATTGGTTCCTTCCTAACTGCTTCCCAAAGCACCAAAAAGCCTTCTCACTGATATGGGTATGGTGAGAAAATGATTTGGCTAAGAACCTCTCAAGGATGTAACAATGGAGAGGGTGAGAGTAGAGGAATTTGAAGAGTCTCTATGTAATGTGAAGAGTCAGTTTTTCCCAAACAGGGTGTCTTGGCTACTTGGCCTTGCGACTTGACTGAGTCGCGAGTTCAAGTCGCGAGCTAACGGCCTAGCCAGCCTGGGACTTTTGTCCTGTAGTGCAACAGCTGGCATGACTCTTCAGCTCCCCTGCATGCTTCACACGTGTGCCTGCTTTTGGCGACTTGGCAGCCGCGAGCCACCCGCAAGATCCAGTCGTGAGACTCTGCATTTTGCACACTTCTGAGCTTTTCTTCACACTCTCTCATACACTACCCTTACATGATTCCCACCTAAATACAGGGTTTCTAAGTGCTGAATTACAAGAAAATTGGCACAGAATAAAGCCAACAGAATGGTTGATTAAATTCAACCTTACAGAAACAAACAGAACATGCTATACAAATAGCCTATAAAAAAATGTGTGCCCTACAAAAGAGAAATCAAATCAAGGTAAGGAGGTAAAGCACACAACACACGTGAGATTCAAGGAATTGTACCAACACTGATGGTCTTACGGAGTGATTCAAACCGTGGACCATCGAGAGGCTTGGTGAAGATGTCTGCCTTTAGATTGTCTGTATGTATGAATTCAAGACATACAACTTTATCTTCCACCAAATTCCTGATGAAGTGATAACGTATCTCTATGTGTTTTGACTTTGAATGCTGAACTGGATTCTTAGAGAGATAGCACTAGTGTTATCATAGAAAACACACATTGTATCTTAAGGAATCCCGTAGTCATGAAGTAGCTTTTTCATCCAAAGGAGTTGTGTGCAGCAACTTCCAGCAGCTATGTACTTTGCTTCAGCCGTAGAGAGAAACACTGAATTTTGTTTTTTACTCATCCATGAGACAAGATTGTTTCCAAGATAGAAGCAGCCACCTGAATTACTCTTTCGATCATCCACACTTCCTGCCCAATCTGCATCTGAATAACCTACAAGGCATGCATTAGAGTCCTTTGAGTACCACAAGCCATAATCCGGAGTTCCATTGACATATTGTATGATTCGCTTCACCGCAGTCAAGTGGGATTCCTTCAAAACAGCCTGATATCGAGCATAAACACACACGCTAAAAGCAATATCTGGTCTATTAGTTGTAAGATAGAGTAAACTCCCAATGATACTTCTATACAAGGTTGGACTCACTTCTACCTCGGAAGGATCAACATTAAGCTTTGTAGACGAACTCATGGGAGTAGAGGCATGCTTTTTGGAATCTAATCCAAACTTCTTGACAATATTTGTAGCATATTTTTCTTGTGAAATGAATATGCCTTCCTTATTTTGTTTGACTTGAAGGCCCAAGAAAAATGTAAGCTCTCCACCATACTCATCTCAAATTCTTTCTTCATCTCCTCAGAGAACTCTATAGCTCGAGCATCAATGGTATCTTCAAATACTATGTCATCAACATATACTTGAGCCACAAGAAGATAATCTCCATCATTCTTGACAAATAAAGTCCAGTCGGCATACCCTTTTTTGAACCCTCTATCTAGGAGATAATGAGTAAGCCGATTATACCAAGTTCTAGGAGCTTGTTTCAAGCCATAAAGAGCTTTCTCCAATCTCAGCACATGGTCCGGGAAGTGAGGATCTTCGAAGCCTTTAAGTTGTTCAACAAACACTTCTTCATTCAGATAGCCATTTAGAAATGCACATTTCACAATCATTTGGTAGAGTTTGAAGTTCATAGTGCATGCTATTGACATAAGAATGCGGATAGACTCAAGTCTTGCCACGAGAGCAAAGGATTCATCAAAATCTACTCCTTCTACTTGAGTGTATCCTTGAGCCACTAGCCGAGATTTATTTCGGATAATCTCTCCATCTTCATCGGTCTTGTTTTTGAAGATCCATTTGGTGCCAATGACATGAACATTTTCAAGCCTAGGAACAAGTTCCCATACATCATTTCTCACAAATTGATTCAGCTCTTCATGCATTAACTCTACCCAATTTTCATCTTGAAGAGCTTCTTCTACCTTTTTCGACTAAAATTGGGCAAGGTAACAATGGTATGTTACATGATTAGCCAGGAGAATGTTTCCCTTTCTAAGGTGAAGACCTTCATCTAAAGATCCAATAATGTTACTGTCTAGATGGTTTTTAATCACTCTTGATGATGGCCTCTTTGAAGTGGACATTTCATCATTCCGGGAGATAGGAGGATGAACTTCTGGAGGAGTGAGAGGACTTGATGTTGTAGACATTGATCTTGTTTCCATTCTTGAGTTCACAGGAGTTGATTCCTTTTCTGGTGTAGGTGTTTCAACTTCAATATCAAGAGCTTCGACCTCAGCTGTGGGCTCTTTGGTACTTGGCCCTTCTCCATCATCAACCATCTCTACCTTTGTTATAACATCATCAATTTCTACATTGATGGATTCCATTACCGTCTTTGTTCTCTTGTTGAATACTTTATATGCCCGGCTAGTAGTAGAATACCCAAGGAAGATGCCTTCATCACTTTTTACATCAAATTTTCCAAGGTTCTCCTGATCATTTAGAATGTAGACCTGCTTCCAAACACTCGGAAGTACTTCACTTTCGGCTTCTTTCCCTTCCAAATTTCATAAGCAGTCTTCTTTGTCCCCGCTCGAAAGAATATCCTATTACCAATGTGACATGAGGTGTTCACGGCTTCTCCCCAAAACTTTTGAGGAATTTGCTGATGGAAAATTAAATGTTTGTATTGCATACTAAACATACGCAGTAGAAAATTAACAGATCTACTTCATTCGCAATAGATAACATGTGCTATGTAAGTTTCAGAATTTAAGAACAAGAGAGTGTACCTTGATGCGGTGAAATTCAAAACCGAAGATCAGAAGTTCTTGGGAATACTTTTTTAATCTTCACTCCAATTCCACTTGATGCCCAAGATGTGTGGTCTCTCAATCAGTTATATGTGTATGTTCAAGAAGAGAATGAAAGAGTATCCAACACTCACATACATGCCATTTCATGTACTTACCAAAAATTGTATGTATCTCTCCTTATAACTGATTATCTAATTGGTCTAGCCTTTTGTCCTTTCCAATTGGGCTTTAGTGTGTGGTTTGGAGTGAGACCAAAAGGGAACAAATAAGACACTAGCTTCAATGGGCCTTAGGCTTTTCTGTCAACTCTTGACAAGTCCAAAGTTACCATTAATTATATTTAATACCACTATATAAATATAATTGCACTCTAGGCCTTATTAATAAATTATATCCCAAGACTTTATTGTACATGCAACCCCTTCATAAAATATTCGTAGTAACACAAAGTCATGAATGAAGACTGCCACTTTGTGAATTACTACATCTTAATCCTTGAATACCCGGTTTAATCCTTTAAGTTATTCATCATATATTTATGAAAACCAATTTCATAAATATATACTTTAGTAACTATTTACTAAAGTAGTTAGGCTTAACATTCTGAATAACAAACCCATTAAACTTATTTCAAGTGAATATTTTGTATCTCCGTTAAGAGATTATGAATTCCATCTTGAGAATATATGTTCCATCAACACTAAATGTGGCTGCCCAACATACTGAGGTTTTGACCGTTACTTTAGATCTCACTCCTGATATATCAAAGCAACCTACACTTCATGATCAGGTCCATTATTCTCTCAGGATTAAGAGTTCATGTGAATAGAAGTCGTGAGATTTATTATTCAATTAACAGTCGTTAGGAGAATAACAAATCTCACTGTGGTCCAGTTCAATATGTCTTAACTCTTAAAACATATCAACTAGAAGTCTCCACTTCCATGATCAAGACAAATCATCTTAGTTGATATGTTATAGTCTTCGCAGATGTTATAGTCATCACCGACTATGAACTAAATTTCTGAGTTTACAAAGAACTTGTGATTTATATCTTCTGTAACTTTTCTCATAAATCACATACTATGCATCTCATGGACTATATGATAATGTCTGAATATTCATGTTACCATTATTTCAGATTATAATAAAACAACTTTATTAATTACAATATTAAGTCATACATCATGTTATACATAATGTCATACATAATATCATACATAGCATCATACAATAGGATTTAAGGGCACTAATCCTAACATTTGCTTGTTGAGTAGCATAACTCTTGTCATTTCTTGAATCACCCGATTTTTCCTCTCAACCACCCCATTTTGTTGAGGAGTTTTGGGGGCTGAAAATTCCTTTTTAATCCTATTCTTCTCACAAAACGACTCAAATCTCGCATTTTCAAACTCCTTGCCATGATCACTCTTTATCTTGACAATCGGAACCCCTTTCTCGTTTTGTAGTCTCTTGCATAGAATTTCCAACTTCTCACATGCTTCTGATTTTTCTCTAAGAAATTTCTCCCAAGTGTATCTTGAGAAATCATCAACAATGACCACATGAAGAAGCTCTAAACATCGTGAGGTAGCAATCACATTCACCTTGTGATGACTTGCCTTTGTTTGCTTTCCCATTTGGCATGCACCACAAATTGTCTTCTTTACCTTTCCAAACTTTGGAAGTCCCTCAACAGCTTCAAGTTTAGATACTTTAGCTACTTGTTTGAAATTTGCATGCCCAAATCTGTGATGCCAAAGTTCCAACATGTTAACACGAGCACTTCTACAGGAAATTGATGTTGTAGGAACTACACCGTAGCAATTATTGGTAGTCCTATTTCCTTCCAAAACTTGAATCCCTTCTTCATTAATGATTATGCACCCCTTCTTTGAGAATTAAACAAGAAAGTCTTCATCACATATTTGAGTGATGCTTAAGAGATTTGCCTTCAGCCCTTTGATGTATAAGACATCCTTCAATAGAGGTAATCCCGGTATTTCAACAGCCCCTTTACTAAGAACTTGAGCATGACTCCCATCGCCAAATGTCACATAGTCACCGACCTTCTCTCTGAGTGACTTAAACAGTGATTTATCTCCTGTCATATGATGAGAATAGCCGCTATCAAGATACCATAAACATGAATTAAATACCTTCAAAGAAGTGTGCACAAATAAGCAAGCATGGGACAAGCACTCTTGACCTTCAAACAGAAACTTATCTTCATTTTCCATGCCCTTGTTAGATTGAATTTTCTTTTTCAGATTATCAACCTTATCACACAATATTCTATTTCTTCTTTTATACTTCTTAATCAAAGAATTAGACTCGCATAGACTATTATGTAATATATGATTCTCATTTTCAAAATATTTCAGCATGTGAACAAACATTCTAGCATGTTTCTTTGTCTTTAATAACTCTAGGAGTTCATTGTTAGGACACCCTTCAAAGATACTCATAGAGTCATTATCACAAACATTTAAACCACAGTTCAGCATAGCCTTTTCCATAGCTTCATCCATAGCTAAGGGGTCTAGGATCACACTTAGGTAATTAAACCACAGCTAGTGCTCCCACTCTGATACCAATTGAATGTTCAAAAAGTGTGTAAAAAACCTATGAACGTTTAGACCTCCAATTTACAAATTACCAATTCAAGCTTATTATCAAACAATGTATGTGCAAAATATGAAAATAAGCTAACACAGAATTGATAAACAATCTAAACTAAAATTAATCACAACCACAGCAGTAATTAAATGGCAAAGATTAAGAGAACAGAGATGCAAACACAAAGACAACACAGCGATGGGTTATCGAAGAGGAAATCGAAGTCCTCGACGTAAAACCTCTTCGCCGCCCTCCAAGTGGTCAATAATCCACTAGAGAATATAGTTGGGATACATGAATAGTAGAAGACCCTCCAAGCCTAATCTACTCAGTGCACTTAAGCCCTCCAAGCTTCTTGCTCCAACAGGGTTTCGTCGAACCTTGTCTTCTCTGGCTTACCGGATCCTGCAATTAGCCCATTGCATCAACCAAAATGAATTGGTCCCTTCTTAACTGCTTCCCAAGCACCAAAAAGCCTCCTCACAGATATGGGTATGGTGAGATAAGGATTTGGCTAATGTACCTCTCAAGGATGTAACAATGGAGAGGATGAGAGTAGAGAAATTTGGAGAATCAAAAGATGAAGATTGTGGATGAGTCAATCTTGTTTTTCTCTAGGGTTTCTCTGTCAAAATTCTCTCTGGAAGCTCTCCACAATACGTGGGAATAAGGGTATTTATAGTAGGGTGTGTACGAAATGCGAAGAGTCAGTTACAACCAAACAGGGTGTTCTGGCGACTCGAGCTTGCGACTGGAATGAGTCGTGAGCTAACTGCCTGGCCAGACTGAAACTTTTGTCCTGTAGTGCAATAGCTGACATGACCCTTCAGCTCCCCTGCATGCTTCACACGTGTGCCATCTTTGGCGACTTGCCAATCGTGAGCCAGTCGCGAGGCCCTTCTTGAGTGCATATTCTTGAGCTTTTCTTCACACTCTCTCACACATTACCCTTACATGATTCCTACTTAAATATAGGATTTCTAAATGATGAATTACAAGCAAATTTGGCACAAAACAAAGCCAACTAATGATTGAATAAATTCAACCTTACAAAAAGATAATGTTACAATAAAAACTCAAATTAAGAAGAATACCCCTTTTCTTGTTGAGAATTAATCATCTTAAAGTAGAGAGTGAATTATATAGAACTACAGTGATTCATTGCTCTTGTAGCAAAGGAGTTATTCTTGAAAGTTCTCAAGCACTTAGCCAATGAGTTCTAACCCAATGGTGCGTGTGTAAATTTACCAATCAAGAGAGAGAGAGAATAAATGAAAAACGTCATTACTCACTGTCATAAAACCATTGCTTTCCAATAGTCAAACACTATGAAAGCTCTCAACTCTTGCATATTCCATATTCAACAAAAAAACCCATGTAGTTATGTGAAAAGCACAGCCAATGACCACGGAATGTGACACTTAGAATGTGTGTATATTGATTATTCTCAAAGTCAATCAATATTTGTCACTAAAACAAAACACATAGAGAGAGAAGAAATCATTAAAAAATAAAAATAGAAACTTTCAGAGAGAGAGAGAGATTTACCTTCTAGGTTTGTTTTTTCTCTGTTTTCTCGCTAACCAAATAGAAAGGCGGTGATGATTGTTTTTTATTTATTTATTGTTATTTAATTGGACTAAATTTTAAGTTGGGTTGGGCTATGGAGTGAGGATATAATGTACCAGGTTTAGCCCGATTATGTCTAGACCTAAATGGATAGTATTGGCCTAAACCTAGGTTTAGACTTGCTTAAAGTTTGGTTTAAATTAAGTTTGGAATCGAGTAATTGCAGGGAATTACTATTCAATTTCTGCAAGGCTCGATCGATCGAAAATTAGATTCAATCGATCGAAAGTCGCAGATCAGCAAATGTAAAAAGGCCATAACTTATCCTTTTGAAGCCCAAATCGCGATCCTTTTTTTTACAGTATTTAAAGGACATCATAAGCTAACCCTAGGTAGGGTTTTCAGGGCTTTTGAGAGAGAGATTAGAGTGCATCTTATGCCTCTTTTGTAGATCTAAGGTTTTGTACCCAAAAGCTCTCTAAGGTCTTTAATGTGCTGTGTGTTGAATCTTTTGTGAGATCTAGAGGTGTTTACCTTTGAAAGTTCAAATAGTATGTAAAACACCTATATACGTTTAGACCCTCAAATAAAAAAATACCAACACAAGCTTATAATCAAACAATTATGTGCAGAAAATGAAATATAAGTTATAACCAAATTGGTAACACACTCTAAACCATAATTAATAACCAACATAGCAGTAATTAAAAGGTAAAGAGAAAGGGAAGAAAGATGCAAAAACAAAGATAACACGACGATGTGTTATCGAAGAGGAAACCGAAGTACTCAGCGAAAAACCTCTCTGCTGCCCTCCAAGCGGTCAATAATCCACTAAAGAATATAGTTGGGATACATGAATAGCAGAAGACCCTCCAAGCCTAATCTACCCAGTACACCTAAGCCCTCCAAGCTTCTTGCTCCAACAGGGTTACGCCGAACCTTGTCTTCTGTAGCTTATCGGATCCCGCAATAGCCCAGTGCGTCAACCAAAATGAATTGGTCCCTTCTAAACTGCTTCCCAAACACCAAAATACCTCCTCACTAATATGGGTATGGTGAGATAAAATTTGGCTAAATGTACCTCTCAAGGATATGTCAATGGAGAATGTGAGAGTAAAGAAATTTGGAGAATTAAAGGATGAAGATTGTGGATTAGTCAATCTTGTTTTTCTCTAGGGTTTCTCTTTCAAAATTCTCTCTAGAAGCTCTCTACATTTCGTGGGTATAAGGATATTTATAGTAGGGTGTATGAGGAATGCGAAAAGTCATGTTTCAACCAAACAGGGCATTCTGGCAACTCGACCTCGCAATAGGAACGAGTCGCGAGTTTGAGTCACGAGCTAACTGCCTGGCCAGACTGGAAGTTTTATCCAGTAGTGCTACAGTTGGTGTGACCGTTTAGCTCCCCTGCATGCTTCACTCGTGTGCCACCTTTGGCGACTCGCCTGCCGCGAAATCCAGTTGCGAGGCCCTTCTTGAGTGCACACATTTGAGTTTTCTTCACACTCTCATACACACTACCCTTACATGAATCCCACCTAAATACAGGGTATCTAATTGCTAAATTACAAGCAAATTTGGCACGGAATAAAGCCAACACATGATTGAATAAATTCAACCTTACAATCTCCCCCTTTGGCTATTCCGTGACAAAACCCTAAAACAGATTCTAGACTTAACATGTGAGTTGGGAACAGTTGCCAAAACTCACTCACATCCTAATTCTAGAAACTGAGAAGCTCTTGAACCATACGAACAAGTATTTCCTGAAAACAACAACACAAGACAATCATTGTAAGCAGAAATCTTGAAATTCATATGGAGCAAGCACAATGCGATCAAGTAGTAAAGATTAAAGTAGTAAGGCATGACTTGACCAAAAGGAACAATCACTATAAATAGTGATCGCAATGAACATTCACACAAGGAATGAACATCCGGACATGCAAGCTAATAAGCTCAATGAAAAGTATCATTTGCATGTCCAACACTCAATCGATACAAAAACACAAGGTAATTGCATCAAGGATATAAAATCCAACAAGGGCATAAGAGTGAAGTACGAAAGAAAATGAATAACATTAACTAAAAGTACTGAGCTACAAAGCAAAGGTACAAACTATAATATTTCAAATAGCTAAGTATTCAAGTATTCACAACAAATCATAGTCAAGTAGTAGAAAACCAAGTACTAGAGTTATAGAGTTTAAACCAAAGTACTTAATTGAAACTAAATCCAAACATGAACCATAAACAATATAAACTAAAAGTGCTTAAAATTTCTCCCCCTCAAAAAGATGCTCCCCCTCAAGAGCTACTCCTACTCCATATCTCCCCCTTTTTGACTGGAATGGCCAAAGGGCTAGGGCTGTGTAGTGAAGCTGTCAAACTTGGCTGAAAGTAGGTTAATCTGGTCTTGGATAGTAGTCAGCCTGTCAGATTGTTCATTTTGGACATCTCGCAGGCCATCAATCCTCTCCAGGATGATCTGAATTGCATCTGGAGGTACTTTAGAAGATGTTGAGGCTCGGCTCCTTTTACCACGACTTCGTGAGCTTGAGGGCTGTCCTTCTGGTTCTCCTCTTCATCACCCGGAAGACGAACTTTGATCCGTGCAATTGTTAGAGCCTTTATAGCTGGAGGGGTAGACAAAAGACTGATATCTTGTGGAATTTCCACACCTTTTGCATGAAAGAGCCTCATGAGTAGACTAGGGAGAATCAGCTTTGGCCTTGAGGTTGTTCTTGTTTCATCAGCAATAATGCAGAAGGCATGAGCACTAATATCAATGTAAGTGTTCTCCCAAAGCTCCATTAGAAAAACAGCTCTAGCATTATTGATGGTGGTCATCTTCTTCACCGGGTACAGATTGAACATCATAATTAAGGTGAGACATATAAGGTCTGGTGGAAAAGCAGTTGTGTTGAGACATCTTCCTTCTCAAACCCCACCAATATGCGATTGAACCGTCTCTATGGAAAGCATTTTGTCCTTGTAATGAGTGAAATCGTGCTCTAGATCCTCAAAACCAAGAACATTATCAATATCCTCCAAGTCAATGGTGAACTCATGGCCTCTAATCCAACAATCAATTTCATCCTCTCGCAAGATTGCGTTGGCATAGAATTCATGGATCAACGGGTCACACACTCCAGGGAGATCACCAAGGAGCTTGTCCCAACCTCTATCTTGAAAACAACCTAGGATAAAGTAATCCTTCAAATCCACCAAGTCCACAAATCGTTCTTGAATAATTGGAGCCTTCTCAAAGAACTGATTGTATCTTTCAAAGTGTTGGGTAGAGCAGAACCGAGTATTGTCCATTTTCTTCCTTTTGTCGGCACGATGTGCAGTAGACTTCTTCTTTAGAGTCATCTGGAAAGACATAGCAACAAAGACGACAAGAACATAATACAGCATGTGGTAACACCAAACATTAGCAACAAGTTAGTAGCAATAAAATGGACTAAGGGTAATGCCAAAGATTAAACTAAAGCATAGTTTGATAGCAGCAAGACATGAGAGAACACATAGCATCAAGGCACAACAGAGTTTAGGCATTAATACCTCAAACATATCAAAAAGTGTGTGTGTGTGAGCAAAGAACACCATGTAAAACCTAGGGCATATTGCAAAACACATAATCAGAGATTTAATTTACACATATTGTATTCCATGAACACCCAACAATCACTGTATTCCATGAAATCCTTAAAAACACAAGAATGTGTCGATGAGGCATTTACCCATGGGTATGATATGCACAACACAATACAAACAGGGAATACTACTCAAGGATGAGAAGCAAACATGAAAATATGTAGCATAATATGTAGAAAACCAACAAACCCCAACCAACAAACTCAACAAAATATACCCAAACTATATTCGAACAACATATTTTTCAAAACTCAACAAAACACACAATCCAATAAATCAAAGTCTTGAAACATGAATTATTTTGTGAAAAAGAAAGAACCCATACCTTTTCTTGAGGATTGGTGAAGAAATGATAATGAAAAATGGAGTTTTTAAGAGTGAACACGGTGAGTTTGGAAGAGGGAGACAATGAACAGTCACAATATATGAGGAAAAACTGAAAAGTTTTTGAAAACTGTCCTGAAAAAGACCCTTAATGCGCAAAACACGCGATTGCTACTGGAGTGAGTCGCGAACAAGTCGCCAGTGCAAGTCACCAAAAACCCATGTGACAAAATTTTAAAAATTTGTTTAAGTGTTTTTCGCGACTGGAAGTTCCACTCGTGAGTGAGTCGCAACGGGAATCGCCTAACATTCTGAGTAAACTCCCGACTGGAGCTTCCACTCGCGAACTAGTCGCCAAACTGAGTCGCGAAAAAGCCAAACACCCAGATTTTTGAAAATTTTCTAAGTGTTTTTTGCGACTGGGGCCTTGACTCACCAGAGAGTCGCCAAGAGCTTCTGAGTAAGCTCACAACTAGGGCATGCAACTTGCTTGACTCGCAAGGCAGAGTCGCCAAAACAGGGTTACATAGTTTTTGAAAATTTTGACATTTTTCAAAATAAAAATACTTTCCAAAAACAACTAAAACACTCAAAAATCTTTTTGTGTTTGATCAACATATAATTGAGCATGTGCAACATATTTAATCAAGTACAATCACACAAATGAATAAGGCATTCATTGAACATAGACATGTGTGATGTGTGTGGGTACCAAAAATGAGATAGTCCTTAGTCTAATGTGAAGCTTCAATGATCAATTCAACCAAGACATACACAATTAGCACTAGGAAAAGAGACCTATCTCAATTATTGAAATATGCATATATGACCTCCCACAAAACTTGATTACATAATTTTGAAACTTTTCATTTGGCTTCATACACATCATATCATTCGATCTTTTTGAATCAATACATCTTATTTTGAGATCAATGCATGAAATTTTTGATATTTCAATTTGATGAACAAGCCTTTGGCTTTTTGGGGCATCATACATTTTCATAAAAATCACTTTCCCTTTTTCCTAGTCAAATACTAGTATGTGCGACGGCTTTTACAGCACATTATCTCTTTTCATTTTGAGATTTACATTTGTTGAGCTCTACATTTGTTGAGCTCTTTAAGCAAAAAAAATAAAAGGGTAGGAAGATATATAGGCACAAGTCTACGCAAGTTTCAAGATCAACAAAACCATTGACTAATCATTCATGACAATTTTGAAGATCTATTTACAACAGTTACATAGATGTCAAGATTTTTTCCACAATGATATGAGTGCATAAAGAACAAGCTACACTCGTAAATGCACAAAGCCATTAGTAGAAAGGTACAAGGCAAAACATGCTTGTGACAATACACAATAATGTCGATCAAACTTTTTGGATTTTCTACTTTTTATGTGTTTTTGGATTTTTGACACAAAAGTAAGTAAAGATTGATCAAAACAAATGTAAAAACATTCAAAGAAAATAGCAAACAAACAAACAAAAATTTGCAACACTTGTTGGAGAGATAGCACAAAGCACACAACCAATCAATGTGACAAAACATAAGAAGTATTAATGCATGGACATGTTGTAATGCTTATGCATGTGTACCCTTCTTCACCCATACGACACTTGCGTTTGGGGTGATATCCCTAGAGGATTGGGTACTATTGTTATGACTTTCAAACCTTCTAGTGAAGCTTATCAAACAGGTGGTGAATGCATCAATCATCTTCATCACATCCCTCACTCCGGGATCACCATCTTGACCTTTTGATTATTCAGCAGTCCAATTCCCTTTGCCATGTCTTGGTCCTCTCGAACTTGGATGTTGGGGTTTATGCCCTAAAATCCAATTTATTGGCATGTCATTGTTGGAATTAGTGCCCTTAAATCCTATTGTATGATGCTATGTATGATATTATGTATGACATTATGTATGACATAATATTGTGTTTAATAAAGTTGTTTTATTATTATCTAAAATAATGGTAACATGAATATTCGAACATTATCATATAGTCCATGAGATGCATAGTATGTGATTTATGTGAAAAGTCACAGAAGATATAAATCACAAGTTCTTTGTAAACTTAGAATTGTAGTTCGTAGTCGGTGATGAAATTGGGCATTTCATCTGCGAAGACTATAACATATCAACTAAGATGATTTGTCTTGATCATGGAAGTGGAGACTTCTAGTTGATATGTTGATATATTTTAAGAGTTAAGACATATTGAACTGGACCGCAGTGAGATTTATTATTCTCCTAACGACTGTCAATTGAATAATAAATCTCACGACTTCTATTCACATGAACTCATAATCCTGAGAGAATAATGCATCTGATCATGAAGTGTAGGTTGCTTTGATATATCAGGAGTGAGATCTAAAGTAACGGTCAAAACCTCAGTATGTTGGGTTGTTACATTTAATGTTGATGGAACATATATTCTCAAGATGGAATTCATAGTCTCTTAACGGATATACAAAATATTCCCTTGAGATAAGTTTAATGGGTTTGTTATTTAGAGAGTTAGGCCTAACCACTTTAGTAAGACTAAAGTATATATTTATGGAATTGGATTTCATAAATATATGATGAATAACTTAAAAGGATTAAACCGGGTACTCAAGGATTAAGATGTAGTAATTCACAAAGTGGTAGTCTTCATCCATGACTTTGTGTTACTACGAATATTTTATGAAGGGGTTGCATGTACAATAAAGTCTTGGGATATAATTTATTAATAAGGCCTAGAGTGCAATTATATTTATATAGTGGTATTAAATATAATTAATGGTAACTTTGGACTTGTCAAGAGTTGACAGAAAAGCCCAAGGCTCATTGGAGCTAGTGTCTTATTTGTTTCCTTTTGGTCCCACTCCAAGCCACACACTAAAGCCCAATTGGAAAGGCCTAAAAGGCTAGCCCAATTAGATAATCAGTTATTAGGAGAGAAACATACAGAATTATGATGAATATGAAATGTATGTAACTGATTAAGAGACACTCTTTCATTCTCTCTAGAACACATAACTAATTGAGAGACCACACATCTTGGGCATCAAGTGGAATTAGAGTGAAGATTAAAAGTATTCCCAAGTACTCTTCATCTTTGGTTTTGAATTTCACCGCACCAAGGTACACTCTCTTGTTCATAAATTCTGAAACTTACATAGTGCATGTTATCAATTGCGAATGAAGTAGATCCGTTAATTTTCCGCTGCGTACATGCATATTTCCATCAAATGGTATTAGAGCGGTCTTCATTTCGAATCTGTATAACATGTTTTGTGAGTTTTGGAATTAGAGATAATAGTTTCATGATGTTAGAAGATTATATGTGTATTTAATTTTCTGCATGGTTGTTGAAACTATGATTTGATAAAAACTAATATTGATGTTATGATGTTGTTTAAATTTGAATTTATGTATGTTAAATTGATCTTTAAGGCTATAGCATCAATGGAATTTAGTTTTGATATCAAATTCTATCTATCATGTTCATATGATGTTTATATATTCATGAAAACCGTTGAAAAACTGTTCAGAATTTCCCTTCAAAAACTGGAAACACGGGTTTTTCGCGGGTTAGCTTCCCGCGAAGTTACTCGCGAAAAATGTCTTTGATTCACAAAAAAAAAAACTGTTTCGTGGGTAAGCTTTACTAGCGAAATAGTTGCGAGACAGTAGTGAGAGTTTCTGTCTGAATTTTTTTTTTTTCACAAAAACGTTTCGCGGGTAAGCTTTACTAGCGAAATAGTTGCGAGACAGTAGCGAGAGTTTCTGTCTGAGTTTTGTGTTTTCACTGTTTCATTTTCGCAGGAAGAGCTTAGTCGTGAGATACTCGCGAAAATGCCACTGAATGGAATATTGAACTTTTTCTGTGTTTTCAAATGTTTAAAGTGCAAGGCTATGTGTAATTAGATTATGCATATTTTATAAATAAAAACCTTTATTCTAAAACATCTAGTGGGAGAGAGATACAAGGGTTGGATCTCACGACCTCCATTATTGGTTCATAGTAGTGTGAAATATATACTTTGTCTTTGCCTCGAGCTTAGCATTCCATGCAGAGAGTGTTTATTTCATGGTCCTACAAGATTGAATTACTTGGTTTATAGTGGTTTGATCAAACACCTTGTCTTAGCTTCGAGCTTTGCATTCCATGCGGAGGGTGTTTTGTATCATGGTATACACTAGACTAAATATTATAGTATCCTCTATGCTGAGTTCTTACTATCATTATTTAGAGGCCAAATATATAACGGCATATTATTAGTATTTGATAAGAGTTATCATGATAGCACTAATAATGAGAATAGTTCTCAATCAATCATAGTATTTAATGTTCACTCTATGCTGAGGGATATTGAGTATGGGATTGGGTTGTCGTTGCATATATTATATTATGGTTTTATTAAGGTTCCATACTATATGTTTATATGCTAAATTGATAATGTCCAGTTTACTTATTATATTCATGTTCATTATTTTCAGATTTGTCATGGCATCATTTAGCCCACTTGTTACTATTCTTAATCAAAACAAACTGACTAGATCCAACTATGTTGACTGGAAAAGAAATCTGGACATTGTTCTTACTGCTGAAGAACACAAATATGTGCTTACTAAACCATGTCCTAGCTTTCCTTCATTAGATGCTCCTCTTGAAGAAAAACAGCGATATGATCGTTGGAAGAAATCTAATGAGATGGCTAAGTGCTACATCTTAGTATCTATCTAAAATGTTCTACAACATCAAATGCAGGATGTAGAACTAGTTTCGGACATTATGCTAAGTCTGAAGGAGATGTTTGGTGAGCAAGGCCGTTCAGCAAGGCAAGAAACTATGAGGCAAATTTATAATACCAAAATGGCTGAAGGCAGTTCAGTTAGGGAGCATTGTCTTACAATGATCTCTAATCTGAATACATTGGAGGTTTTAGGTGCCGATATTGATGGAGAATCTCAAGTGGATATGATACTCCAATCACTACCATAATCATTCAAGGAATTCAAACTTAACTATAATATGAACAAAATGATTTATACATTGTCTGAATTAATGAATGAGTTGGTAGCGGCAAAAGGCATCCTTGGTACTTTTAGTGTAGATGCTAATATGGCTGAAGCTTCTACTTCTCAACCTAAGTCGAAAGGCAAGGGTAAGAAGAAAAAGAAGAATGACTTCACCAAGCAAGAGGGTAAACAAATTGCCTTAGGGGTTGCTGACAAAGGAAAGAAGATCAAAGGAAAATGTTTCCATTATGGTGAGAAAGGACATTGGAAGAGGAATTGTCCAAAGTTCAAGGCTGCCAATAATAAGGGTATGAATAGTTCATTCCTCCTTGAAATATGTTTGGTACAAAATCCCACGGATTTCTGGTGTGTGGATTCAGGTTGCAGGGGTTCCAAGAGACCAGAAAACTTAAAGAAGGAGAATTGTTTCTTACTTTGGTTGATGGGAGCAGGATTCCAGTTGTAGCTGTTGGTGTTTTTAATTTATGTTTTGAGCCAAGAGTTTTAGTATTGGAAGACTATCTATATGTACCTAATGTTCGTAGGAATTTAATTTTTGCAACTTATTTGGGTAAACATGGATATTGTGTTATCCTTAAAGACAATGTTGTAATAAAGAAGTGTAAAGTGTTTATCTGTTCTGGCAATATTGTTGATGGTCTGTATATTTTAACTCCTGATAAGCATGAATTATATAATTTTGAATTAGATAATAACTCTCATGTAAAATCATTAAAGAGAAAGTTTCCTTCTACTAGTGATGCATATCTTTGGCACTTGCGTTTAGGTCATATTAATTCAAATAGGATTCAAAGACTGATCAAAGATGGACTCTTAGAGCCCATGGACTTTGATGAATTTTCAGTTTGTGAATCTTGTTTGGAAGGTAAAATGACCGAACGACCTTTTAATACAAAAGGTAGAAGAGCTCAAGATTTGCTAGAACTAGTACATTCAGATGTATGTGGTCCTATGTCAATCCAGGCAAGAGGTGGCTATGAGTATTTCATCACATTTACCGATGATTACTCTAGATTTGGTTATGTGTACCTAATGAGACGGAAGTCCGAAACCTTTGAAAAGTTCAAAAAGTTTAGGGCTGAAGTTGAGAATCAATTAGGCAAACGCATAAAGGCCATTCGATCTGATCGAGGTGGCGAATACCTTTTTGGGGATTTTAAGGATTACTTAACTGAAAATGGGATTGTATCCCAATTGACTGCACCTGGAACTCTATAACAAAATGGTGTAGCGAAAAGAAGGAATAGGACTCTTTTAGATATGGTTAGGTCCATGATGAGTTATTCAACTCTACCAATTTCTTTTTGGGGATATGCCTTAAATACTACAATGTATCTTCTAAATTTAGTACCTTCGAAGTTTGTTCCTAAAACACCTGTTGAGTTGTGGAATGGGCGTAAGCCTAGTATGAGATATCTCCATATTTGGGGTTGTCCAGCACATGTGTTAAAGGGAAAGTCTAACAAGTTACAATCTAAAACAGAAGTGGTTTTCTTTGTAGGGTATCCAAAAGGAACTGTTGGAGGTTTATTCTATAGTCATAGAGATAATAAAGTGTTTGTTAGCACAAATGCCAAATTCTTGAAAAATGACTATATGAATAATTATACTCCTAGAAGTAGAGTTGTGTTGGCTGAAATGAATGAATCTGTAAATAAACAACCAATGGATGAAACTAGGGATGATGTGGCTGTATTAGATACACCACAAGATATTACTCAAGAGATGTCTAGTACACAGGTGCCTCGTCGTAGTGGGAGAATTGTTCGGCCTCCTATAAGATTCATAGGTTTAGGAGAAACTTATGAAGCTATCTCAGAAGGGGTTGAATCAGATCCCTACACTTATAAAGAGGTAATGAATGATATGGATGCACATCATTGGGTCAATGCTATGAAATCTGAATTAGATTCTATGTATTCCAATCAAGTTTGGGATCTTGTAAAGGTGCCTAACGGCATTAAACCTATTGGTTGCAAATGAGTTTACAAAAGGAAAAGAGGGATAGATGGAAAGGTTGAAACCTTTAAAGTAAGGCTAGTGGCGAAAGGGTATACTAAAAAAGAAGGTATCGATTATGAGGAAACCTTTTCACCAGTAGCAATGCTTAAATCTATCAGAATTCTCTTATCCATTGCTGCTCATTATGATTATGAGATTTGACAAATGGATGTCAAGACTGCATTTCTTAATGGCAATCTTAAAGAAGAAATCTATATGATGCAATCGGAAGGTTTCATAGCTAAGAACCAAGAGCATATGGTATGCAAGTTGAAAAGGTCCATTTATGGACTTAAGAAAGCATCTAGGTCATGGAACATCAGATTTGATCAAGCAATCAAATCATTTGGTTTTGAACAAAATCTTGATGAACCTTGTGTGTACAAAAGACATCAAGATAAAGTAGTAATGTTCCTAGTGCTTTATGTTGATGATATTTTACTCATTGGAAATGATGTAGGGGTAATGTCATCAGTAAAAGTTTGGTTGTCAAGCCAATTTGATATGAAGGACTTGGGTGAGGCTAATTTTATTCTAGGGATCAAGCTTTGGCGAGATCGCAAGAATAAGATGTTAGGCTTATCACAAGCTGGATATATAGATAAGGTTCTAGAACGGTTTAGCATGCAAAACTCCAAGAAATGATTACTTCCTTTCAGACATGGAGTTCCTCTGTCTGATGACCAAAGGCCTAAGACTCAAGAGGAAGTTGAAATGATGAGACAAGTTCCTTATGCTTCTGCAGTAGGAAGTCTCATGTATGACATACTTTGTACTAGACTAGATATTTATTATTTAGTTGGCATGGTTAACCGATATCAATCAAATCCAGGACCACAACATTGGCAAGTTGTAAAGCATATTCTCAAGTATCTACGAAGAACAAGAGATTATATGCTTGTTTACCGTTGTAAGGATTTGATTCCCATTGGCTATACAGATTCAGACTTTCAATCGGATCTATATTTCAGAAAGTCCACATCAGGATGTGTATTCACCTTGGGAGGTGGAGCCATAACATGGAGGAGTGCCAAGCAATCTTGTATTGCGGACTCCACCATGGAAGTAGAATATGTTGCTGCTTGTGAAGCAGCAAAAGAAGCTGTATGGCTAAAGAAATTCCTTTCTGACCTTGGTGTAATGAGAATGGAACAAGTTCCCATCACATTGTTTTGCGACAATAGTGGTGCAGTTGCACAATCAAAAGATCCAAGGAATCACAAGAAAGGAAAGCACATTGAGAGAAAGTTCCACATCATTAGAGATATTATTGCTCGTGGAGATGTGGTGGTAGCAAAGATTGAAAGTGCAAATAATCTAGCAGATCCATTTACCAAAGTCTTGCCTCAAAGGACCTTCGAGTCACATTTGGAGGGAATGGGAGTTAGATTAGTGCACAATAGTCTTTAGGGCAAGTGGGAGATTGTTGGGATTAGTGCCCTTAAATCCTATTGTATGATGGTATGTATGATATTATGTATGACATTATGTATGACATAATATTGTGTTTAATAAAGTTGTTTTATTATTATCTAAAATAATGGTAACATGAATATTCGGACATTATCATATAGTCCATGAGATGCATAGTATGTGATTTATGTGAAAAGTCATAGAAGATATAAATCACAAGTTCTTTGTAAACTTAGAATTGTAGTTCGTAGTCGGTGATGAAATTGGGCATTTCATCTACGAAGACTATAACATATCAACTAAAATGATTTGTCTTGATCATGGAAGTGGAGACTTCTAGTTGATATGTTGATATGTTTTAAGAGTTAAGACATATTGAACTGGACCGCAGTGAGATTTATTATTCTCCTAACGACTGTCAATTGAATAATAAATCTCACGACTTTTATTCACATGAACTCTTAATCCTGAGAGAATAATGGACCTGATCATAAAGTGTAGGTTGCTTTGATATATCAGGAGTGAGATCTAAAGTAACGGTCAAAATCTCAGTATGTTAGGCTGTCACATTTAATGTTGATGGAACATATATTCTCAAGATGGAATTCATAGTCTCTTAACGGAGATACAAAATATTCCCTTGAGATAAGTTTAATGGGTTTGTTATTCAGAGAGTTAGGCCTAACCACTTTAGTAAGACTAAAGTATATATTTATGGAATTGGATTTCATAAATATATGATGAATAACTTAAAAGGATTAAACCGGGTACTCAAGGATTAATATGTAGTAATTCACAAAGTGGCAGTCTTCATCCATGACTTTGTGTTACTACGAATATTTTATGAAGGGGTTGCATGTACAATAAAGTCTTGGGATATAATTTATTAATAAAGCCTAGAGTACAATTATATTTATATAGTGGTATTAAATATAATTAATGGTAACTTTGGACTTGTCAAGAGTTGACAAAAAAGCCCAAAGCCCATTGGAGCTAGAGTCTTATTTGTTCCCTTTTGGTCACACTCCAAGCCACATACTAGAGCCCAACTGGAATGGCCCAAAAGGCTAGCCCAATTAGATAATCAATTGTATATAAGGAGAGAAACATACAGAATTTCATTAAGACTTTCATAAGAGTTTTCATAAGAAATGAAATGGTTTGTATGTGAGTGTTGACACTCTCTTATTCTCTCCTTTAAAACTGATTGAGAAACCACACTTCTTGGGCATCAAGTGGAATTGGAGTGAAGATTAAAAGTGTTCCCAAGGACTTCCAATTTTTGTTTTGAATTTCACCGTACCAAGGTACGCTTTCTTGTTCTTAAATTCTGAAACTTACATAGTACATGTTATTAATTACGAATGAAGTAGATCCGTTAATTTTTCGCTACGTATGTTTTGTATGCGTTACAAACATGAATTTTTCCTACATTGGAGCACTTGAATTCTTCAATGCTTGAAGCTTACGACAATTGGGTCTGGTGTGTCCTTGAATTCCACAATGATGGTAGAAATGTTGAGTTCTCAGACCTCTTTGTGACTTTGGGAGAGATTTAGGTTTGACCACTGATTGGTTAGGAGGCTTAGTCAATAAACTTTGGTCAGTCACATTCCGCTTCTTCTCCGCCTTTACTTTCTCAACAGTAGTGATTTCCACCATTGGTTCCTTAGCTTTCACAAACTTCATATCCTTGGACACTTTAACACTCGAACTACTCTCTTCGATGTATCCCAATCCGCTTTTGTCGGAGAAAGGTTTTTGATGAGCAAGCACTTCATCAAGCTTCTTAGAGGAAACCCGCTCTACTTTAGCATTAGCTTGAATCACCTCAGGCTCAAGAAATTTTATCTTTGAGTAGGCTTCGGTCAGCTCTCCATTCAGCGTCTCGACTTCACACTTAGTCTCCTTGTATCGGACTAAAAGACTCTTGTAGTCTTGCTCTGCTCTCTTCATTTTCTTAATGGCAGCTTTAGCCACTTTTGCATATTCACCGGTCTTCTCAATGAGGGAATTGTAGGTCTCTTGCAGTCCCACTGTTCTTTCATCTTCCTCATTATCGGATTCCTCTACTATCCCCATTGACTCCAATTAAGTGTGCTCACCAAGCTCTTCCATTAGCACACTCAAATCATCCGAAGATTCCACAGGAGTCAGTGTGCTCACCAAGCTCTCGATCACAGCTTTCTTCTGAATCTAAATTAGAGGAGTTGGTGTCAATAAGAGTAGCGGCATACACTTTACCCTTCCCTCTCAAATAGTTCGAACACTCCTTCTTGAGATGTCCATGACCATTGCATTCATAGCACGTGATTGCTTGAGAAGATTAAGAATCCTTCCCATCTTTCTTCTTGAAATCCTTTTTCTCCTTCCAGGAATTTGGGAATTTTCTTTTCTCAGCAAACTTTCCATTCTTTTTGAACTTCAAGAACTTTCGAAAGTTCTTCACAAGATATGCAACATCCTTTTCAACTTCATCCTCATCCGATGAGTCTTGAGCATCCATTCTCTCATTGATTGTCTTTAGAGCAAGTGATTTGCTCTTCCTTTGTGATGGTAGAGAAAGCTCATAGGTCTGAAGTGAGCCAATAAGTTCTTGAACTTTGATGTCATCAAGGTCCTTGCTTTCTTCAATAGCAGTAACCTTTACACGGAAGCTTTCCAGTAGTGATCGTAGAATTTTTCTTACAATCTTGGAGTCATCTATCTTTTCCCCAAGATAAACTTCCCAATTACCACCTCATTCAGCTTCCCATAAAATGAGTCGAACGACTCGTCTTCACTCATTTTTAGCTTTTCGAAGCGTATGGTAAGCATCTACAACTTGGTGTCTTTCACTTTCTTGGTGCCTTCATAGGTCATATCCAAGATTTGCCATGCTTCCTTGGCAATTGTAACGTGAGAAATCCTGTGAAACTCATCTGGAGAAACACCACAAAAAATAGCATTTAGTGCCTTGCTATTTGCATTAGCTACCTCAAGGGCTGCCTTATCCCATGTGGTTTTGGCAGCCTCTAGCCTAGTCCACCCTATATCTACAGCATCCTAAAAAGTCTCATCGATTGAACATAGGAATGCCCTCATGCAGATTTTCCAAAATGCATAGTTGCTTCCATCAAAATATGGAAGAGCATTAAGAGATTGAGACTGATCCATCTCAACAAGGGTCAAGGATCACACTTAGATAATTAAACCACAGCAAATGCAACCGCTTTGATACCAATTGAAAGTTCAAATAGTGTGTAAAACACCTATGAACGTTTAACCCCCAAATAAAAAAACACCAACATAAGCTTATAATCAAACAATATATGTGTGGAAAATGAAATATAAGCTACAACCAAATTGGTAACACTCTAAATCATAATTAATAACCAACACAGCAGTAATTAAAAGATAAAGAGAAAGGAAAGAAAGATGCAAACACAAAGATAACACGGCGATGTGTTATCAAAGAGGAAACCGAAGTACTCGGTGAAAAACCTTTCCGCTGCCCTCCAAGCGGTCAATAATCCACTAGAGAATATAGTTGGGATACATGAATAGCAGAAGACCCTCCAAGCCTAATCTACCTAGTGCACCTAAGCCCTCTAAGCTTCTTGCTCTAATAGGGTTACACCGAACCTTGTCTTCTTTAGCTTACCGGATCCTGCAATAGCCCATTGCATCAACCAAAATGAATTGGTCCCTTCTGAACTGTTTCCCAAGCACCAAAATACCTCCTTACTAATATGGGTATGGTGAGATAAGGATTTGGCTAAATGTACCTCTCAAGGATATGTCAATGGAGGGGGTGAGAGTAGAGGAATTTGGAGAATCAAATGATGAATATTATGGATGAGTCAATCTTGTTTTTCTCTAGGGTTTCTCTTTCAAAATTCTCTCTGGAAGCTCTCTACATTTCATGGGTATAAGGGTATTTATAGTAGGGTGTATGAGGAATGCAAAAAGTCATGTTTCAACCAAACAGGGCACTCTGGCGACTCGACCTTGCGACTGGAATGAGTCGCGAGTTTGAGTCGTGAGCTAACTGCCTAGCCAAATTGGAAGTTTTGTCCTGTAGTGCTACAGCTGGCATGACCCTTAAGCTCCCCTAAATGCTTCACACGTGTGCAACCTTTGGCGACTCGCCAGTCGCGAGGCCCTTCTTGAGTGGACACATTTGAGTTTTCTTCTCACTCTCTCGCACACTACCCTTACATAAATCCCACCTAAATATAGGGTATCTAATTGCTAAATTCCAAGCAAATTTGGCACGAAATAAAACCAACACATGATTGAATAAATTCAACCTTACAACCTTCACACACACTTAGGGTTATCAAGATCAAGATTCATGTCAAGAACTTGGTGATTGCTTCAGTTGCTGCATAAAGAACTTAAAGAAGATTTGGAACCTTTGAATGGAGTCTCAAAGTCACAAGTAGGAGAACTTGTGGTTGCTATAGATCAAAGAAAGAAGTAGTCCGTGAACTCGTAGCTGTCACATGGTCGTGGTAGTAAGTTTTCTACTCGAGGTAGCAATAGAATGTTAGTGGTCTAAGTTCTATTGTAAAAACTTCAATTATTTCATAGTAGATCTGTTTTACCTTAAGAATAGCTAGGTTAAATCCTCCCCAGGTTTTTTTCCGGTTTGGTTTTCCTGGGTTATCATATCGTGTGTTCTTTATTTTTCTGTTGCTTTACATTATATGACTTTATTGTTTTAACCTAGATCTGAATAATGAACCTAAGTATTCACTTGATTAATTAATTAGGTTAAATAATCTAGTTTACAGGGATCTAAAAACGTACAATATATATATAAATACCATGAATAACCTAATCTGATTGAAAAAAGAAGATGCAATAGCATAATCCTAAAGTCAAAGATAAGCTCTACTATTGAAAGTATCAAAGAGACTGTGTTCAGAAAATTTCCAAACCAGCGAGTTAGTAACTGATTCTAAGATAACTCTTAAGTGAGACTAAAATTGAAAAATTCAAGCACAGAATAATCCCTAGAAAGCTCTAAAACTTTGGCTCACCTCAAAAGGGCTGTAAGGGGCATTACCTTCACGCAAAAGGTCAAAGTACCACTGATGCATGTTAGAAAATGCCAAATCATGATATAAATGTAATTATTTTCACATTCTAACAAATGTAAAATTTGTAGATTTTACGTTGAACAGATGATACTTGGTACTAATCTACCACAGTATGAGACACAAAAGACATAGATGACATGTAATTGGAGATATGAAAGAAAACTTACCAAAGCAGAATGACATATATCAGAAGCAGACTATGTTCAGCTTGAATGCAAGATACGTTGGACCTCTTAAAACACAAATTGTTTAACCTAGTTATTTAGCCAAGTGATTACTTAGATAAATTATTCAGATCTTGGTTAACACATTTAAATCATATCATGTAAGTAATGAGGAAATATAAAGAACACACGATATGATAACGCAGGAAAACCAAACAGGTAAAAAAAACCTGGGGAGGATTTAACCTAGCTATCCTCAAGGTAAAAACAGATTCACTATAAAATAATTGAAGTTTGTACAATAAGACTTAGACCACTAACATCCTATTGCTACCTCGAGTAGAAAACTTACTACCACGACCACGTGACAGCACTGAGTCCACGGACTATTTCTTTCCTTGATCTACTACAACCACAAGTACTCCCACTTGTGACTTTGAGACTCCACTCAAAGGTTTTAGATCTTCTTTAAGTTCTTTATGCAGCAACTGAAGCGATCACCAAGTTCTTGACATGAATCTTGATCTTGATAACCCTAAGTGTGTATGAAGGTAAACACCTCTAAATCTCACAAGAGATTCAACAGACAACACATCAAATGTTAGGACATATGTGATTTGATGTTAGGAACATATGTCAAGTTAGAATTGGCTAATCCTTTGACAAAACACACTTTACTTGTAATTTGGTAGATCTAGGATGTGTTTAATGCTTCGAGGAACAAGGTTTCAAGTTCAAGTGTTAAAACCATGCAAGTCTGTCTGAGAAACAAGTAAGAAAGTGCTAGATTTTAAAGCTCGACAGCTAGCTCAACAGCTAGCATCTATCAAGGTTTAAAAAGCTACTAAACCCCGAAGCTCGACAACTAGCTCGATAGATACCCTATTTGTCGAGGTTTATGAAATTTAGTTTTACAGAGCTGATTTCACTCCAATCCGTGAGTATGTGTTTAGGTTTTCTTTTCTCACAACCCTAAACATATATAAGGATTATTTTAAAGGCCATCAAAGGTTGCACAAGTACAACTTTTTTCCTAATATTCCCAGCAAGTACAAGAACTCCCACTTGTGTATCTTTAACCTCTTATTGCAGCAACTGAATCGATCACCAAGTTCTTGACATAATCTTGAATCTTGGAAACCCTAAGTATGTGTGAAGGTAACCACCTCTTGATCTCACAAAAGATTCACACACAGAGCATAAGGAGCAACTAAAAACATGGCTAGGGTTTTCCCTTTTATACTTGAGACAAAACATAAAACCCTACACGTTAAACGGGCTTGGGCTGAGTTGGAAAATTCTGCCGAAAAACAATCTGCACGAGCTTCGATCGATCGAGTCTAATTCTCGATTGATCGAGCCAGGCAGATTTACACAGTAAATCCTGCAGAACACTCGATTCCAACTTTACATATAAACACACTTTGAGCAAGTCTAAAACAAAGACTAAAACGTTTTGATCATGGTTTGCCAACATTACAAATTGAAGTTCTAATACATTTAAACCTAAAGTCTTAGAACCCAACAAGGTGTTAATCTTTGTTGTGTGATCCATTGACCCCTGTTTGACATGGATAGAGGACAATCTCTTATTATACCTCCTTTATTTGATGGCACTAACTATGCATACTAGAAAGTACGCATGAGAGCTTTCTTGCAGTCATTAGATGAAAAAGTGTGGCAAGTTGTAGAGATAGGTTGGACCAAGCCTACGGAAGCACCGGCTGACTGGGATGATGCCAAGATCAAGGCGGCAAACTTCAACAGCAGAGCATTAAATGCTCTATTCAGTGTAGTCACGAATGAGGAATTCAAGAAGATATCCTCTACTGAAACTGCTAAGGAAGCATAGACTATTCTCCAAACAACCTATGAAGGAACAAGGCTGTCAAGGATTCAAAGCTTCAAAGGCTTACTACGAGCTTTGAAGAGATTAAGATGGAGGAGGATGAGTCATTCGATGAGTTCTATGCCAAGCTCAAGGACATAGTGAACTCAGCGTTTAATCTTGGGGAAACCATTCCCGAACCCAAGATTATGAGAAAGGTGCTCAGATCTCTACCCGAGAGATTTCATGCCAAGATCACCGTGATTGAGGAATCAAAGAATATTGATAAAATTCCTTTGACAGAGTTGGTTGGCAATCTGCAGACCTATGAGTTGGGTTTGACAAGGATCGAGAAATTAAGCAAGAGCAAAAGCATGGCATTGAAGGCCAAGAGCAGTGACACTGATGAGTCTTCAGACGATGAAGATTCTAAGATGAAATCCTATATCATAAGGTAGTTCAAGAAGTTTATGAAGAATGCCAACGCGAAAGGATTTGACAAAGACCAAAGCAATCCAGTTCATCGCAGTTCAAGAGCCAAGACAAAGGGAAGAAGGATGCTAGGGATGGCGGTCAGTACACTGTTCACTCAAGACCAAAGTGCTTTGGGTGTCAGGGCTTCGGTCACAAGAAACAAGAGTGCCCTACGTATCACAAGACTATTGGGAAGAGCAAGGCACTTGCTGCTACGTTAAGCGACACTGAGCCTGAGAATGATTCTGATAATGAGGATGATGGAATCCTAAATGCCTTCACTATTACTATAAATCCTACTGAAGGAATTGTTGAAGATGTGGATGAAGAAGAGGAATTGGTGGAGTCTAAGTTTGAAAAAATGGATGAACAAGATGACATCCACACAGCCTATGCAAAGTTATATAAGGTCTCGGAAAAGCATGAGAAGTTGTATAGGTTAGCCACCAAGAAGCTTAGTGAAGTGGAACTTGAACAAGAAGAAATTTCCATTAAGTTTGATGAAGCAAATTAGCCCATTGGAGCATTGAGATTTGAGAATAATTTCTTAGCTGGAAGATGTGGATGAAGAAGGGGAATTTGTGGAGTCTAAGTTTGAAAAAATGGATGAACAAGATGACATCCACACAGCCCATGCAAAGTTATACAAGGTCTCGGAAAAGCATGAGAAGTTGTACAGGTTAGCCACCAAGAAGCTTAGTGAAGTGGAACTTGAACGAGAAGAAATTTCCACTAAGTTTGATGAAGCAAATCAGACCATTGGAGTATTGAGATTTGATAATAATTTCTTAGCTGGGAAGACCAAAAAGCTTGAGGCAGAATTGTTCCGAGTCAGAGCCCAATTAGAAAGGACTTCAAGTGCAAAGCTCGATGAGATGCTCAGTCTTCAGAAATCTGCTTTCTATCGAACCGATTTAGGGTATGATTTCTCTTCTCCTAGTATTGCTTCTGCTAGTACTACTATTTTTGTTCCTCTTGCTGAAAATATTGAAACTAAGAACAATGATATTAAAAATGAATTAGCTAGTGAGAAAATAGACAAGGGTAAATCTATCTTAGGAGCACCCCCTAAACTTGATAAGAAAGAGATTAAGAACCCTAGCGCTAAGAAGGGAAATACTCAAAAGCCTAAACAGAAAAAGCAGCATTTATGTCATCACTGTGGCGCCGCTGGACATACTTGACCTAATTGCCATAAGTGGTTAGCCATTCAACAGAGCAACAGCATGATCGCGTCGGGAAACTAGAATTAGTTTCCATCCTCCTTTGCTCCTCTTGGAGATCTTTTCAAAGCCCTCATGTTCCTTTCAAACTTGAATGGTTTAAATTCCTCCCCCTCACTGCCGGATCAAGGGTTTGCTAAACTGAAAGGTTCTTCCAAGGTGTGGAAGGAAAAAGGCTCCAAGTGATTCTGTCACTTATTCTCTCTCTCCCCTTTTTGTTTTTGTTTTTGCATTACTTGTGTGTTTTGCTTTCATGTTTTGAGTCAGTCTAGTTTTATGCATTACTTTGTTTAACATGTTTTTGTTTGTTTACTTTTCAGTTTTGTTTTATTTTGTTTTTCAAATAAAAATAAAAAAAAAATTGAAAAATCAGAAAAATACAAAAACAGTGTGTGTTTGTGTACATTGGTACTTATGTACCTTGGATGGCCATTGAAACAAAGTTTTCTAAATTTTGTATCTTTTGTAGCTTAGATGAGCATCTCTGTGCACAACTAAGCAAGTGAGCTCTGTAGCTCGTGTTTGTGATGAGTAAGATTAAGTAATGTCTTGTACTTAACACTCGTATCACCCTTTTTAACGGGAAAGACTAGAAAATCCGAAGAGAAAGGCATAAATAATCATCTCACCGTTGTTGCCTGCCAATCATGAAATGACATATGTATGCTTCGGCATAGCAAAAGTGCAATGTCAAAAGCTTAACATCATTGGGTATTTCTTTTCTCTCTCTTATATGCCCATGCATGATTTGCTTAAAAGAAAAATATGCAAAGAAAAATAAAAAGCAAAATGAATCAAAATGCTTTACATATGATTGCAAGCATATATTCTAGGAGATGTGGGAGTTATAGGATGTACCTCGAAGGTGATAGTCCCCATTAAACAGTTATGATTGTGTGTGAGTTAAAGTGATTTTCTCATATCTCAAATCATCATAACATGTAGACACTTATGCAATCTTGCGATATTTTTCACACACAACACGCAAAATTATTTTCTACTTTTGATACATGTGCAGGTACAATGTGATTTGGCCATCACAAGGAATACTTGTGTAAATGTATGATCACTAAACTGTCTTAACATGTTTTTGAAATATAAAATTGGTTAGACGTGTTTAGAGTGCGTGTGTGTGTGTTTTGGATCTATGTGCTTAACATTTTTTTTCTTGTTGAGAGATGATTTTGAAAGCTTAAAATGTTGTTTGGATCATTGGTTGTATAGCATGCATGATTGCATTCATATCTGTGTTTTTTTCTTCTTGAAAAACTGTTTTTAAGCAATCTTGACAACTGCTGGACACCTCTCGACAGCTAGGCTATCTATGAAGACCCTTCAGTTGCTTTTTATCGCATTCTCGATAGCTGCTTGATCCATCGAGATACCTTCTCGTTGCTCGATAGCTTCTCGACAGCTTCCTCGATCCGTTGAGATTCCTTTCCTGGATAGCTCTTCGACAGCTAAAATGCACCTTTTTAATTCTCGACACTTCTCGACACATCTCGATCTGTCGAGATTTATGAAGTTTCTATATAAAGGTTCCTCGCGATTTCAGATCACTTCTCCTTGATCTCTCTCGATTGCTTTCAACCTTTTCACCTCCCAAACTCTTCTCTCTCACTCCAAACTTCATTCCCAAGATTTTTTCGACCTTGATCATGTTCTTCTTCACTGGTAAGGTCTTTAATCCCTCACTTTATCATGCATTTCATTCCTTTTGACCTAACTTTTGGGATTTTTGAAAATTTTTGAGATTTTTCAAAATTGATGAAGTTTTTGTGAAATTTTTGGGATGGGTGTTGCTTAAATGAGTTTAAGACTTCATGCATTGCATCGCATTTGCATTATAAATATATTTTCGTGCATTTTAGATGTGTGCTATATATATTGAATTGTTTGTGTGCTGTTAGGATCGAATTGGGCTGAGCCCATGATGTATTTAAATTTGCACGTCACATGCTCATGCATTTTCATGCATACGTACCTTCATTTCTTTACATTCTTATATACTACTGTGTTGGTACTTTTCTGATTGTCTCTTTCTCTCTCTCTCTCTTTCTTGCGTTAGTTTGCTTTGTGGCACCTAAATGTAAATCTACTCCGTCATAGAACCCTCTACGTTCTGGGGCATCTTCTTCCTCTAACCCTACACCTTCTATTCAGTTTTGTTATGATGAAGCCTGAAAGGACTTCTTGGAGAACTTTTGTAGACGAGGCATTCATTCGGAACGTCACGTAGTTTTGTTGGACTTTTCTGACACTGACCTACCCACTGTCATTCACAGTAGGGGTTGGGAGTCACTTTATGACATCCTGGTCACTTGTCCCTCTGTGATCATATAGGAGTTTTACTCCAATATGCATGGAATCGATACTTCAGTACCTCATTTCTTCTCTCGTGTTCGAGGTACGCACATCGTAGTTACTCTAGAGATTGTCTCCAAGGTACTACCCGTTCCTAGGGTAGCGCAACCTGACTACCCTGGTTATGATCGTCTACGGACTGTGTCCAACAACGAACTCTCGTCTCGCTTCTATGAGACACCTTCTTCTTGGTGTGACCGTCAAAACACCCCTTGCTAGGGCTTTGCAAAAGGTCCGAGGTTCCTTAACATAGTGATGACATTCGTTCTTTATCCTTTGTCTTACAATAACTCCATTATAGAGCCTCGTGCTCAATTTTTGTTGTCCCTGTTAGAGGATATCTCTATCGACTTCCCTTCTCACTTTATGCTATCCCTTATAGATGTCTATAGGGATATGGCGAGCCGTGATAAGCTCATTTTTCCTTCGGCTATCACATGGATACTTCGCCATTTTTCCATCTCCTTTCCCGTCTCTCCTCATTTTTCTGTGATGGGTGCCATAGACGCTGTTAGCATTCGGCGGAGCGAGGCACAGCTCAGACCGAGATAGCCCCAGACACAGACAGCAGCTCTTCCAGCTTCTACCGCTCCATCCACCTTCGTCGCTCCTTCGTCTTCTGCGGGTGGAGTGACACTTGAGGCCATCATAGCACAGCTTGTACGCATGGATGCTCGCCTTGACACTCTCAGTGATGTGTCAGGTGAACACCCGTGTTGGTCGTATCGCACAACGATAGGCTGTCATGGGTGGTTTCACTGTTGCTTCATCCCCATCTCCACCAACCTCTGAGGATGAGAGTGATGATGGCTCCGACAGTGAGGATGTTGATAAGGATGATGGTGCTAGCTTGTCCAGTGATGATGAGATGTCTACTTCATATACTTACCCTTTGTCACTCGTGACAAAAAGGGGGAGTAGTTTTGAGATGAGAGTAGTCATACTCATAGGGGGAAGGTTAGTATAGGAGATTTTGTGATAGGGGGAGTGTGTATATGAGGGATGTAGTGAGGATTTTTGTATCTTTTCTTTTCTTTCTATTTTAGATACATTATTTCTTTGTATATTGGTCTTGTGACCACTTGACATACATTGTACTTATATTTGGTTTATATATATATATATTGATGTATGTTATTCAACTATCTTTCTATGTGTTGTTTCTTTTCTCTCTTTATACACATGTCTCTTATTTATTGTATGCAATCTTATATTTCTGTTTCACACTAAGATGACTTGATGAGTTTTGTTTAAAATGTTTCAGAAATACAGGTTGTCAAAGTCTACTTGCCATAAACTCTCTTTTTGCAAACTTTTTCAATAGTTTGTGTTAGGATAGATTTTATTGTATTCAATAAGTGAATATGAGTTGAGTGATTTATGACTTCTCTCATATGTTCATTTCTTTGTTGCGGTTTTGTCACGGATTGCCAAAGGGGGAGATTATTAGGACATATGTGATTTGATATTAGGAACATATGTCATGTTAGAATTGGCTAATCCTTTGACAAAACACACTTTACTTGTAATTGGATAGATCTAGGATGTGTTTAATACTTCAAGGAACAAGTTTTCAAGTTCAAGTGTTAAAGCCATGCAAGTCTATCCAAGAAACAAGTGAGAAAGTGCTGGATTTTAAAGCTCGACAACTAGCTCAACAGCTAGCATCTATCGAGGTTTAAAAAGCTACTGAAGCCCGAAGCTCGACAACTAGCTCGATAGATACCCTATCTATCGAGGTTTATGAAATTCAGTTTTTTAGAGCTGATTTCACTCCAATCCGTGAGTATGTGTTTAGGCTTTCTTTTCTCACAACCCTAAACATATATAAGGATTATTTTAAGGGCCGTCAAAGGTTGCGCAAGTGTGAAGCAAAGTTGTGTTCATGCAAATTATGATCGGAGACAAAATTTGCCCTAGTTCATCTTTCTCTTGAAGAAGTTGCTATGTTTATACACCTTAGGGTTTTGTGATTAAGGAGTTTTGTGATCTTCATCGTGTGATGAACTGAAGAACTTAACAGCCAACATCTTTCTCAAGTTGGTGATCAACTCGCGTACTGGGATTCGCGCATCTATTGGTTAGTCACGTACTGGGAGCCATGGATTGAAAATGAGAGATTGTCACTATAGAACAAGTCCAATTGGGTATTTGGGTAAGGGTTCAACTGTAGGTTGGTATAAGGTACTGGGATTCCTTTACTTGTAACCACTTGTTTTGATAATAGTGGATTCTCGAGAGTGGTGACCTTAAAATCACCTGGTGGGGTTTTTGCCGTGTAGGTTTTCCCCATTCGTAAACAAATCACCATGTCAATTTTATTTCCACTGCACTTAGTTAATTGGTGATTTGTTTGTGCTACCACTCATTTTGGATGTTAATTGAATTAATTAATTAACTTGGCTATATCAATTGGTTAATTTATCACAATGGGTCAATACATTCTTGGCCTATCATCAAAGACTTTTAAAACGTAGCTAGGGTTTTTCTTTTTATACTTGGAGTAAAACATAAAACCCTACACGTCAAACCGGGCTTGGGCTGAGTTGGAAAATTCTGTAGAAAAATTAATATGCACGAGGTTCGATTGATCAGGTCTAATTTTCGATCAATCGAGCCTTGCAGATTTAGACCAATAAATCCTGCAATCACTCGATTCCAACTTTTACAAATAAACACACTTTGAGGAAGCCTAAACCTAGACTCTATGTTTTGATCATGGTTTGCCAACATAATACATAATGAAGTTCTAATACATTTAGTTCCTAAAGTTTTAGAACCTAACATAAATCATTGTACTTAACTGTGGAACAACAACTTGCTAAAATAGCAGTCTGCTAGAGTAGAATTAACATTAACAGTGGGAAAAAGAAACATAATAGACATTATGATAAATCTTTTAAATTAGTTATCCTGTAGATTTGCATCTGGAATTAGATGATCCAAAATAGTAGACTTATATTCCAATTACAATAAACAGACCAAAAAAAAACAAATTTACATTTCCTACCATTGCTTGTGATATGAAAAAAAAGAAAAAAAAGAAAGAAAGATAGTTATTATAAAATTGAATTAAAAGCATTCCAATTTTATTTTATTTTTATTTTTAAAAAAAAGGGGGAAGCAAAGGTCATTTATAAATAGGAACAATTATTGTCCGATGCCCTTATACAATACTAATCCCATCAAGTTTTGGATTAAACTGTAAAGGTGTATTTCAAAGATAATGTTACAATAAAAACTCAAATTAAGAAGAATACCCCTTTTCTTGTTGATGTTAGGATATATGTGTTTCACTTGTTAAGAACATATGTCATTCTTTTATGTAATTGGCTAATCATTTGACAAAATGCACTTTACTTGTATTTGGGTAGATCTAGGATGTGTTTAATACTTCAAGAAACATGTTGTTCAAGTCTAGTATTAAAGCCATGAAGATTGGACCAAGAAACAAGTGAAGAAAAGTTGTTCATTAAAGCTAGACGATAGCTCGACACCTGCGGATAGATAGCTCGACAGCTTCTCGACACCTCTCGACAGCTAGGCTATCTATCGAGCTCTTTAGTTGAGAGATATCGCAATCTCGACACCTCTCGATAGCTAGTGGATCGATCGAGAAAGCTCCTGTCTCCTCGACAGCTCCTCGATAGCTGTATCTGTTGAAGTTTAAAGCTTGACACCTCCCGATCGATTAAGGTTACGAGAATTTAGATTTGAAGATCTGATTTTCGGCCCGTGATGACATGTATGTGTAGGGTTTCTTTTCTCACAACCCTAGACCTATATAAGGCTTATTTTAGAGGTCGTCACATAAGAGAATACAAGGAGAACGAATGCAAAAGTTGACCAATACCTTATTCTCTCTGAAGAAAGCTATTGTGTCTTTGCGCCTTAGGGTTTTGTAACCAAGTGCTTCTTGATCTTCATTATTGATGAAGTGAAGAACTTTGCAACCAACATCTTCTTCTAGTTGATGATTGAAATCGTGTACTGGGATCCGCGCAATTGGTTAGTCACGTACTGGGATTCGTGCATCATCAAAAGGTGGCGTTCATATATTGAAGAGTTCAGAGGTTCTAAAGCGGTAGAAGGTTTCTGCTGTGAGTTCATCTACGGGGATTGTAGAGTCCAGGGAAAAAGTTTTGTACTAGATCTGAAACTTCTCTTTACTATAGTGGATTGCTTTTCGGGAAGGTTTCCCCCCAGGTTTTTTATTGTGAAACTAGTTTGTTTCATTGGTTTTCCTGGGTCATCATATCTTGTCTTATTTATTTTTTCTGCTGCATGATATTGACATGATATTGATGTTTGTTTGTTTTACCAAGTTTTATTCATAATAAATCTAATTAACAACTTGGGTTTAAAACTTGTTAATTCTATCAACCGGGGTCTAAATTTTCCAACAAGTGGTATCAGAGCGGGTACACTCTGATTCGATTAATTTTCTGAGTGTGATGCTTGACCCCCGTTGTCATGGATCGTGGACAATCTCTTTTGATTCCTCCTTTATTTAATGGAACTAATTATGCGTATTGGAAAATTCGTATGAAAGTATTTTTGCAAGCTCTAGGTGAACAGGTATGGCAAGCTGTTGAAGTTGGATGGATTAAGCCAAAGGAAGCGCTAGTTGATTGGGATGATGCAACAATCGTAGTGGCAAATTTCAACAGTAAGGCCTTGAATGCTTTGTTTTGTGGGGTGACCAATGAGGAATTCAAAAAGATATCATCCACGGAAGTTGCCAAGGAAGCATGGACTATTCTTGAGACCACCTATGAAGGTACCAAGGCAGTAAAGACTGTGAAACTTCAAAGACTCACTAGTAGTTTTGAAGAAATAAGGATGGAGGAGGATGAGACCTTTGATGAGTTCTATGCTAAACTCAAGGATATTGAGAATTCTGCTTTCAATCTTGGAGAATCTATTGCGGAATCCAAAATTGTTAGGAAAATCCTTAGGTCCTTACCTGAAAGATTACATGCCAAGATCACTGCCATTGAAGAAGTAAAGGACATTGATCAAATTCTTTTGACTGAGCTTGTAGGGAACCTTCAGACCTATGAGATGGGATTAGGCTCAATGGGAAAAGGTGGAAAGAGTAGAAACTTGGCTCTCAAGGGTATAGAGGAAGAGATTGAGGACTCTGAAGATGAAGATGAAAGTGAAGATGAGGATGAGGATCTAACCTTCATAATTGATGAGATTATCAAGCTTCTTTAGTTTAGGAAAAAGGATAAGGGCAAACCTTCTAGGAAATCTAAATCCTCTAGGAAGGGTAAGAGTGAGAAACCCCTCATCCAATGCCATGAGTGCAAAGGTTTTGGTCATATGAGGATAGAATGCCCGAACTACTTTATGAAGGAAAAGACCAAGGAGTTAAAAGATATAGGGTTGGTTGCGACTTGGAGTGATACTGAGAATGACTCTTCTGATGAGTATGTGGATGAATGTCGTCACGTTATGGACTTTGCTGCCACAACCGATAAGGTGATTATGGAGAGTGCCAGTGATAGTGAGGATTCTTCTGATGATGAAGTACCTAAGAAGATGACCCTTCAAAGAGCCTATGATAAGCTATGCACTGAATTTATAAAATCTGAAAAGACTTCTCATCTTTGTAGAAAAGAGCTTAATGAGGTAAAAACTGAAAAAGCTGATCTGTTAGTCAAACTAGATGAGACTCTTGTTGTTGAGAACACCTCTTTAGAAGAGAAGGTCAAGAATCTTGAGGTTAAGCTTAGTCAAGCTAGAACTCAATTAGAGAGGATGTCTAGTGCAAAGCTTGATGAGGTTTTGAGTGCTCAAAAGCCTAGTTCTGATAAGACTGGCTTAGGATATGCTGTCTCCTCCGGCCCTTCCTCTTCCACGGCTTCTGGATCAAGGACTGTCTTTGTGCTTCAATCTGAGAAAGGTAATAAAGGTATGAAATCCAAAACTGTTTTAGCTAATTCTAAATCCTTTGTTAGACCTCATGTTTGTCACCATTGTGGTGTTTCTAGACACATTCGTCCTAATTGCTTTAAGTTGTATCCTCATAAGCAATTGTCCAAACGGTCACAAGTTTCCTCTCAATGACCTACACCTTTGTTTGGAGAGTTATTAAAAGCTTTGAGCTTTTTAACTCAATTTCAGGAGAAATCTAATTTTTCTATGTCCTTTAGTAGACATACTAGGACACGTGCCTTTTCATCTCATGGCCAAAGACTTGTGCTGTGTGGGTGAGAAAGGAGCTTAAGACTTAATTGTCTTTTCTGTTTGTCCTCTGCTTCAATTCTTTCTATCTAAAGTAGGACTCTCTTTGTTTGATTTCTTATCTGCTTTTGGAATCATGCTTTCATGCATTTGCACCTTTCTATCATACCTTCATGCATATGCATCTTTCTTTCATGCTTTCATGTTGTTTGTCTGTTTTTGTTTGGTTGTTCAGTTTTTATTTTATTTTGTTTTCAAAATAAAAATAAAAAGGAAAAATCAGAAAATACAAAAACAGTGTGTGTTTTGTGTACATTGGTACTTGTGTACCTTAGATGGCCATTGAAACAAAGTTTTCTAAACTTTGTATCTCTTGTAGCTTAGATGAGCATCTCTATGTACAACTAAGCAAGTGAGCTTTGTGGCTCTTGTTTGTGATGAGTAAGATTAAGTTGTCTCTTGTACTTAACACTCGTATCACTCTTTTTGACGGGAAGGACTAGAAAATCCTAAAAGAAAGCCATAAATAACCATCTCACCACTATTGTCCGCCAATCATAATATGACACCTGTATGCTTCGGCATAGCAAAATTAGAATGTCAAATGCTTATCATAATTGGGTATTTCTTTTCTCTCTCTTATATGCCCATGCATGATTTGCTTAAAAAGAAAATATGCAAAGAAAAATAAAAGACATAAAGATCAAAATGCTTTATATATGATTGCAAGAGTGTATTCTAGGAGATGTGGGAGTTATAGGATATACCTCGAAGGTGATAGTCCCCATCAAATAGTTATGATTGTGTATGAGTTAAAGTGATTTTCTCATATCTCAAATCGTCATAACTTGTATACACTTATGCAATCTTGCGATGTTTTTCACACATAACACGCAATATTCTTTGCTACTCTTGATACATGTGCAGATACAATGTGATTTGGCCACCACAAGGTTTTACATATGTTAATGTATGTTTATTAAACTGTCTTGACTTGTTTTTGAAAAATAAAATCAGTTAGACTTGTTTAGTGTGTGTGTGTGTGTGTGTTTTGGGATCTATGTGCTTAACATTTTTCTTGTTAAGAAATTTGTTTTTCATATGTTTTGCATATTTCTATTATCTTGTAATCCAAAGCAACTTGTTTCATTACATTCATGTATTTTTATGGATTCTTTGTACCCTCTTTATCATCTTTGATCATCTTTATGTTTCTCGAGTGAAGCTTTCTAATTTCTTGTACCCTTTGTCAATCATGACAAAAAGGGGGAGAAATTGTGATGTGGTTTCTTTTTAAAGATTCTACATGTTAGGGGGAGAAATACATTCCTTTGTAAGGGGGAGTTGTGTTTCATCTTGTTAGGGGGAGTGCTTACCTCCTTCTTCGTGTACACCGGTCTTGTGACCATGTTTACATACATTGTGCTGATCTTTGATATATATATGGTGATGTATGTTTTCTTCACCTACCTTTACATGTGTTATTTCTTTTCTATCTTTATACACATGTTTCTTATTACTTGTATGCAATCTACTATTTCTATTTCACACAAAGATGCCTTGATGAGTTTTGTTTAAAGTGTTTCAGAAATACAGGTTGTCAAAGTCTACTTACCATAAACTCTCCTCTTGCAAAGTTTTTCAAGAGTTTGTGTTATGATAGATTTTATTGTATTCAACAAGTGAATATGAGTTGAGTGATTTATGACTTATTTCATATGTTCATTTGTTTGTTGTGGTTTTGTCACGGATAGACAAAGGGGGAGATTGTTAGGACATATGTGTTTCACTTGTTAAGAACATATGTCATTCTTTTATGTAATTGGCTAATCCTTTGACAAAACGCATTTTATTTGTATTTGGGTAGATCTAAGATGTGTTTAATACTTCAAGAAACATGTTGTTCAAGTCTAGTATTAAAGCCATGAAGATTGGACCAAGAAACAAGTGAAGAAAAGCTGTTCATTAAAGCTGGACAGATAGCTCGACACTTGCGGACAAATAGCTTGACAGCTTTTCGACACCTCTCGACAGCTAGGCTATCTATCGAGCTCTTCAGTTGAGAGATATCGCAATCTCGACACCTCTCGATAGCTGGTGGATCGATCGAGAAAGCTCCTGTCTCCTCGACAGCTCCTCGATAGCTTCTTGATAGCTATATCTATCGAAGTTTAAAGCTCAACACCTCCCGATCGATCGAGGTTACGGGAATTCAGATTTGAAGATCTGATTTTTGGCCCATGATGACATATATGTGTAGGGTTTCTTTTCTCACAACCCTAGACCTATATAAGGCTTATTTTAGAGGCCGTCACATAAGAGAATACAAGGAAAAAGAATGCAAAAGGTGACCGATACCTTATTCTCTCTGAAGGAAGCTACTGCGTCTTTACGCCTTAGGGTTTTGTAACCAAGTGCTTCTTGATCTTCATTATTGATGAAGTGAAGAACTTTGCAGCCAACATCTTCTTCTAGTTGGTGATTGAAGTCGCGTACTAGGATCCGTGCAATTGGTTAGTCACGTACTGGGATTCGTGCATCATCAAAGGGTGGCGTTCATATATTGAAGAGTTCAAAGGTTCTAAAGCGGTAGAAGGTTTCTGCTGTGAGTTCATTTATGGGGATTGTAGAGTCTAGGGACAAAGGTTTTGTACTAGATCTGAAACTTCTCTTTACTATAGTGGATTGCTTTTCAGGAAGGTTTCCCCCTAGGTTTTTTACTGTGAAACTAGTTTGTTTCATTGGTTTTCCTGGGTCATCATATCTTGTCTTATTTATTTTTTCCACTGCATGATATTGACATGATATTAATGTTTGTTTGTTTTAACAAGTTTTATTCATAATAAATCTAATTAACAACTTGGGTTTAAAACTTGTTAATTCTATCAACCGAAGTCTAAATTTTCCAACAGTTGAGAACTAATCATATTAGAACAGAGTGAATTAGATAGAACTAAAGTGTTTCACTGCTCTTGTAGCAAAAGAGTTGTTGACGGAAGTTCTCAAGTTCCTAAAATTAAAAGCACCTAGCCAAGGGTCATCTTTCCTACTCGAATCTTTTATGGCATTCGACATCATGCCACGCGAGCCTATTTTTAGGATGGTTGTAGGGTGTCAAATTATGGTCCCCCCAACAATCCCTCCCTCACAATGACATTCCCGTGACTCGAACTCATGACCTTGTCTCTAATACCATTTGTCGGACCGTGAGTTGTGCCATTCCACCTCAAAACCAATTGGTGATGAGGACGACACACTCAAATCTTTTTTGGCATTCGACATCACGCCAAGCGGGCCTGTTTTTAGAGTGGTTGTATGGAGTTAAATTGTGTTCCCCCAACAAAAACCAATCACACAATTAACTTGATACATAAGCTCAACATCAATAATCCATTTCAAAAAAATTAAACAACAAATTTAGAGTCATACATATAGCTTTACATTTTGATTACAAAACACCCTGATACATTACTTACCAGACAAATATCAAAACATAAACAATGAATAAAGATGATAATCTTCAAGCACAAAGAACAAAACTTTCAAATTCAAAACGTATTGATAATGCTGCGTTCGAAGACTATACATAGAACCAAACCCAATGAATGGAACTTAAAACTGGGCACTAGTTTTAAACCCCAAATTGGAAGTTCTGTTTTGTTTTAGAGGTCTCAAACGATAAAAGATCTAAAGATACGAAGTTAATGTTGCAAAATTTGTGTCACTCAGAATGTGAAACTTAGAATTTGTGTGTATTCAGTAGTCTCAAAGTCAATGAAGATTCTCAGTAAAACAAAACACATAAAAATAGAAACTTTAAGAGAGAAAGAGAGAGAGAGAGATTTACCTTGGGTAAAATTGTATCTTTTGTTGGCCTTAGGATTGGCTGTGTGCACAGAGATACCAACAAGACCGCAAATTGAGAGATTTACCATCCGGGTTTGTGTTTTTCTCTCTATTTTCTCACTAACCAAACAGGGAATGAGAGTATTTACAATTTCAAAGGCGGTGAATGTGATGATTGATTTTCTATTTTTCTTTCTTTTCTTTTGTTTTATTTAATTGGGCTGAATTTAAAGTTGGGTTGGGCTATGAGTAATGTCCCGGGTTTAGCCCAATTATGTCCAAACCTTAAATGGATAATATTGGCCCACACTATTCCCCAATACTAGCTTGTAAGTCATGCTTGCATATACATACATGGGATTTGTTTACAAATAAACATAATTAATGTATATTAAAATTTTACCAAATTTATATATAATATTTGTATATTTGAAAATATAAAATACAGTATTTACTAATAAAATAAATATAAATTTATTTGAAATAAATAAAAAAAATATTTAAATTTTTAATCATGAAATTCTCAATTTTAGTTTGTCTAACTACTATTTGTATAATAATAACAATAATACTATAAGAAATTCTCAAAGATGTCAAGGTATCAAATTCAAGTTTTGTATGGTTTGGCATCTATATCAAATAATTAATTACATAAGTAATTAAACAAACAAACAATTTTGTTATACAGAATTGCAACGAAAGAATACTACACATACATATATATTCAAAGGTGATTGATACGTGTAACATACTAACCATCTTTAACAAAATATATATAGAGCTTGAATCCCATAAAATTTTAATTGGTTAAAATAATCACTTAAAATACAAGTATAAAACTTGATAACAAAGAAATAGGATAATCACTAATTCTTAGAAAGAAAAACTTACAGTAAGTTGAGAAGACAACACAAATAACCTTTGATGTTTGAAGAATAATAGAAGTACAACTTCCTTTCGAAATTGGGTAGAGACTCGTGCTGATAACGTGTTGTGAAATAAGAGAAATAGATAAAGCTCTTATATTCAAGTGGTCATCCACAATCTTAAGTTGATTTCTCTTAAATCAGTACATTTACAGTAAAGTAATCACAAGCACATACACACACAAACCTTAGGATGCTTGTAGAGTAGGTTATAATAATGAGCACAATTATGAATATACATCTTCCCTACAAACTTTACATATCCCAAGTAACCCTTTCATCGCCTAGACTTTTCACATTCCATTCTTTTTTTTTTACAAGTGATTTTTTTTTAGGTATATTAATTTTAATTCTATAGTTTTCTCACTTAATAACTCATTGAGCATAAAAAATTAAGAAAAATAAATTGGACTCCTTGATTTTTGCGGTTTAGTATCTAGTTATACCAAAATTAAGAAAATTGGATGAGACACATACATAAAATTAGACTTCAGTTTGAGATTTAATTGGATTTTCTCTTAGCTTTGGAAAACTAAAATTTCATTAAGAAAGATTGGAGAGATCGGCCTAAACTATAGTTGTGAGGTGTGATGGGACATCTTCCATCCACACTAATAAACTTGTGACATGAATAATATGCTTAGCAAGATTATAAGTTACATAATAGCTTTGATGAATATGTAAAGAGCTAATCCTCTAGAAGGCTCCTACTAACTTATTAACAAAATGATTTTCAAAGACAAATCACCTGCATATATGGCTCTCAAGGCATCATAGCAATGGTTGCTAAAGAACAAATAATCATAGCAACAGTACCCGTGGCCTTAACATGGGAATATTGTTTCTAATCACCCCCTACCCCCCAAAAAAAATTGAGAGAGAGAGAGAAGTGTATAAATGGTGTGGTCCTCATGGCAACATAGCTAGCAATAATTGCTAAGAAAAAGGAGCACATATGGCCCTAACAACACATATTGATTCCACTTTAGAAAGGGAAGATACAGAGCTTCAAGGTTGTAATATGATAAAAGAATCACCATTTGAAACAGTAAAGGAACTTTATGAAATCTATTATTGTAAGAATGGTTTGAATAATGTGGCATGTGAACTCTATTTTAAAAGTCTATAGCAAGTACATTCACTCCCAGCTACCAATTGGTTTTGTATATAGCTGCCGACAATGTGAAAGCCTTCCCACTAACGTTGGCACATCGTTGAATATGAGAATATCCACACAATTTCTCAAGAAATAGAATTGAAAGGCAGAGGAGAAAAGAAAATGAATGGTCCTTTGGTGGATAACTTTAAGAAAGTATAAAAAACTAAGAGCAGTAGGTCCATTTTTTGTCTCCCACATTCTTTAGATTATTGTTTAAAGATTGCTATTGACCAATCAATCGTCGGAGGAAATACTTTAGATCTTTTCTTTTTCCCCAAAGCAATGTCACAATCTGGCTCTCATCTTTTTCTTCTTTTTTTTCTTTTTTTCCCGGCATCATCTTTGGCCATAGATGTGATAACTTGTGAAGCAAAATACATCTATGGGACTCTCTGTTCCTAAGCCCCTAGCATATATAGTTAGAAACTCCATTAAGTTTATTTTGTAATGTAACATATGCCGTTCTCCAAGATTAGCTTATCTTAGACATTTATCTCAAGTTGAAGTTACTGCTTTGTCTACTTGAGAAGAAAAACAGGTTCAATATAAAGATAAGGTACTCATTTGTTTCTGATACTAAATCCAAATAATTCTAAGCATATAGCTTAGCCATTTGGCTTAATGAACTTATCTGACATATACTTTCATGTCTTTGTGTTTACTTTTTATAGAAGAATGTTGCTGTCATGAACCAAGGATTCTTTCATTCTATTGCACATGGTGGGCTGGTAAGGATCGATGAGAGAGTGACTCCTACTTCTAGTTTTTCTTTGAGTACACAACTAATTTGTGAAGTTATAAAGGAGACAAAGTACCTTGTCCTTCAATAGTATTTTTGCTTCATCTGACATTGAGTTTATTCATTTATTGTTTAGTGTGGCAACTTATTTAAGAAGGGAGGAGAAATGGCAGAGACAAAAATTAGCATAGTTATTGAAAATTTGGTACCATTGTTATTCCAAGAAGTGAGATTACTCAAGGGTGTCCATGACAAAGTTGCAAGCATCAAAGGTGAATTAGAGATTATTCAATCTATCCTTAAGGATGTAGATGCGAGGGTCTAGAAAGAGAATATGAGCAATGTTGAGAAAACATGGGTGAAACAGATAAGGGAAGAAGCTTACCACATTGAAGACATCATTGATGAATACATACTTCATATAACAAAAGGTCCTCTTGGGCCAAGGCAACACTTCCATTTCCTTCAAAAGTTTTTTCAGTTTACCAAAAAGTTGAAAGCTAAACATGTCATAGCCTCCAAGATTCAAGACATCAGCATCAATCTCAAGGAAAAGAGAGAGTTGGCTGTAAAATATCGTTTCAACACTATTGAGCAAGGGGGATTGAGCAACAATGCTAGAAATGTTACATGGTATGACCCTCGAGTGGCATCTCTTTTCATTGAGGAAGCTGAGGTTGTGGGCATTGAGTCGCATAGAGACAAATTGATAAATTGGTTGGTAGAAGGACCATCTAATCGCACTATGATTTCAGTGGTTGGCATTGGTGGTGTTGGCAAGACCACTCTTATGAAGAAAGTGTATGACAACAAGAAAGTGGTAGCACACTTTAATTGTCATGCTTGGATCACTGTGTCTCAATCATACAAGAAGGAAGACCTATTCAGGGACATGATAAAGCAGTTCTATGAGGCAAGAAAGGAGTTTGCTCCTAAAGAAATTGACAAAATGGAAGAGATAAATCTTATTACAGTATTAAGGCAATATTTGCATGAGCAAAGATATGTAATTGTTGTTAATGATTTATGGGTTACAGATTTTCTAGAATGTTTAAAATTTTCCTTACCTAATAATGACAAAGGTAGTGGAATTGTAATCACAACTCGAAATGAGGATGTTGCTCCCTCTCACAATGAATCTTCATCCTGTTATGTGCACAAGCAACTACCTTTACCGTCAGATAAAGCTTTGGAATTTTTCTACAAGAAGGTGTTCCAACGTGAAGAGTATATTTGTCCACATGAACTAGTTGAGCTGTCATGCAAAATAGTTGAGAAATGTGAAGGTTTACCACTTGCAATTGTGGTTATAGGCGGCCTTTTGTCAAGTAAGGACAAGGTTGTTTATGAGTGGGGTAAATTGCATGATAGTCTTAGTTTGGAATTAGACACTAATTCACGTCTAAGAAGTATCCCTAAAATTATATCTCTTAGTTATCATGATGATTTACCTTACTACCTCAAAGCTTGTTTCCTTTATTTAGGCATGTTTCCAGAGGATTACTCCATAAATTGTGCATGACTAATTCGACTTTGGATAGCTGAGGGCTTTGTAAAAGAAAAACAAGGATTAACATTGGAAGAACTTGCACAAGCTTACTTGAACCAACTCATTCATAGAAGCTTGGTTCAAGTGGCAGTGTTTGATGAAGTTGGCAAAAAAAGATTTTGTCGAGTTCATGATATGTTACGTGAGGTCATTCTTTCAAGATCAGAGGAGTTGAATTTTTGTTTAGTCTCAATTCAAAACTACTCAAGTTTTGACAAAATTGATCGACGTCTCTCAATTACAAACAGTGTAAATACTCCATTGTAGAGTATTTCTAATTCCCAAACTCGTTCTATTCTCATTTTTGGGTTAGACAAAGTACCCAATTCTTTTTTTACTACTTGTTTTGCAAATTTCAAGCTCATGAGAACAATGGATTTTGAAGGTGCTCCAATTGATTACATTCCTAAAGAAGTCGGAAACCTATTACATCTAAGATATTTAAGCCTTAGAGATACAAAAGTGAAAATGGTTCCTAAGTCAATGGGTAAATTGCACTACCTAGAGACTTTGGATTTGAAATGTTCCCTTGTGTCTAAACAACCATCAGAGATCAGTAGGCTCCATAAGCTACGATATCTTGCGGAGTACATTGTAGACAATAATGAAGTATACAATATTAACTTTAGACAAGCAGTAAAGATATCCGGTGGCATTGGGCGTTTAAAATCCTTAAAAAAACTTTCTAAGATTGAAGCCAACAATAATGCCCTTATAACAGAATTGGGGAGTTTGGGACAGTTGAGGAAGTTGGAGATCACAAAATTGAAGAGAGAAAATGGGATAGCTTTGTGCACCGTGCTAGAGACAATGAGCTAACTTCAGTCATTGAAAATCAGGGCAACAAGTGAGGAAGAAGTTCTTGAATTACAATCAATGTCTTCTCCTCCACCCGTCCTACAAACTCCGTTCGTATCTAGACGGCTAGAAAAGTTTCTAGAATGGATTATGAAACTCAACAATATAGTTAAAATTGCTTTAAACTAGTCAAAATTAATGGAAGATCCATTAAAGGTCCTTCAAGCTCTACCTAATTTGAGGCATCTTCATCTTCACGATGGATACGGAGGTGAGCAATTGCATATTGAGGGAGGAAGCTTCCAGAAACTCAAGACTCTAGGGCTTTATAAGTTGGGAGGATTGAATAGGTTGATAGTAGATGAAGGCGCCCTACCACTTCTTGAAAAGCTTGCAATCGGAGAATGCTCACAGCTAAAGGAGGTGCCCTCTGGCATCCACCATCTGAAAAGCCTCAAAAATCTGCGACTGAACTCGTTCTTAGTCTGCAACCAGATGAAGGCCTTGATTTTGGGAAAGTCAAGCATTTTCCCTTTGTCGCTTTCTTGTATAGGACTCATGGAGAAAACTACAAAATCTACAACCTTGGCAATTCAAAATTGTTTTTTGAGAAATAATTACAACATGCTGCTAACCCCGCAGCTCGAACCCTTTCCCCCCAGACCCTCAAGCACTTTGTGCATGGGGAGGTGCCAATTTAGCTACAAGGCCTTTGGCGGCAATTCAAAATTGTTGAAGCGTCTACAAAGTTGATTTGTGGAGGACCAAAGTGCCCACACCAATTTTAGAAAATTACAGGTATGTCCCCACCCAATTTTTCGTTAGACAATTACATATATGGTAAATTACCAAAGTCTCTCACACATACAATTACAGCCACCATTTTGTGTTACTAAACAGCTTCAACCCAATATCATTTAGCTTGTGATAGAGATAACCATAAAATATTACGTTACAAAGAAAGATCAAAAACATCGTTTTTGTTTGGTATCACAATGAAAATTTTAAATAAAAGAAAACAGCCCAAATAGTTACTGTAATCTTTCAATCTTCCCTGTTTTTCCTCTTTCTTATACTACTACTATTTCTAACTAAACTATTCTATTGTACCAATTAGCTTGAAACTAATAAATAATTTTACAAATATCATTATGAGTAGAATGAAGTAATAATTGGACAACAAACATTACTCAAATTTCTGAATTTGTAGAAAATTCTATTACTAATGTTATAATTCACATTACCAAGTTTTTATTGTGATAGGAAAGACATTTGAGCTATCAAGTTTTACTTGCCTGCAAATTACAATTGGTAAGCCTGCATTTCCCCCTTTCACATATTATATACCATTTTCCTTTTTACATTTTTATATTAAATTTTATTTATTATTTATATTGCTATTGTTCTTACTGTCAGGCTTCAAATGCCTATCTTTTCGGTATAAAAGCATTTGACCCTCTTGAACTCATGCTACTCAAAGAATGATGTTTTAGTTGAATTGTATTTGCTGTCATTAGAGTGGTTTAAGTATGCCTACTCAAATGTAATGGTTTTGACATGGCTAAAAAATCTATATAATGACATTTGACTATAATTTGTGAAAGAGAAAACTATATGTAAATGTGTATGACATCTGACCTATCAAAAAACATATGTATGCATCTTCTTTATTCATGCAAAGAAAAAACAAAACAGAGAACTGTTATGAACAAGGTTCTTTGTTTGGATTGGGGAGTGTCCTCTACTCCCTTTAAAGACTAAGATGTTGTACCTGGTGTGGTGCTGCCATTTTAGTTTTGTGTTGTTTTTGTTGTTGTTGTGTTGCTTCCTAGTTCATTGCGGTTTATGTTTGGTAAGTGTTTGCTGTCTTGATTCTGTTCTTGCTTCTTATTTTGAACCTCTTGTATTGTGATTCTTGTTTAAATAATTCTAACTCACCCATCAAAGTAAAACACAAACTATAAAATTCTGCCATATTCACTGTTCAAAATGATAAAAACTTTAGTCCAATCTAATCAATAAACTCAACACAAGTTCAATTAGTATCAAACACTACAGATTCAGATATAATGTGTCTCCCAAAAGGCCTTAATATCTTACAACCTGATTTTTGGCAACGAAATCCAAATCTTACATTCCAAATCCTGGAGTCTGATAAACTATACCTTCCTTGTTTCTTTCTCAAAACTTGTCAATGGATGAGTTCATAAATTAGCTTGTCATTACCACTGCAGGTCCTACTTGGAATTTATTTTTTATCCTTACCAAAAAAGTGAAATTTAATGTTGTGCTAAAATTTACTTGATGCAGTGAACATCTTGTCAGCTAACAGTGTCTTTGTTAATTTCTAATCCAAGTTGTATTCTTTCATTAGGTATTTACCAAGTGATTTTGTTCCTTTGTTCCTCTATATATCTATATATATATATATATATATAAACATTATAATATTATCATGGCACAATCTGAGTTTCTTACAAGAAACACATCAAAATTAATTGAAAGAAATTTGTAGGTGAGTACATACTCATGGTAAAAATAGGAGAACATGAATATAAAACCACTATGCCACTATTTTAATCCCCATGTTAAATAGGGAGCTACTGAGCTTGGAGTGAGTCACTGATAGTCCCTAATTTAACAACCAATGCAGAGAGGTTGGAAATTGGAACCAATGGGACCTCCACAGTGCAAACCGAAACTATGTTTGTGTTGACACATAGTTCATTATGTGCATGAAACAATCAGTACTTGATTGTCCCTGCATACTTGCCTTCATTACTGTATTTCTATAATAATTTTTGTTTGGCTTTACGAAGCATATGAACCTCTTGGGAACCTGATATGCAAAAGGGTGACGTTTTAGTTAAATTGTTATTAGTTTGAGGTGTTGATTGCATTGCTAGTGTAGCCTTCAAAAATCACATATCTGGGTTTTTGTAAAGAGTTGCCTGAGCTTCAATATATAGAGGTATTACAAGAAACATGGAACTCTGCTTAAATACAATATCCATTATAATCTCAACAATACACTACCGTAGAAACTAGATCATGATGGATTGCAACATTAAAATTCACTTTGGCCCAAACTGATTAAGGTGGAATCTGGTAGCTGATTTTGTCTGATGTGAGCATCTTAATTTTTCATATGCAAACTAATGCTTTTGTTTATAAGCTGGGCAGCATCTCTGGGGTCAGGGGTTAGATTTTCAAACAAGATTTTGGTTTCTGATCCACCACATTCTATCAAAAGAGATTGCTACAAAGCATAAATTTCTCTTCTTCTGGATTGATTTGAAAATGCCTAATAGTAAAACTATTTTTAATCTACATAAAAATAAGCTGAGAACTAACTGATGCAAAATTCAAAGACCTTATGGTATGAGACTGATAGGCCAAGAATGTATTGACCCCTTGTGATAAATTAACCAATTAATTACCCAAGTTAATTAATTTGGTTCAATTACATGCAATAGCGTGGTAGCATAAACAAATCATCAACTAATTTAATATGCAGCGGAAAATAAAGTTAACACGGTGATTTGTTTACGAATGGGGAAAACCTCCAAGGCAAAAACCCCACCTGGTGAATTTAAGGTCACCACTCCCGAGAATCCACTATTATCACAACAAGCGGTTACAAGTAAAGAAATCCCAATGCCTTATGTCAACCTACAGTTGAACCCTTACCCCAATGCCTTATGTCAATCTCTCATTTTCAATGCACGACTCTTAGTACGTGACTAACCAATCGATGCACAGATCTAAGTACGTGACTAACCACCAACTTGAGAAAGATGTTGGCTGCAAAGTTCTTCAGTTCATCAACACGATGAAGATCATGAAGCTCTTTGGTTACAAAACCTTACATCGTACAGACGCAGCAACTTCATCAAGAGAAAGATGAACTAGGGCGTATGTCTCCGGTCACACTATACTTGTGAAAAACTTTTGCATCAAGTTTTCACTTACTTGTATCTACTGTGAAGGCCCTTAAAATAATCCTTATATATGTTTAAGGTTGTGAGAAAAGAAAGCCTAAACATGTATACACGGATATGTGTGGAATCAAATCTAGAAAACTAATTTTCGTAAATCTCGATAGATAGGTTATCTATCGAGCAGCTGTCAAGCATCGGGTTGAAGATCTCTTTTAAACCTCGATAGATGCTATCTGTCGAGCTAGTTGTTGAGCTTTAAAATCCAGCACTTCTTCAATTTTTTCTTGGACAGATTTGCATGGCTTTAACACTTGGACTTGAACTCTTATTCCTTGAAGTATTAAATACATCCTAGATCTACCCAATTACAAGTAAAGTGCGTTTTGTCATAGGATTAGCCAATTCTAGATGACATATGTTCCTAACATGATTCACATATGTCTTAACAATCTCCCTCATTGGCAATCCATGACAAAATCACAACAAACAAATGAACATATAAGAGAAGTCATAAATTACTCAACTCATACTCACTTGTTGAATACAATAAAATCTATCCTAACACAAACTCTTGAAAAACTCTGCAAGAAGAGAGTTCATGGCAAGAAAGACTTTGACAACCTATATTTCTGAAACACTTTATACAAAACTCATCACAGCATCTTAGTGTGAAACAGAAATATAAAAGACTGTATACAATAAATAAGAAGCATGTGCATAAAGAGAGAAAAGAAACAACACATGAAGAAACAAGTGAATGAATGTAATAACAACCTCAATATATATAACAATAAGAGTACAAGGTTTGTTATCACAATGTAAGAACAGTGTATCCAAAGAGGAAAAGAAAAAAAAGATACAAAAAGTCCTCACTACATCCCTCAAAAAGAAAACACTCCCCCTAACAAAAAAAATCTCCTACACTAACTCTCCCCCCTAAGTACATGACTACTCTCATATCCAAAACTACTCCCCCTTTTTGTCACGAATGACAAAGGGTAAGTCACTGAGAAGCAGTCATCTCCTCGTCACTGAAAGAGCTATCACCATCACCCTCATCAGCATCATCACTATCGGAGCCATTATCACTCTCATCCTCTGAAGCCTGTGGAGATGGAGATGAAGAAGCAGTGAAACCACCCATGACAGCCTGTCGTCGTGCGATACGACCAACACGGATGTTCACCTTACACAACTCATCACTAAGAGTGTCAAGGCAAGCGTCCATGCTCACAAGCTGTGCCATGTTGGCCTTGAGAGTCAATCTACCAGCAGAAGAAGAAGAAGCGGAGGTGGATGGGGTGGAAGAAGCTAGAGGAGTCGCCGTCTCAGTCTGTGGCTGCTTCAGTCAAAGCTGGGCCTCACTCCGTCAAACGGTCGCTGTGTCTATGGAACATATGACAGAAAAGTGTGAAGACTTAGGATAGGAGACAGACACATGGCGGAGAATCCACGTGATAGCCGAAGGAAAAATGAGCTTATCACGAGTCGTCGTATCCTTATAGACATCTATAAGGGAGAGTATGAAGTGAGAGGGAAAGTCTATAGTGAGCCCTTAAGAAAGGATAACAAAAATCAAGCACGAGACTCAGTAATGGAGTTATAGTGAGACAAGGGATAAAGAACAAATGTCATCACCATGTTAAGGAATCTCGGACCTTTTGCAAAGCTCGAGCAAAGGGTGTTTTGACGGTCACCCCAAGATGAAGGTGTCTCACAGAAGAGAAACGAGAGTTCATCTTTGGACACAATCCTAAGACGATCACAGCCAGAGTAGTCAGGATGCGCTACCCTTGGTACGTGTAGCACCTCGGATATAAGTTCCGGGGTGACTACAATGCGCGTACCTCGAACACAAATGATGAAATGAGGTATAGAGTAATCAAATCCAAGCATATTAGAGTAAAACTCCTGTATGATCACGGAGGGACAAGTGACCGGGATGCCACAAAGTGGCTCCTAACCCCTACTGTAGATGACAGTGGGAAGGTCAGTATCGGAAAAATCTGATAGGACGACTTGGCATTCCGAATGAATGCCGTGTTATGAAAAGTTCTCCGAGAAGTTCATACAAGCCTTGTCATCACAGAACCGAACGTGGGAAGGGGTAGAATCAGAAGTAGATGCCCTGGAACAAAGAGGGTTCCAGGACGGAATAGACTTACGTTTAGGTGCCATAGAGCAACTAATCGAAAGAGAGAGAGAGAGAGAGAGAGAGAAGCAGAAAAGTACCAACACAGATCAATATCAATAAGATAGAGAAAAGAAGGTAAGTATGCATGAAAAATGCATGAGCATGTAACATGCAACAATAAAAACATCATGGGCTCAGCCCAATCCAATCCTACCAGCACACATCATTTCAACATAGTAAACACACATCTAAAATGCATGAATCATTGTTAAAATGCAAATGTGATGTGTTAGGATATATGTGATTCAATGTTAGGAACATATGTCAACGTTTTATGTAATTGGCTAATCCTTTGACAAAACACACTTTACTTGTAATTGAGTAGATCTAGGATGTGTTTAATGCTTCAAGAAACAAGATTTCAAGTTCAAGTGTTAAAGTCATGCAAGTCTGTCGAAGAATCAAGTGAGAAAGTGCAGGATTTTAAAACTCGATAACTAGCATCTATCGAGGTTTAAAAGCTACTGCAGCCCGTGGCTTGATAGCTAGCTCGATAGATGGCTATCTATCGAGGTTTATGAAATTCATTTTTTTAGAGCTAATTTCAATCCAATTCGTGGGTATATGTTTGGGCTTTCTTTTCTCACAACCCTAAACATATATAAGAATTATTTTGAGGGCCGTAAAAGGTTACAGAAGTTGCACAAGAGCACAATTCTACAAGTGTGAAGAAAAGTGTAACCGGAAACCTACAAGTGCCAACATCCTTCTCAAGTTAGTGATCAAGTCGCATACTGGGATCCATGCAATTGGTTAGTCACGTATTGGGAGCCGTGCATTGAAAGGAGAGATTGTCACTACAAAACAAGTCTAATTGGGTATTGGGGTAAGGGTTCAACTGTAGGTTGGTATAAGGTACTGGGATTCCTTTACTTGTAACCGCTTGTTTTGATAATAGTGGATTCTCGGGAGTGTTGACCTTAAAATCACCCGGTTGAGTTTTTGCTGTGTAGGTTTTCCCCATTCATAAACAAATCACCGTGTTAATATATGATTTGTTTGTGCTGCCACGTACATTGCATGTTAATTTGATTAATTAATAAACTTGGCTAATTAACCAATTAATTCATCACAAGGGGTCAATACGTTTTTGGCCTTTCAAGTGGTATCAGAACAGGCACACTCTGATTAGGGTTAATCTTTGTTGTGTGATCCATTGACCCCTGTTGTCATGGCTGCAACCTGCTTGAAGTGATCTTTGCTTTCAAATACATCTTGTTTTTCTAATCTCTACTTGTTTGAGTGTATCAGAAAATGCAAGTCTAAAAGTTATTTGAATTCTATTATGATGACTATTGCAATTACAACACTTTTTGTCACGAAATAAGCCAATACTAATGTTATGATAAAAATCATAACTTAACAATCTCCCCCTTTGGCTATTCCATAACAAAACACCTTATAACAGACTCTAGACTTAAACGTGAGTTTGGGAATAATGGCAAAACTCACTCACACCTAAATCTAAAACCTATGATGAACTTGGAACATATATACCTGCAACCTGAAACACTTGCACAAAACGCATTAGACCTTCAAGGTAAATCAAGTGATAAAGGGACAAGTATAATGTAACAAGTAAAATGTAACAAGTAAAATGCGATCAAGTAAACATGTTGTGAAACATATGAGCAACTTGATCAAACACATGACAGTCATATGGAAATGACCACAATAATCATATAGCAAAGCGAATGATCATCCGAACGTGCAACCAATAAAGTACAATAGCATAAGGATGAATGCATGTCTAACATATAAGCATGATGTGATGAGAGCAACAAAGCATAGATATTAAACATAACTCAAAGCACCGTAAAACAACGAGAAAACAAGCATAAAGTAAAACAAAACAAAACAAGGTTTTCTAAAAAAAACTGTCTTCTCCCCTTGGTATATGCATCTCCCCTATGGCTTTCTCCCCTTACGAATGTGCACGAGGTAGAATTTCTCCCCCTAAAAATGTGCACATGAGTCATATAGAAATAAAGATACACTTCGGTATACTCTCTAGTATACTCTCACCCATTTTGTCACGAATAGATAAATGTGTCAAGAGGAAGGAGGGAAAGAAAAGAATATATGAGCAAGGGTATGATGTATGAGGGGTGCAAGATAAATGAGAAAATGAAGCTCAAACGAAAGACAAAAACAAAGAATGCTACAAAGCATAAAGTAAACATGACATGATAAGGATGATGAAACAAAGTATAGACCAAGGCATGACATAGACACAAGAACATGTTATATGTGCTAAAAGGCCTAAAAAGACATAACTAGCATGAGTGAATGCAAAACATGTCAAGTGTTAGAGTGTGTGCAGCAAGGTGCATCTAATGTGCATGTGAGATGCATGACTAATGCATGAGCAAGGCACTCACAGGGCAAAGTGTGTAAAACACATAACCAATGAGCAAAACATGATGAACATGCATAATCATGGTAATCCTCAAAAATTGGTACTCATCGGAGTCCAAACCAATGAGAAAATGTCATTTGGCCATTTTATCAAACACTTAGAGTGCACATACTACACATGTATGATAAACAATGCATGAACATATGAAAATCTTGCCTAAATACATGTTATTTTTGCCACAAGGGGCCAACATCCAAAGAAAATTATCATTTAAAGCAAAACCCAATAAAAAAGATTGATAAAAATTAAGTTTTCCAACTCCCATTTGAGAAAATCCCAACTATGAACATAAAACTCCCAAAAACATAATCTAAGAATCAAATCAATGAAAGAGTTAAAGATTACCTTAGAGATGTTTATGGAATGCAAAACACTTGAAATTAGTTGGGTTTTGATGTTGAAGCATTAAAATAGGGTTTGGGGAGAAGATAGGAGACATTTAAAACAAATGTCCCACGAAATGCCCTTTAAAAACTTATCTGGAAATTTTCGCTGGTAAGCTTCTCGCGAAATTTCGCTAGTAAGCCTTACTTGCGAAACAGTTACGAAACTCTCTGTCCAAAGTTGAAAAACTTGAAAATTGGACCATATAACTCGCAACTAAGCTTATACATGAAATAAGTCATGAAAACACTCAAAAAACATGTTTTTCACATAAAAACAACTTGAAAAACTTTGAGAAACATGGGTGATACAAATCACTTCCAAAAGCAAACACAAAGAACAAAAATCTTTTTGGTTTGATCCACATATGGTTGAGCACACACACACCACATTTGAACATGTACAAATACACAAATGAAATAGACATTCATTGAACATTAAACTTGTGTGTTGTGTGTGTAGATCAAGTGTGGAATAATCCTTAGTCTAGAGTGAAGCTTCAATGATTAATTCAATCAAGTCATACACAACTGGTACTAAGACAAGTGGTCTATCTCAATTATAGAAATGAACATATATGACCTCCCACAAGAAAATGATTACATATCTTTGAAACTTTTCATTTGGCTTCTTTACAAATCATAACATTTGATCATTTTTTAACAATATATCTCATTTTGAGATCAGTGCCTGAAATTTTTGATATTTCAATATTGAGAATAAACCTTTTGGCTTTTTGGGAACCATACATTTCAATACAAGTCGCACTCCCTTTTTCCTAGTCAAATACTAGTATATGCGATGACTTTTGCAGCTCATTTTCTCTTTTCAAGATTTGACATTTGTTGAGCTATAAAGCAAAAACATAAAAAGTGTGAAAAGATATATAGGCACAAGTCTATGCATGACAAGCTTGAAGATCGATTTACAATAGTCACACATAGATTTCAAGATTTTTCCCACAAAGATAGATGTGCATACATAACAAGCTAAGCTCGTAAATGCACTACGCCATTAGTATGAAGGTACTAGGCCAAACTCACATAAGATATGTGCTCAAACATATACAATCAAACTTTTTGAATTTTTCACATTTTATGTGTTTTTTGGATTTTTTACACACAAAAACAAAAGCATAAAAGTAAGATCAAATGCAAAACAACAAAAATGAAAGCTCAAAAATGTGTGAAAACACAAGAGCTGTTTAACCCCAAATTAAAAATTACGACTCGGTTGACTTTACTCTAACTTAAACTAAGTGCGGAATAGAGTAAATGCGAGCGGATAAACAACATAACTACTCTAAGCCATATTCATCAATTCACAGCAATAAAATGAAAGTTAAAAGAGTAAGGAAGAAGAATGCAAACACGAGATAACATGTCGATGTGTTATTGAAGAGGAAACCGAAGAACTAGGCGAAAAACCTCTCTGCTGCCCTCCAAGCGGTAAATCGATCCACTAGAGAATAAGTTGGAGTACACGAATAAAAAAAGACCCTCCAATCCTAGTCTACCCCATGTACTCGAGCCCTCCAAGCTCCTGCTACGAACTAACTTAACGAAGCCTTGTCGTCTCTAGCTCTCCGGATCCCACAATATGCCTGATTGCATCCGTCAAGCCTCACCGGCTTCTTTTAGCAAATCTCCAAAGCTTCCCAAGCTCCAAAACACTCTCTACACTTTGAAAAGGTGTGGGTTGTGTTTGGGTACAAATTTTCTCTTAGTGTATGACAATGGGAGAGGGAAGAAGAAGAGACTAGAATGATTTTTCACTAAGGATGAGTAGCTCTCTCTTTAAAAGATGGGTGTGTGTTGTGGAAAACCTATCTAGGGTTTTTCTCTCTGAATGGCCTTCTTGCAATTTATGTGGGTAATGAGAGTATATATAGTATGGGTGAAGGGTAAGAAAGTCACACTTAAAAATCCTCCAGGCAGAGAATTTCGCAGGTATCTCACAAAAAGGCCTTAATTGCGAGACACTTATGAAATCCTCTAGGTTGGCATGACTCTTCAGCTTCTAGCATGTGCATCTCACGTGGCTCTTTTGCGGGTTAGCTTCTCTCGAGCTTCTCATGAAGTCCACTTGTTCTTCAATTCATGTTCGATTCTTCACCAACTTAATACTAAACCCAATGTAGTAAAATCCCACAAAATACAAGGAACAAAATAAAAGCAATTACAAAACTTTTTGTCATGGAATAAAGCCAACATAAAACATAGTTGTAAATCATAACTTTACAAACACAATGCATATAAAGATATGCATGATACACAAATGCATGACAATGAAGCATCTAATGCATGAAGGGTCTTACAAAGATCGAAAGAATTAGATCAAAAACCAAAAGAGTAAAAGCTCAACCATAGGAACCCTTCCTTCTCCAAACGGAATGATTGTTCGGAATGAGTGTCTCATGAGAAGTGAGACGAGGGTTGGAAGAATGACAACTGGAGATGCACATAGACAAGGAGGTAAAAACATTAAAAACTTTCTTCAACAACTTACCATTTTCTCCTAAATCCGGTTTTGCTTTCATAGCACAACTTCCAAAAAGCTTAAGTTTCTCTTTTCTTTTGATTCTTTTAAGAACTTGAAACTTAGAGTAATGAGGTCTTAGATGACTAAGGGCACCACAATGGTGACAAACAATGGGTTTATGTCCACTAGGCTTTTTGGGAAGGGATCTAGCAACATGGTTTTGTTCTCTCTTCAACTTTGGACATTGAGACCTTATATTGCAATCACACCACAATGGTGACAAGTTGGAATAAACTTAGATCCCTCCAAAGCCTTAGGTTGATGCCTAAATAGAGACTTTGACTTAATAGCCTTTCTCTCCACCTTTTGATTTCTTTTATGTGGAGAAATGTACACCGATTTGTCATTTGAGGTAGAACACACAATAGGCACAAAATCAGGTACCACAACATGATTGCAACAAATATTTTCTGTAGGAAAAATACATGTTTGTATCGCATACAAAATATACGCAGCGAAAAATTAACGGATCTACTTCATTCGCAATTGATAACATGTACTATGTAAGTGTCTCTCAATCAGTTTCAAAGGAGAGAATAGGAGAGTGTCCAACACTCACATACAAACCATTTCATTCTTCATATGATCTTAATAAAAGCCTTATGAAAAACTTCATCTTTTTCTTATAAAAGAGCACTTAATAAAATTCTGTATGTTTCTCTCCTTATATACAACTGATTATCTAATTAGGCTAGTCTTTTGGGTAATTCCAATTGGGCTCTAGTATGTGGCTTGGAGTGGGACCAAAAGGGAACAAATAAGACTCTAGCTCCAATGGGCCTTGGGCTTTTCTGTCAACTCTTGACAAGTCCAAAGTTACCATTAATTATATTCAATACCACTATAAGAATATAATTGCACCCTAGGCCTTATTAATAAATAATATCCCAAGACTTTATTATACATGCAACCCCTTCATTAAAATATTTGTAGTAATACAAAGTCATGAATGTAGACTGCCATTTTGAAAATTATTACATCTTAATCCTTGAGTACCCGGTTTAATCCTTTACGTTATTCATCATATATTAATGAAATCCAATTTCATAAATATATACTTTAGTAACTCTTTACTAAAGTGGTTGGGCCCAACTCTCTTGAATAACTAAACCCATTAAACTTATCTCAATGGAATATTTTATATCTCCGTTAAGAGATTATGAATTCCATCTTGAGAATATATGTTCCATCAACACTTAATGCGGCTGTCCAACATACTGAGGTTTTGACCGTGACTTATAGATCTCACTCCTGATATATCAAAACAACCTACATCTCATGATCAAGTCCATTATTCCCTTAGGATTTAGAGTTGATGTAAATAGAAGTCGTGAGATTTATTATTCATTTGACAGTCGTTAGGAGAATAATAAATCTCATAGCGGTTCTATTCAATATGTATTAACTCTTAAAACAGATCAACACATCAACTAGAAGTCTTTACTTCCATGATCAAGACAAATCATCTTAGTTGATATGTTATAGTCTTCGCAGATGAAACGCCCAATTTCATCACCGACAACGAACTAAAATTCTGAGTTTACAAAGAACTTGTGATTTATATCTTCTGTGATTAAATCACATAAATCACATACTATGCATCTCATGGACTAAGATAATGTCCCATTAGTTCATTTATAAATAGTCTCATATAATTAAACAATTTAATTATTTATGACATGCCAACAAATTGGATTTTAGGTCATAAACCCCAACAATCTCCCACTTGCACTCAAAGACAATTTACCATATATCCGACACTTATCTCCCTTTAGAGTAATTCATAGTCACTCCAAGGCAAGGTTTGGAAACAAGTTTCAGCCAGATTTATTGTATAAATTATATTTTCTACTACTACTTCACAAGTTTCAGCCAGATTCAATCTCCCACTTACGCTTAATGTGTATCTTCATCACCTAGGATGAACACATATCTGGAAGTCCAACTTCATGAATCACAATCAAACTACAAGTCAGTATTTGTATTTCCAGTAACTATCAAAACCTCACTTTGGTGGACAAGCATATAATCCCTCATTCTCCTAAAATATTTGAGTATATGCTTTACTCCCACTTAATTAAGTGACCTTTGATTCAATTGAAATTTGCTTACCATGCCCACCGCAAAATAGATATTTAGCCTAGTACATAGCATAGCATAAAGACTTCCTATTGATATGGTATAAGGAACCGTCTTAATATGCTCTTCCTTTTATATGTTTTAGGACTATAGTCCTATATAAAGGAATTTCAAACTTAGAATGAAAGAATTCTTTCTTGAAGTATTACATGCTATACTTGGCTAGAATCTAATCTATTTAAGCAGATTGAGATAGACCCAACATCCTAATTTCTGAATTTTAACAAAATTTAATTCTTAGGATGTGACTAGTCTTTCTCAAGTACTTTATATCATACTGGACTAGACAACAAGACCTCTATTGATGACAATAACTCTACATCATTATAAATTATTAGAATGTCATCAACATACATTAAGAGATTTATTATTCTATATAGCTTTACACACATAAGGCCTTTTAATACTTGATCAAAATCAAACAATTTGATTGCTTGATCAAAGATGATATTTTATGATACATATGCTTGCTTTAGTCCATAAATGGAATTTAAGCAACTTGCATATTTAACACTACTTATTGTTTGCTATGTACAAGTCTAGGTACATCATACAAATGTCTTCCTCAAGATTGCTACTAAAAGAAGCTTTCTTGATATCCATTGCCATATTTCATCTAAATGAAATATAATGGATAAGAGAATCTAGATAGAGTCAAACTTGACTATTAGTGAAAAAATCTTTCCATAATTGAACAATTTCTTTCTGAATAAATATTTTCACCACTAGCCTTGACTTTGAAGGTTTGCACCTTCAAATCTATCAATCTCATTTTCTTGTAGACCTATTTGAGAACAATAGGCTTAATGCCACTAGGTGCCTCTACAAGTTCTAGACTTTAAATAGAATCTAATTCTATTCACATAGCCTTGATCCAGTAATCCATATTCATATCATCTATTGCCTTTACGTAGGACTAAGGATCAAATTCATATCCTTGTGGAATGACTTCAAAAGTTTATCCCAAAAGTATGAATTTATTTGGTAAATCACAATCCTCCCACTACGATATTGTATCAGTGTACTAGCTATATATCTAGAATAATATCTTGTGGTGTATCTAATACAACCATCTCATTTCTAAATGTATTTTATAGTTGTCTTACAACAAATTCTGACATTTATCTTCTAGAACATTTCTACGTTTTGCTTTAAGATTATTCACATAGTCATCATCAAGAACTTTGTATTTGTAATTTATAAACACCTTGTCTTCTTTATGACTACCAAAACAATCTTCTGCAATTCCTTTTGGATATTCATCAAAAACACACATTTTTCTTCTTTTTGATTTCAATGTGTCAGACTTCCTTTCTAGCACAAGTGCTGGACATCTCCAAAAATGAAAGTATCAAATACTAGGTTTTCACCCAATCCACAATTTTACAAATGTCATAGGAACAAACTTTTGAAATCAAATTTAGAAAATGTATAGCAATTATTAGAGTATATCTCCAAAAGAAATAAGCAAATGGAAATACTTATCATGTACTTTACTATTTCTAAAAGAGTCTTACTCCTCTTTTATGTATGCTATGACTTAAAGAAGTCATTAATACTATATTCCTTTACAATAAAGGAACCCTAGATCATATTATCCTCTAAATAGAATTCATAGATTGGGAATATAACAAAATAATGGTTCTAAAAGCCCATCTTTCACCAATCTTGAATACCATTTAGATTAATAAGGTCTAAACATAAGTATCAAAACATACAATACCAAATGATGGAAACTTTTTCTTTAATAGGTAAAACATGTAAATTTCCATCTAGAAAACAATTATGGACAATGCTTAGCTTTACCAAAATGGAAACACTTTCCTTTTGGTCATACTTTTGAGTCTAATTTCCTTTTGGCAACTACTAGGACAACTAGCTTGTCCAACTGTTTGGTATTATAATTCCTCTTCTTATCACCCTTACCTTTCGGTCTAGGCTAAGAATTTGAATCAAATCATATTGATCCTAGCCTTAGCTTTTAGGATGTCTTCCGTTGCGTAGAACTCACTCATCAATTCAGATAATATAAAAAGAATTTATTTTCAAAACAATCTGAATTGATCAAATGACTCTAACAAAGACTTTGTGGATCATATCCATATGAGATTAACATTTAAATCTCTACATCCAACAATTCCAATTCATTTTAAAAAATAAAATATTTTCATAAAATGACATAGAATTGGAACTCCTTAAACTTTTCTTAGCACACAATATGATTTATACCAAACATCTCATTTAGACTTAATATAAAGTCTAAGTCTTGTACTAACTCTTGCATCTCATGCTGTAGCACAATTGAGATAGAAGCCAATGTACCATATTAGCATTTCAATGAAGACTATGATCATATCATAAGCTATCTTCCATTAATGCATCATGCATAGGAAATTATGACAATGTTGAATCAAGACATAAATATGTACTTCAACTCCTTTAAGCACCATGTCCAAAATTATTTCTTAGTTAATGTGATTCAATAAAATAGTAACTAGAGGACAAAATTTATGACAACTTTATTTTGAGACTTAGAACATAATTACAGGGACATTATCATTTTGCATCCATAACCATATAGCATGGAACCCGTAAAACATACTATACTAGGTGCAACGACAACCTAATCCCGCAATCAATATTCCTCGGAAGCGAGGTCATACCAATCACTATGATCAGGCGAGAATTATTCTCATTATTAATGCTATCATGGTAACTCTTACCAAACAAAAATAATTTGCCGTTTTACCTTTAGCCTCTAAGTAATAATGACATAGCTCCTTTGGGAGGTTAACATTACACTTAGTTTAGTGTACACCATTATCTAGAATCATGTATAGCCACATTTCATCTCCCTTTATAGTGTTTAAACTTGTAGTACCATGAAACAAAACACCCTCCTTTGGGATCGCGAGGCATATACACCAAGACGAGGTGCTTGTTCACACTACTTTAAATGGGTAAGTTCAATCTTGTAGGACTATGAAGTAAACACCCTCCTTTGGGATTGCGAGGCATATACGCCAAGACGAGGTGCTTACCCTACACCACTATGAACCGATAATGGAGGCCGTGAGATCCAACCCTTGTATCTCTCTCCCACTAGAAATTTTAAAACAAGTGGATTGTCATGAAATCATTGTGATCTAATCACAATTTTAACCCTACACATCAAATGTGTTTAATTGTTTAAATTCAATGTGATGTAACTAAGTTACGTCAATATAGCGTAACGAACATTCACGCTATCATAAAGAAGTTTAACCTTGTAATCCGTGAAGCAAATACCCTCCGCATGGAATGCAAGACTTGAAGTCAAGACAAGGTATCTATTCACATTACAATAAACTTAACAAAAGGGTCATTTCAGTATTCCCACTCGTTATTTGGGTTTTTCTTAAATAATTGTGATCCCATCACAACTAATAACCTTGCACTTATTGGAGACTCTAATCTCATTAGAATCACTAACTAAAATGGAAGTCCTAAACTATTTAGGATTCCTTAAACACTAATGAATCAAAAATTAGTTATATAGAACTCTATCTTTAACTTATTTGATTAAGAATTCTAATCTCATTAGAAACTATATACCTTTTAATTAAGCTTTAATCTCATTAAAACTTCTAATTAAAAAAAATTAAGTTAAAGACTTTTAATCATACAACAATTCTAATCTCATTAGAATGTTTCTTAAAAGACAAGTCCCAAACTATTTAGGACTAAGAGTTCTATTTAACTAATATCTTTGATCTCATTAGGTCTTTTAGTTAGAAACATGTGTAATCTAATCACACATACCATTGCTCTTTCTTTATGTGAAAACACTTAGAAAAAATTCTGAATTCCCAATTTTCGATCGATCGAATGTGTATCTCGATCGATTGAAATAATCAATAAATTCATAGATTGATTACTGTTTCACTCGATCAATCGAATGTAATTTTCTATCGATCGAAACTCGTGAAATTGTAATTTCCAGAATTCTATTGATGCTATAGCCTTAAAAAATCAATTTACATACTTAAATTCAAATTTAAACAACATCATAACATCAATATCAGTTTTTATCAAATCATAGTTTCAATAACCATGCAGAAAATTAAATGCATAATCTTCAAACAATATGAAACTATAATCTCTAATTCCAAAACTCAGAAAACATGTTATACAATTCGAAATTGAAGACCGCTCTAATACCATTTGTTGGAAAAAAATACATGTTTGTATCGTATACAAAACATACGCAGCGAAAAATTAACGGATCTACTTCATTCGCAATTGATAACATGTACTATGTAAGTTTCAGAATTTAAGAACAAGAAAGCGTACCATGGTGCGGTGAAATTCAAAATCAAAGATCTAGAAGTACTTGGGAATACTTTAAATCTTCACTCCAATTCCACTTGATGCCCAAGAAGTGTGGTCTCTCAATCAGTTTCAAAGGAGAGAATAGGAGAGTGTCCAACACTCACATACAAACCATTTCATTCTTCATATGATCTTAATGAAAGCCTTATGAAAAACTTCATCTTTTTCTTATAAAAGAGCACTTAATGAAATTCTGTATGTTTCTCTCCTTATATATAACTGATTATCTAATTGGACAAGCCTTTTGGGCCATTCCAATTGGGCTCTAGAATGTGGCTTGGAGTGGGACCAAAAGGGAATAAATAAAACTCTAGCTCCAATGGGCCTTGGGCTTTTCTGTCAACTCTTGGCAAGTCCAAAGTTACCATTAATTATATTCAATACCACTATAAGAGTATAATTGCACTCTAGGCCTTATTAATAAATTATATCCCAAGATTTTATTATACATGCAACCCCTTCATTAAAATATTTGTAATAATACAAAGTCATGAATGTAGACTGCCACTTTGAAAATTACTACATCTTAATCCTTGAGTACCTGGTTTAATCCTTTACGTTATTCATCATATATTAATGAAATCCAATTTCATAAATATATACTTTAGTAACTCTTTACTAAAGTGGTTGGGCCCAACTCTCTTAAATAACCAAACCCATTAAACTTATCTTAAGGGAATATTTTATATCTCCGTTAAGAGATTATGAATTCCAACTTGAGAATATATGTTCCATTAACACTTAATGCGGCTGCCCAACATACTGAGGTTTTGATCGTGACTTATAGATCTCACTCCTGATATATCAAAACAACCTACATCTCATGATCAGGTCTACTATTCCCTCAGAATTTAGAGTTAATGTAAATAGAAGTCGTGAGATTTATTATTCATTTGACAATCGTTAGGAGAATAATAAATCTCACAGCGGTCCTGTTCAATATGTCTTAACTCTTAAAACATATCAACACATCAACTAGAAGTCTCTACTTCCAAGATCAAGACAAATCATCTTAGTTGATATGTTATAGTCTTCACAAATGAAAATCCCAATTTCATCACCAACTACGAATTAAAATTCTAAGTTTACAAAGAACTTGTGATTTATATCTTCTGTGACTAAATCACATAAATCACATACTATGCATCTCATGGACTAAGATAATGTTCCATTAGTTCATTTATAAATAGTCTCATATAATTAAACAATTTAATTATTTATGACATGCCAACAAATTGGATTTTAGAGCATAAACCCCAACATTTTCATCCTTTTTAAAACTCGGTTCAGCAATCAAACATGAAAGCTTGAAAATGTGTGAAAACACAAGAGTTTGTTTAGACACCCAATAAAAAATTACGGCAAGATTGCTTTTACTCTAACTTATCTAAGTGCAGAATAAGAGTAAATGAATCGCAATAAACCGATAACTACGCTAGTGCATAAACATGAATAACAAAAAATAAAAGTAAAGCACAAGAGTAAGGGAAGAGAGATGCAACCACAAGATAACACCAAGACGTGTTACCAAAGAGGAAACCGAAGAACTCGGCGAAAAACCTCTCTTCCGCCCTCCAAACAGTAAATCGATCCACTAGAGAATAAAGTTGGAGTAGACGAATAACAAAAGATCCTCCAAGCCTAGTCTACCCAATGTACTTGAGCCCTCCAAGATCCTACTACCAACTGACTTTGCCAAGCCTTGTCTTCTCTGGCTCTCCGGATCCCGCAATACGCCCGATTGCATCCGCCAAACCTCACCGGCTTCTTTTGGAAAATCCCCAAAGCTTCCCAAGCTCCAAAACACTTTCTACACTCTGAAAATGTGTGGGTTGTGTTTTGGTACAAATCTCCTCTCAAGGTATGACAGTGGGAAAGGGAAGGAGAAGAGGCTAAAATGATTTCTCACTAAGGATGAGTAGCTCTTTCTCTAACAGATGGGTGTGTGAGTTGTAGAAAACCTATCTAGGGTTTTTCTCTCTGAATGGTCTCCTTTACTTTTATGGGTAATAAGGGTATATATAGTATGGGTGAAGGGTAAGAAAGTCAAACTTAAAAATCCTCCAGGCAGAATGTTTCATGACTACCTCACGGGAAGGCCTTACCCGCGAGACACTCGCGAAACTGACAGCCTAGTACGACTCTTCAGCTTCTAGTCATGTTCTTCTCACATGGCTACTTTGCGGGTTAGCTTCTCGCGAAATCCACTTGATCTCCAATTAAGCTTAAGTCTTCACCAACTTAATACTAAACCCAATACAATAAAATCCCACAAAGGTACAAGGAAACAAATTTATGCAATTACAACACTTTTTGTCATGGAATAAGCCAACACTAATGTTATGAGAAAAATCATAACTTAACAAAACTCTTGACAGGCATCTTAAGAGATTCATTTTCATATTTTAGCTCATCAACTAGCTTATTAGACGAAACAAGTTTAGCATCCATGTCCATATTTAAACATTCAAACTCCTTTAGTTTTTCAAGAGAATTTTCAGCAAGTTTCTTATATTTCTCAACCAATTTGTTGGATTCATTGAACTTAGCAATCAAATCATCATTTTCACAAAACAACTTGCTCAAATTCTTATGAAACTTGTTAGCCTTTTTCTTCAAGAGTTTGATGTTAGGAAGATCAACAACACCCAAAGATTCATGTAACATGGCATCACATTCATGAGGATAAACACTCATAGAGGCATTTTCACAAACACGTGGCATGCTACAATCATCAACAACCAAAGAAGCATACAAATCACTATCCATGGCAACGAGCACAAGAGGTCAAGGATCATACTTAGGTAATGAAATCAAAACAAGTGTACCTGTTCTGATACCAATTGAAAACTTGAAATGTGTGAAAACATAAGAGCTGTTTAGACCCCCGAATTAAAATTATGCTCAGTTGATTTTACTCTAACTTAAACTAAGTGGGAATACAGTAAATGCGAGTGGATAAACAATATAACTACTCTAAGCCATATTCATCAAATCACAGCAGTAAAATGAAAGCTAAAAAAGTAGGAAGAAGAATGCAAACACAAGATTAAACGTCGATGTGTTATAGAAGAGGAAATCGAAGAACTTGGCGAAAAACCTCTCCGCTGCCCTCCAAGAGGTAAATCGATCCACTAGAGAATAAGTTGGAGTACACGAATAACAAAAGACTCTCCAAGCCTAGTCTACCCAGTGTACTTGAGCCCTCCAAACTCGTGCTACCAACTGACTTAACGAAGCCTTGTCTTCTTTAGCTCTCCAGATCACGTAATACGCCCGATTGCATTCGCCAAGCCTCACCGGTTTCTTTTGGCAAATCCCCAAAGCTTCCCAAGCTCCAAAACACTCTCTACACTCTGAAAAGGTGTAGGTTGTGTTTGGGTACAAATCTCCTCTCAAGGTATGACAATGGGAGAGGGAAAGAGTAGAGGCTAGAATGATTTCTCACTAAGGATGAGTAGCTCTCTCTGTAAAAGATGGTTGTGTGTGTTGTTGAAAATCTATCTAGGGTTTTTCTCTCTGAATGGCCTCCTTGCAATTTCTATGGGTAATGAGGTATATATAGTATGGGTGAAGGGTAAGAAAGTCACACTTAAAAACCCTCCAGGCAGAATGTTTCGCGACTACCTCGCAGGAAGGCCTTACCCGCGAGACACTCGCGAAATTGACAGCCTTGCATGACTCTTCAGCTTCCAGTCATGTGCTTCTCACGTGGCTACTTCGCGGGTTAGCCTCTTGCGAGCTTCTCACGAAATCCATTTGATCTTTAATTAAGCTTGAGTCTTCACCAATTTAATACTAAACCCAATATAATAAAATCCCACAAAAATACAAGGAAACAAATTTATGCAATTACAACACTTTTTGTCATGGAATAAGCCAATACTAATGTTATGATAAAAATCATAACTTAACAGCTTTCAATCAATGTAAACTCTTTTGTGAGGAGTCATATATGTTCATCTATATATATTAAAAGGATTTGGAAAGTTAGATATTGCTTTTTTTACTGTAAAAAATACCCTTAATTTAATTAATCTAAACCAATCAAAATGGGGTTAAAATAGTAAATTCTCTCCTAAATAAATTCCTACCCACATTAAAACACTACTTCTACTTCTGCGTTGAAATACTATCCCACGTTCTTAAAAAAAAAAAAAAAAAAAAAATTTTAGATCTACCAAATTACAAGTAAAGTGCGTTTTGTTAAAGGATTAGCCAATTCTATATTGATATATGTTTCTAACATGATTCACATATGTCCTAACATAATCTCACTCATATTTAATTTAGAAGTTGGAAAATAATAAATGTTGAAATAAATGTTATCATTGACATTCCATATTGGAACTTTGAAAATGTATAATCTCACTAACATTTAACTTAAAAGGTTAAAGTAGTTGTATTAGTTTCAATGAACTTTAAAGTTTTTTTTCCCCTATAATTTAATAGTTATAATTTGGAAGAGTTGAATTCAAGACGTTTCCGATGAAAACAACAAAAGTGCCAATCAAGTAACATGGATCTTGATTCTCAAAAAAAAAAAGAAAAAAGAAAGAAAGAAAGAAAGTAACATGGATCTTGACTATTGATGAAACACTTAAGATTCTCAGGTAAAAAAGTTGTATTTTATACAATCGGTGAATGAAATATCCCTCTCACATGATGGTTACAAAAAAAAAAAAAAAATAATAATAATAATTGTAAGAGTTTTTGTGTAGTTCTCTTCTTTCTTTCTTTCATTTTTTCATTTATTTTTTTTAATTTTGTTATTTTTAATTCAATACATGGGATGAAAGGAATTGAACTCTATATGTTTTCGTAACGAAAACATTAGGAAGTGCCAACCTTTGAGGTACAAGGCTTTAAGGTTTAACAAAAGTCTCTTCCTCAAAGTTTTATTTATTTATACTTGTTTTGGTTATTTCTTTTTTCTTGCTGAATAAAAAGAGAATAATGTAATATTTTGTGTACCACTGAGCTTTAATGAAGTTATTGTTGTAGGTACAATAAATTTATTGATGCAGCTTAAACCACCAAGCTGCTTCTGTGTGAAACAAAAATTCTTACCATCAAGCCACATTGTGTGGTGGTTATTTATATTTAATCTTTTTACAATTTGGCAAAGAATTTAATACTCCCTAGTTGATGACCTTCATTTAAAAGAAGAAAGCATCCTAGTTGGTGACCATTGTAATAAATTCGAAGACTAAATGAACTCTGTTAAAGGAGTTGACTCGGGCGATCCTACCACCGACTCGGGATACCCCGAAAGCCAGCAGGGTCCCACAACTACACTCCACCTCAGCCCCCAAAACACAGATGTGATACACATATATCCCTTTCCTTCACTGATCCCCACCCTCCCTTCCCTTGATCATTATCATTATTTATTTCCCCATCTCTCTCTTCCTCTCCCTAGCCTAGCTCTTTACATACCATCCACCACTTGTTCTTTAAAACCCACTCCAACCGCGTTTTGCCACGCAACATAAAGCACCAAAACACAAAAATAAAAATAACACAAAAAGACAGTCAAGCAAGAGATAGAGAAAGCTCTTTTCTTTCCTTCTAGTGGTCACCATTTCATAAATCATAGTGTGTATATATAGCATATACATATATGTATTTGAGGTCCCCTATCGTATGATATAAACCTTTGTCTTTTTTCTTGCTATCTCACTCTCTTTTTTTCTCTCTCTCTCTCTCTCATTTCTCTGATTTTTTTTTTCTTTCTTTTACATTACTGCGTAACGCGTTACATGTCTTTTCCCATAGTCTCCCAACGCGTTCATCGACTCTCCATTCATTCACTGCTTTTAAAAAATTTAACTTTATCTCTCACTTCATTCATTCACTCACTCCAACCTCTTTCTCTCAAATTCTCTGACTCATTCTCTCTCTAACTCATACACCGAGTCACCAATACATACTCTATTATTATTATTAAAGTATATATATAGGTTTTATGGTTTTTATTTTTTAGAGTGAGAGAGAAAGAGAGAGTGCATTTTGGAATCAATGAAGCTGAATCCGAAGCACGAGAGGCGTTGGGCCTCGGACACTGTTCCGAACAAAACGGCGGTGAGTAGTGCCGGAACTTCGCCGGGAAGCGGTTACAATTCCGTTGAGGAGTTCGTTGAAGTGACGCTTGATCTTCAAGATGACAACACTATTGTGCTTCGGAGTGTGGAGCCTGCGACGCCGACGACGGTGATCAATATAGAAGGCGGAGTTTCTGGTTCAGGCGGTCGGGATCAAGCTCCGGCGGTTTCAGCGTCGGCGCCGGCGTCGAGGTCTAATTCGATCAGGAGGAGCTCGTCCTCGTCGAGTAAGTTGCGGCAATTCTCGCAGGAGTTGAAGCTGTTTTCGCAAGAGCTGAAGGCGGAGTTGAAAAGGTTCTCTTGGAGCCATGGACACGGCACGTCGAAAACTCCGCTCGCCGCTTCGGACGTTACGGCGGTGGCGGCTGCGGTGGCGGCTAGCGGAGGTCCTGGAGGCGGAGGTGAAAGCGGTTTCGCATCGGCTATGGCAGCTCGGGCACTTAGGAGAGAACGAGCTCAACTCGATCGCACTCGATCAGGCGCTCACAAAGCACTTCGTGGACTCAGATTCATCAGCACCAAGACCAATACCAATGGCGTTGACGGTTGGAACCAAGTCCAAACCAATTTCAACGATCTCGCCAAAGACGGCTTTCTCTACCGCGCCGATTTCGCACAATGCATAGGTGTTCAACCAAAAACTCAATAAACTCACTCCGTAACCTTTTTTGCAACAACTTTTTTTATCTTTACATTTTTCTGTTATTTATTTATTTATTTTTTGAAAAGGAATGAGAGATTCGAAGGAGTTTGCTTTGGAGCTATTCGATGCTTTGGGACGAAGAAGAAGATTAAAAGTCGACAAAATTAGCAGAGACGAACTGTACGAGTTTTGGTCGCAAATCACAGATCTAAGCTTCGATTCAAGACTCCAGATCTTCTTCGATATGTACGCATTAATTAAAATGATTAGTTTCAAGGTTTTGCTTTTAATTAATCATTAATTAGTTTTAAACTTTTCGTACTCCATTATTAAAGATCGCACTTTCTCTCCTCAACTTTGGCCATGCCAGAGTTTTTTTTTTTTCGTCTTATCATTCGTTAATAATAAACAACACACAGACACAGTACGTGAATTGAGAAGGACAAAACAGTCAATTCACACTTGTCAAAATTACAATAAAGAGAAGTTATTATACTTTTTTAATAATTTTTAAACATGATTCTCGTTTTAATTAACCATTCAGGGTTGACAAGAATGAAGATGGTAGAATCGGTGAAGAAGAAGTAAAAGAGGTATGTATATAAGTTTCTCTTATCTCTCTCTTTCTCTACCTAACCAGTTATTAAACTATAATTTTCCTTTACCAAATTACATAATTAAAGTATATATATATATATTTTAAAAATGGTTTGCATGAACTCCTTAATTTTTAATTTGATTTTTTTTTCTTGAATGCATGAATCAGTCAACCACGTTCAGATTCAAGAAATTTAAAAAAGAATTAAAAAAAAGGCTGGTACGCTGCCTTTAAGTAATATTAGAAACAAAAGTGGCTCTTATAGTCTTGCTTAAGCTTCTTCTTCTTTGCTTATTAGGTATGATTTGTGCAGGTACAGGGTGTGATCATTTTGGTTATTAAAATCAACGTTAGGCAAGATTCGGTGACCTTATATCCATGAAATTTTCAAAAACTAACAACTCCCCCTCTCAATAAATTAGAAATTAATTAATTAATTAATGGGTTTTCTTTTCTTATTTCTATTTGGTGGTTCATGACGTTTCGCATCTTCTAAAAGCATCCTATCTATATTTAGATGGCTTTTTCAAGAGTTAGTGAACTATTTTTATTTTTTATTTTTTTTGTCTACGAGAGTGCTTGAGGAGTTGGGTACAGATGGCGTCTCGAATTCTCTAATTAGTAAATTGTTTACAAGTCACTCTCTCAAGTAATTAGAGTCATTTTCATTGTAGTTGGTGGGGGCTTTTTTGTCATTTACTTATTTATTTTTGGATAGAAATTATGTTTTATTTTTTGATGATGTTTTTATTTTCAAATTTCAAATTTCAAATTTCAATTTGTTTTTTATTTTTATTTTTTTAAATGCGTAGATTATCATGCTAAGTGCCTCTGCGAACAAGTTATCAAGATTGAAGGAACAAGCGGAGGAATATGCAGCTCTTATCATGGAAGAGTTGGATCCTGAAAGACTTGGCTACATTGAGGTGGGTAATTACTTTATATTATCTACAATCTATTACACAACTAAATAAAGTGAACCCCATATTTCTCTTGTTGTAACTGTTAAAGTTTCATTGTCACGTTAATTTTTTGGATTTATATATCATATCAGGCTAAAATTGACCAAGAATTTTAAGTCTTTAGAAAATATAGAGTCTAGTATTTGAGTTTGACTTTTTTTTTTCCCAGTCAATTGTTAGGCGACAAATCACCAGTATTTTCAATAATTAAATTACCATGTTGTTCAACCATGCACCGAGGAAAAAAAAAAAAAAAAAAAATCAAACGTGAACAAATAGTACTATATGAAAACGACTGGATTACATTGGTAATGGAATAAATTTATCTTATTCGGGGAACATTTTGAAATAGAAAAAGTTTGTTGCAATTTTTTTTTTCGTCTTTGTTTATCATTACATCACTGGGCAATTAACTTGCCCTTCTATTATCTTTTACAATATAAAAATATGTAGTTAAAATATTAATTAAGATGATTGAGATGGGTGTCTGTTGGCTCGATTGGTCCATTTGATAAAAGCTAAACACATAAGTAGTGTTAATTTGAAGGCACATATAGTCCAAGGTTATTATTTATGCGACATCGATATATAAAACTTTTTAACTTCTGATCAATCTTTTCAGCTAAAAAGGAGGAAAAAAAAAAAAAAAAAAAACTAGTGATCTATCTATCATCTATCTGTCAATGATAATTACGGTAAATAATTGAATTATTGCCCCCGCCATCACCACTAATTTACATTATCAATTGTCGGTGACTAGTGACCACGTTGCTTTTTCATAAAACACGCCAATTAAGCTTTTATACTTGTCACTCTTCTTTTGGACTTTTTCTTCATTTCAAAATCAAGTTCGGTCACTGACTACTAATTACAAAAATAGAAATCTAACTTTGGTGACCATTCCAATTTTAAAACGCCATCTCTTTTTGTTTTTTAGAAGAAAAATTAGAGCATGTGACAAGTCGTTAATTGTAATAGTTAGTTAAGCACAATTATATGAGTAAAGGTGGGTACCATATTAATAAAACAAGGTATTATAGATTTTTAATTATAGTGACCTTTGTAGTTTTGGAACCCCAAATTTTTTATTATGTGGCATAGCGTTTCCATGTGGGATTACAGTACTTCCACATAACAATCCCACATCATATACGTTTCCAAGTGTGTCGTATACTTTGTATACTAGCAACTATTCTCGATCAATGATAGTGTAAATTAAATAGCTGACGTGTCCAAGGTCATTGTGCTCCCCACATGGTTCAACCCTTGATGACTTTTGTAAGTTTGTTACATTGTGGTTGATGATGACGTGCAGCTATGGCAATTGGAGACACTATTGTTACAAAAGGACACATACCTAAACTACAGTCAAGCATTGAGCTACACAAGTCAGGCATTGAGCCAGAATTTACAAGGGCTGAGAAAGAAAAGCCCAATAAGACGGTGGAGCACAAAATTCGTATATTATTTGCAAGAGAATTGGAGGAGACTTTGGGTTTTGGCATTGTGGATTTGCATCATGATTGGGCTGTTTACATGGAAATTCATTCAGTACAAAAATAGAAGTGCCTTCCACGTCATGCATTATTGTCTCCCTACGGCTAAAGGTGCAGCCGAGACCCTTAAGTTCAACATGGCTTTAATTCTCTTCCCCGTGTGTAGAAACACAATCACTTGGCTCAGGTCTACCAAGTTGGCTTACTTCATACCTTTTGACGACAATATCAATTTTCACAAGGTACACATCAAACCCATTAATGCTTCTTGAATTTGTCATTGCTTAATTTATACCTTAACTATTTAGGACCCATATCCGAGACTTTTAATTAATTAAGTCCCATCTCCGAGACTTGTGTTTCAAGTCAGCATGATGAAAAGTTTTCTATTCATTATTACTAAAAATTTTACTTTTTTTTTTTTTAATACTTTTTTACTATTATTACTACTACATTGATGATCACATCTCTATGGGTACATTTGCTTATAGACGCAGCAAAAATTGACAACCACACATACGGCTATACGTCTGTACCTTTATTTTACTTTTTATAGGTAAGCAAATTTTTTTTTTTTAATATACATATGTATAGACAAACATAAAGGAGTAGATTCCCTCAATTTACTGTTGCAAAAATGACAATAAATCAGCCATGGTGAAATCAATTTAGATTTAAGTCGTCAAACTCAAAACATTGACTTTATTTACAAACCATGGGAAGCTAATTGTGCTAAGCAAGCAAACAAAACATAGTCTTTATTTATTTATTTATTTTGGTAGAAAGATGGGAATCATTTATCATAATAAAATACTAATACAAAAGCTTTGTCCTTCTACCACCCTAGGTGGGTGTCTAGAAACAAAAGGTTTCATAGGGCATTCTCTAGGAGTGTCAAGTTGAAAAGGTCCCATACATATCTACAATATATAGAAGATGAACATTGACTGTATTTTTCAAGTTTGCTCCTTTGCTCCCTTCCTCTTTTAGCAGGCCTATTCTTTATACCATTATTTTTTATTTTCATAGAATATGTGATATAGATGGACGGTTCATCTCACTTCAGGAGAGTCTTATAATAAAAAATTAGAGAAGCGAAATTGGGTAAAATATGGAACTATGGGTTCTAATTAACTCAATTGTTATTATTATTTTTTTTATCAAATTCTATCTTAGGGGAAAAAAACCCTTACTGGTATCTGGGAAGTAAGAGATTAACATGATTGATGATATATTATTTATTTTTGCGGCTAATAGATTAATTCAAGCGATCTTACCACGCAAGCTAAAATCAAATTACCATATAGAACCGAAAAAGAAGAGTCGAAATAAGTGCTCTTTGGAAGGTTTGGACCAAATATTGGGGGAGAGATCATCAACCTTATGTTTTTGTAGTAGTTAGTTCATGTTTTATGCATCTCAGGTCCTAGAAAAAGGTGCCTATCTATATGTTATGGGTTATGATTCTAATAGTTCGGATTGATCAGCTATTGTGTTTACATAATAGTAATTAAGCACCCCAAGGAAATAAGTATGGCTCTTTCTCTAGCATAGGCCCTTATGACTTACTGCCACTGGAACAGGATTATATACAGAAATGTTTCCAATGTTTAAAGCATGCCATTTTATCAATATACTAAGTAAAAACGGCTTAAAGTTTGAGCAATGTGATATTGCATGCTGTTATTCTTCCCTTGGGTCCTAAAAGGTATGAACTTTAAGTTTCTACCATATGTGTAGCTACTGATGCACTGATTTTGCCATGTCTGGGTTTAATGAATTGGAAGGATAACACATACAGATCATATTGTAACTTAGATGTCTTTTTCATCTTCAAAGGTTTGGCTAAGCTGTCTTCAAGTAGCATGACTCATCGCAATGTGACTCTTTACTGCAAGAATGACAAAGTTGATCTATAGATGTCGTGAATTCAATATTGTGAAAGTCTCATCTAATAACTAAAGTGAATACCTTATTAGAATACTTGATGACTTGATGTATGTGCTGCCTCTAAATATGTTTTCATTTTTCTTTTTGTTAACCTCTCTTTGCAGACAATCGCAGGAGCCATTGTAGTTGGTGTCATTCTCCATGCCGGGAACCACCTTGCATGTGATTTCCCTAAACTTTCTCACTCGCCTGAGGGAGAATATGAGAAATATTTAAGTGTTGACTTCGGTAAATACAGACCCAGTTACGCAAAGCTGGCTGAAGGAGTAGACGGTGTGACTGGAATCCTAATGGTGATTCTCATGACAGTTGCGTTTACACTTGCAACACGATGGTTTAGGCGGAGTCTTGTTAAGCTGCCCAAGCCCTTTGATAAGCTCACTGGTTTCAATGCCTTCTGGTATTCACACCACCTATTTGTCATTGTCTATGTCTTGCTCATCCTCCACGGACAATTCGTATATCTTGTGCACAAGTGGTACCTTAAGACGGTATACTTTTGATATTTCAAGTGATCATATTTATATTTTCAACAATAGTTATTTTTCTGCTTAGAAGAGCTAGCTAATGTATTGAGTTCATGCATGCAGACATGGATGTATCTTTCCATTCCGGTTTTAATGTATGCAGGAGAAAGAACCTTAAGGTTCTTTCGGTCAGGCTCCTACACTGTCCATCTTCTAAAAGTGAGTCATAAATTATCAATTGTTTCAAAGTTTTAAACTATTAAGAAATGAAGAATTTAATGATTTAACTCTTATTCTAACAATGAGAACCTCTTACATTTATTTGAATGCATGGTGTATTCCACAATGGATTGCATGCTCACAAGTTGTTTTTTCTCCTCTTAATTCAAGGCTGTTTTTTTCTAACCTTGATTTTCTTAGGTTGCCATCTATCCTGGAAATGTTCTTGCGTTGCAAATGTCTAAGCCACCCCAGTTCAATTACAAGAGTGGACAATACATGTTTGTCCAATGCCCTGCAGTTTCTCCGTTTGAGTGGTAAGTCACCGTAGCATTCCCTGAAATCACTATATTTTGGGAAATTTTCACTTTTTCGGTAATTTACAGCAACTGCACCAAGCAATGGCTTTGTTTAAGCAAAGCTATCCCTAGGTGAAATCCGAGAATTAGGCTATCCAAAATTTTATTATAATAATAGTTAAATGATTAAATTTACAATTTTCTAACAATTATTTAGACGCTTGCCAATGTTATACTATAAAGTGACAATGTTCTAGTCATAATTTCAATGCTTTGCGAGCGAGAATATATGCTGAATGCTGAATAGTTTTTGAAAATAAAAAAGTTCTGATGAGAATGTCTGAATCATACAATACTCAATCTGGTCACCACCAGCACCATGTAAAAATGTGGCTACCCAATTGATCATTTTTATGGTTCAATTTATGCATCCCAGGCATCCATTTTCCATTACCTCTGCTCCTGGAGATGACTACCTTAGCATTCACATCCGGCAGCTAGGTGATTGGACACAAGAGCTTAGAAGGGTATTCTCTGAAGCCTGTGAGCCTTCTGTGTCTGGAAAGAGTGGGCTTCTAAGGGCTGATGAAACAACCAGAAGAAGGTATAATTTTGTGCACCTGTCTAATGTCTTCCCTGGTTTAGCATTTTTTTTAAAATTATTTTTCATGTTATGTAATATGTAAAATTCCTTTTGGAGATTACAGTTTGCCTAAGCTCTTAATAGACGGGCCTTACGGTGCCCCTGCACAAGACTACAGGAAGTATGATGTCCTGCTACTTGTTGGGCTTGGAATTGGGGCAACACCTTTTATCAGCATTTTAAAAGATTTGCTCAACAACATTATCAAAATGGAGGAGGAGGCAGTAAGTAACTTGTTCTGTTTTTGCTATATGACTTTTATAGACCTTCACTATTTAACCTGCAATAGTATCAGTACTTGTTAACCTGTTCTAATTTTCATAGACTTATTACCAGGACTTGGGATAAAACTATGTATTTTATCATGCAAAATAAAAATTCTGTTTCCTTCTCAACAGGATTCTGTCTCAGATGGCAATAGGGAATCAGATCTAAGTGTTGGAAGTACAGATTCTTCAATGAATAATAGGGTCTGTCCAAAGCGGAAAAAGCCTCTGAAGACCACTAATGCTTACTTCTACTGGGTAACTAGGGAGCAGGGCTCGTTTGATTGGTTTAAAGGGGTCATGAATGAAGTTGCTGATCGGGATCAAAGGGTAAAAAAGAATGCTCCTTGGCATCATTTCATTTCCTTTGTTGAAAATTTCCCAAGTTTGATAACTTTAACTTGTCAATTTGGAAATTAGGGTGTCATTGAAATGCATAACTACCTGACCAGTGTGTATGAGGAAGGAGATGCCCGATCGGCTCTCATTACCATGGTGCAAGCACTCAACCATGCCAAGAATGGAGTTGATATTGTTTCTGGAACTAGGGTAAGCTCTTTGATGATTATCATTCTCATACTCAATACTTTTCTAGACCTCATTCATGCAATCAAATATTTTTTAACTGTTTCTTGAACTATGTGGCTTTGGACCAGACCACTTTTCTTTTAGAATTGTTAGTAGCAACCAACGACTTTAACCAAAAATAAATAAACAAAAATACAAGAAGTGGGATGGGGTATTTGACAAATACAAGGCCCTTTTCGCTGAAAACCTTAATGTGTTACTAATTGTTTTCCATTCCTTTCATTATCAGGTAAGAACTCATTTTGCCAGGCCTAATTGGAAGAAAGTTTTCTCCAAAATATGTTCCAAGCACTGTTCTGCAAGAATAGGTGAGATAAATCTCCAATAGGCCAAAAGATATTACTAGCAAATTTAGCTTTCTTCTAATGTTATCATTGTGGTTTTGGTAACTTTGATCAGGGGTATTCTACTGTGGGGCACCAGTTTTGGCTAAAGAACTTAGCAAGCTCTGCTATGAGTTCAACCACAAAGGTCCAACCAAATTTGAATTCCACAAGGAGCATTTCTAAAACAGTGGGATTGCGTATATACCCAATGTCTACACTCTCTCACTTCACCATTCAGACCTATCTCTAACACTTCCATCTACTTAAAGAATTTTTGTGATAAGCTAGAAAGGAGAAGAAAAAGAAAAAGAAAAAGAAAAAAAAGAAGTATTGTACAGTCCTCGTTAGAAAATGGGAAAGAATGAAAATTGAAAAGCATATATTATTTTCTTTTTTTATTCAAGTAACCCATCAAAATGGTATTCTAGATTTCTAGTTCTAGTCAATAATAGATTTAAATTATAATATGGCACCGGCTCTGCATCTGTACAAGTGGCAGAAATATAGAGGTGAAAGGTGGCAGTGGACCTAAGGTGCATTGTTGGAGAGCAAGAGTGCGTTACAGCTGCAATATTGGAGAGGTTGACCTATTTGGTATTTGATAATGATAATATATAGTATATTCATATGGGTAGGCATGAATGATTGAGAGACGTTTAGGTGGGGGTAGAAGAAGAAGACAGTTCTGGAAAGGAGAAAACTGAGGTAGGTTTTGTGGACTCTAAGAGGTGATGGGATTTGGAAGTATTGTACTCTTGTTGAACCTTAAAAAGTTTTTCCATGAGTCGGGCCCAGGGAATCATTCTAGAATGTGGATGATGACGAAGAGCTCCACATGTTTAAATTCTTAGAATAAGGAAAAATTATGTGTAAAATACATTCATATATTTGTCCATTTATTTTTGGAAATATACATACATATATAAATATATATACGAGATAGAGTTATTGTTGGTTTGTAAACATCATAGCATGGTAAGTCAGTCAATGGCTTTATTGTATTGTATCCTGTTATAAACAGAATGTTTATTGGATACTTTACTATCATGGGCTCTTCAATGTCTTCCTTGTTTATGTAAGCATAAATTAATAACTTAATGGGCTAGTAATTGTAATTTTGAAAGCACCTGTTCTCATCTCTTGCCTTGCCCTATAGCCCTTGTAAGCCTCTGCACCTCTACTTTTGTGTAATGAAATGAAGCTGAAATGAACTGCTTCTGATTTATATGTAAACTTCTTAAAAATAAAAGAATAGGAATGCCTCTTGATTTTAATTCTATTGTTTACTAGCTAGGCTAAAGCCTTCTTATTCACTTCTCATTGTAGTCCCAGAATGACTTGTCAAAAGGTAAATTTGATTGTTCTTGTATTAGATCATATTAATAACTTTTATTAAAGTAATGAATGAAGCTCGTTGTGAAAGGAAGGAAGACTTCTCCCATATGACTGAATAATTTCTTTTGTTAGACATTTACTGTTCTTAACAAACACGCAACAAACCATAAGTTCTTGCCTATCATATTAATAATCTTTGATCCATTAGAAAAGTTATAAAAAAATATGAGGAATTAACTCAAGTTTCACTTACCAAAAGGGAACATTGTTACTCCTCATAAGAGCAAGTACATGTGTCGCATACAACAAATGCCAGCATAAATTTTCTATGTGCTTAGCAATAGCAGCATGGGCATGGCTGTCTCTCTCTCTCTCTCTCACTCTCTAAATTTATCCCTCTTTATGAGACATTCTTGTAATTTACAGTTTTGTGTGTGTTGAGAATCAATGTTAATTACAGTTGATAGTTGAATTTGGGTTTTTATTTTTTTTGTGTTGCTAAATAGTTGAATTTGTATTTACTCCTTCATTTGTAGGCTCCTTTTATGTGTGCAGCTTCTAAGACATATTGTTAGCTTTCATTATTATATAAACTAACGCAAGTAGTGGGCTTGACTCTCCATCTTGAACCTGGATCGAAAAGCTAAGCTCATCAAAATACCACAGTTGGCAAAGTGATAAAAGCAACCTCAATGAAAATAATACTCTGTTGGACACTAAACAATGTGAAAATAATATCATTTTTTATATGGTTATCGTGTCGATAAGGGTACTTTGAAGTTTCTTGGTTAGATGTGTAATGCAACTTGACCTTTTAGATGAGAATGTCTCTTTTGGTCCATTTCTATGTGGCTTTTGTTTTGTTCAATTTTTATGGCCCCAGACTACGTGCTAAATGGACTTTCCGAAAGAGGATTCCTATTCGGCCCAATAGGGTGAGCAGCAGAAAATGGTAACAGTCTTGGGTCAAATACGAAGTAAAAGTAATATATTGTCAAGGCCCAAACTGAAGATTATGCTAAAAAATGAATATAGACCCAAACAGAACCAGCTGAAATCTATAACTCAAAAAGCATAATCGATTGTTTGTATGAATTGCTTAGAGAAGTCTCAAATTATTTCTATCTTATTCTACAGACTACAGATATCAAAAATGTTTATCTCAAAAAAAAAAAAAACAAAAAATGTTTACTTGGACCTCAACTTGCACTAAACTTTAATTTTGACTTTTGGTACACTAACACATTCATTTTATTATGTACTTTAAAAATCTTAGGACTTTTTTTGTTGTTGAAATAAATAGATGTAGCCCCATTCCTAATGGATTGACCTCCAAATAACATATCCAAATTATAAAAAATCCCTCCGAAATTTACACCTTTCAGAGAGGCGCAAAAACGAAAGTCTATGAGATTTCTTTTGTAACTGGATAACCAGCTCTAAAACAAAATAAATACTCGTTATAACGAAATGAAATTCTATTATCTATTATCTATAACACTATCTCTAACTAACCTATAAAATAATTATCTATAACTATAAATAAATAGAAATAGAATACATGTTTAGTTTATTATTATTATTATATAAACTATCAAAAAAAGATATACAAATTTCTAATAGATTAGATATAAGATAAAATCTCAAAGACTCCAACAATTCAATATATTATTCATTAAATACATGTATACAATGTTATATTTGTTATTTTTCAATTGCAAGGACCTGGATGAGAAGAAACTCTCATGTCCAGTTCTGTAGTAGAGATGGAATTGAAAAGAACCATCAACTATAACCCCAAAAGAACTAGAATTTGTAAACAACATAAAGGAAGAATGAAAGGAATATCTTATCGAGGTAATTGTATTTGCTTTGGTAGATATGCTCTTTAGGCACTTAAACCTGTGTGGATCATGTCTAGGAGTGTTATGACGAATTTGATTGGGAAGTACAATGACTGAGAATGTTGTTATGTTTGAGCTTAGCTTATTTAAGAATTGAGTTTAAACTTAAGCTTGAATTAGGCTAAAAGCCAATATATATAAGTTTTTTTTCCAAGTTAATTCCAAATTGTTCATGAATAGCTTGCTTCATAAATTGTTCAACATTAAAACAAATATGGAAATTATAACATTAGGCTTTTTTTTTTTTTTTTTAATTTTTTAATATTGAAATTATAAAACAAGGATTAGACCATTCACATGTGCAAAATTTCTTATATATTTTAGCATAATAATCTTTTTGTTTATTTTACTTAACCACTTTTCAAAACACCAACATTAGATTATCTATTCTAAACTATACTTCATTAAAAGATCAATTTTAAATTATTATTTTTTTATTTTTCACACATATACTATCCACTCTTTTCCTTCATTTTCGGGGAAACATAAATAAAGAATAAAAAATTGAAACAAACAAACAACCATGTTTGTGTATATTTACACAAATACTATAGCAAAAATGCATTTTGCAAAATTGACGCATAAGCTGATGTAGTAGGTATTTTTTAAGATTGATTGAACAGAATTTGGCCCTTACACTATTTTATAACATCTTAATAAGATTACTATTGTTATACTTAAATCCAAACACCCATGTTTAAAAATTTAAGAAAAGAAAAATACATACTAATGTTATATATGATATGACAGCTTATGGGGATAGTTTAACAAAGTTTCTCTTCAAACTAATCTGGAGAAAAATTCTTTAAAGTTTAAACTTCTCATATATTTATTTTTTGAGTGTGAATTTTGAAAATCTAACAATTGAGTTTCATGTTTCTTATGTTCTTAATATATATATCAAATTTCATTCAAATCGGATGTTATTTACTATTTGATCAATAAACTTTTTTTTATACATATTTTTAAATTACAAAAAGTTGAAATTTTAACATTTGTTTAATGATATAGAAATTAATAATTGATCTTCATGAAATTTTGCAAGCAAGAAGATAAAATTTAACGGTTATATTTTCAAAATTCACACTTAATATAAAGATATATGAAAATTTGTTTGGTTTAGTTTATTTCCTTTGTAGGAAAAAGTCTAGAATCATAAAACTTTTCACAACTTTTTTTCATAAATATAACTTGATAGAGTGTGATCGGTGAAAAAAAAAAAAAAAAAAAAGTTTATGCTTAAGTAATAGCTAGCCAGTATGCGTGAGATTTCAGAGTAAGTGAGTTGATGCGTAACTACTACTTTTGTCCTTTTGTAGATTTGGTTAAATACTAACGTTAAAAATTCAAAATGGGGGACCACGTCCGTACCCCACAGACACACAGTGACATGTATGTACGACGAATATTAGTTAGTTATAGTTCTCGTCTAGAAGAGGTGGGTGATGTCATGTGCTTTCTAGACTTCCACAATGCCATTCTATATATGCTATCTATTCTAACCAATATTTTCAAACCTTGAATGGTTTGTTTCTCAAAAAAAAAAAAAAATTTTCAAACTTGGTAGACCGTGGCGTTGGACATAAATTTGAACACAAGATAAGATCTTATTCGCACGCTACGCGTGAACTGCGATATTTTCTATCGGTTGGTGTGTGAACTGAATCATCACATATTTGAATTAGTCCTCATCTAGAAGACTATTTTATAATCTATTATATGTATCTTGTATACGTGCAGCTCCACTAGCTAGCAAATAATTGAATTAACTGTTCTTTTACTAACATATATTTGCATATTTGTTAACGTGCAATTGAATCCAATCACTACTTGTTATGGATCTATGGTCTGTTAAAGCGTGTGGTCTTAAACTTTTTTAAAAATTAATTCATAATTCCTAACATTATTGTTTGACTAAGCCTCCGTTTGGATACTAATGAAAAATAAAAATTATTTCACTATTCAGCTTATTTTTGCTACTATTCATGAGCCCTACTGCACTTTTTGATATATTTCATAGGTCTCACTGTACTATTTCAGTAAATTTTTACTTTTATTTATAGTACTTTCAGCAATAAGTTTTCAGTTTCAGCAAAATAAGTAGTATCTAAACAGACCCTAAGTGCAAAATAAAAGGAGAATAGAATCGAAGTTGGAAGGAAAAGAATGGGAAGAAAAAAGAAAGGATGATTCAATCTACACATAAGTAGTTTATGAATAGAGAGTAATCAAAATGATATTTTGTTTAATGTATACAATCAAAGAGATATTTAGAATATAATCTTTCTATTTTGTTGTGAAACATAGTTTTGATACTATTTACTAAGAAATAAATATCATCAATTTAAGAAGTTTTATGTGTCTCTTGAGGATTCAAAGTTGAGCAAATAATAAGCTATTCCACTACATGCGCATTAAACCAATTATTTAATTCTCATAACTGAGAATATATTGCAATGTTGAAAATATCTAATGGATAACATTGCTCAATTATAAATTATTTTATTTATTTATTTATAATTTGATAGTTACAATGGAAGAGTGCGAATTTGAATCTCAAATATTTTCGTTGAATTATGAAGTAATCAATCATAAGTAGGATTTTGAAGACATTCTAACAAGGTGGAATGTTAGTCATAGAGTAGTAATAAACTGAAACAGTTGAGAAGAATATAACAATAATTTACTCAATTCTTGTGCTTTTAAGATTACATTAAATTATTTGATGACGGTTTATTAATTATAAGGATATAATAATAATTTTATATAGAAAGTATCATATTTTTTTGTTTCCTCACTTATTATATTATTTTATTGTTGTGGTGGGCAAAAAGTGAGTAAGGTTTATGGCAGGTACAAACTTGCTGCTTTTGCTCACACAATTAATTTTTGAGAGATGGGATGCCCAATCAACCTTAAATGCCCTTAACAAGATGAAAATACTTAAGTTGGTGTGCTAGAATTAATTCCACACATAGACAGAAAGTCTTTTATAAGGAACAGTCTTGAAATGCATATATAGGGGTCCTCGGGTTTAGTTCGAGATAGAGGTTACAAGTAGTTTTAAGTCTCCCGCCCCTCCTTTTGATCCAGGGGCTTCTTGGCTTTATATATTCAGCCAAGATGTATCTGAGCCCTACATTTGAAAGGTCAGGATTGGATTTCATTGATACTTGTCTCATCAAGGCCTTACTAGAAGGTTTCTACACTGACGTATGAGCTAGGTGGACACTGTTCAAATGTCATTTCCTCATTAATGCGGCCAGCTAAGTGGTTGCAGTGTATTAAATGCAGAGGTGATGGTTGCTTTATCCATCCTCTTTCCTTTCTTCCCCGCTTAGTGACAAATTTTTCTCTTCGCCCTCGATTTGTGCCCGACAACCTTTAGCCTTGGTTCTCGGCTTTTAGAGGTCAGGTTGGCATCCTCGGAGTCCTCATCCAATGTTGTCTTTTTTGCACTTACATAAGGTTACTTGTATTTTTCCGAGGACATTCTACTGGTGCTCACCTAGGTTTGTCTCCTCGGCTTTGTTTCTAATCCCTCTATTTGTATTCTCGGATCCTCGTCCCCTCACAATTGTGTATGTGAAAATATATCTATACTCTATAGTCTTTAATGTTGTGATAAGTTACCAAGCCAAAAGTTTAAATTGTTGGTAAAAAATGCATTTTAGGCCTCTAATACGACTTATTACTAATTTTAATCAATTAATGATTCAAGATTAGGTTCAGGCAGTTAATTAACTTAAGCACAATATTAATCTTGGATAATCAAGCACAAGAAACACATCACATGAACAACTCACACATAAAGAGACAATAATTTGCTCACGGAGTGGAAACCGAATAGATAAAAACACTTCAAGGCAAAGCTCAACTCAACAAGTTTATTGCCGAAGCTTGTTGCAGTACATAAGTTACTCATGCGACTTTCTGTGCATGGGGTCAAACTAAGTATTTGAGTTCCCCATTATTGCTAGCAGATAAGACTTTTCCTTGTTCCTTCAATGTTACTTGATATTGCAAGTCGATCTGCAAACTATAAAACCAATTTTCGGTCACTCTTTAAGGCTTTTTAAATATTTCTCTATGGTCTAAATGAAACTCCAATACATAAGTGTTTGGTAGTAAACAACCTCTCAAGTATGGTCAATTGGAGAGGTAGAAAGAACTAGAAATAAAGGATTATCAAGGTTTTGCATTGCCGTCCTCATTCTTCTTAAATTATAAATTTTTGTATATATATATAATGGTGTAGGCTTTTGATATGATTGGCCACAAAATCTATATGTAATAATAATAATAATAATAATAATAATTGTGGGGACAAATAACCAAGATTCACGCATCTTGGGCCGTGGGCTCTGTCCGAGGAGGTCTCATGGGCCGAGCAATGTGGCAGCTATCAAAGCATTCTACTTTCGAAAGATTCGCACATAGGACCGGCGATTCCGTCCGAGGAGGGTATAGTCCTCGGATATAAAGTTTTCGGTTCAAGGAAGAATCCCAGTGGCTAAAGTAATCTTCCTGGAATCCCCTATGACAGAAACAAACTCGGTGAGCTTACTGGGAAGGAAAAGATCCCCGAAAATATCTAAAGAAAAGCTGCTACCACCACATTAAATACCCTGCAACTACTTTTCTGGCCGCATTTATGTGGAGAAGACCTCTGAACAGTGCTACCAAGACTATGACCTCTCACAGGGAGGCCAAAGAAAAAATCTGGTGGGATAAGTATCAAGGGGCACCTTAGATGACTGATTATCTAATTGGGCTAGCCTTTCGGGCCTTTCCAATTGGGCTTTAGTATGTGGCTTGGAGTGGGACCAAAAGGGACCAATAAGACACTAGCTTCAATGGGCCTTGGGCTTTTCTGTCAACTCTTGACAAGTCCAAAGTTACCATTAACTATATTTAATACCACTATATAAATATTGTTGCACTCTAGGCCTTATCTATAAATTATATCCCAAGACTTTATTGTACATGCAACCCCTTCATAAAATATTCGTAGTAATACAAAGTCATAAATATAGACTGCCACTTTGTAAATTACTACATCTTAATCCTTGAGTACCCGATTTAATCCTTTAATATTATTCATCATATATTTATGAAATCCAATTTCATAAATATATACTTTAGTCTTACTAAAGTAGGCCTAACACTCTGAATAACAAACTCATTAAACTTATCTCAAGGGAATATTTTATATCTCCATTAAGAGACTATGAATTCCATCTTGAGAATATATGTTCCATCAACACTAAATGTGGCTACCTAACATACTGAGATTTTGACCATTACTTTAGATCTCACTCCTGATATATCAAAGCAACCTACACTTCATGATCAGGTCCATTATTCTCTCAGGATTAAGAGTTCATGTAAATAGAAGTCGTGAGATTTATTATTCAATTGACAGTCGTTGAGAGAATAATAAATCTCACAGCGGTCCAGTTCAATATGTCTTAACTCTTAAAACATATCAACATATCAACTAAAAGTCTCCACTTCCATGATCAAGACAAATCATCTTAGTTGATATATTATAGTCTTCGCAGATGAAACGCCCAATTTCATCACCGACTACAAACTACAATTCTGAGTTTACAAAGAACTTGTGATTTATATCTTCTGTGACTAAATCACATAAATCACATACTATGCATCTCATGGACTAAATGATAATGTCCGAATATTCATGTTACCATTATTTTAGATAATAATAAAACAATTTTATTAAACACAATATTAAGTCATACATAAAGTCATACTTAATATCATACATAGCATCATACAATAGGATTTAAGGGCACTAATCCTAACAGAAAGAACTTCATCATAACACCTGACTTCTTGGCATCAATTCTTCAAATGGACCGCCTTGCAGATGCTGATACAACTCCGTATGATGACAAATTCAGACCACTTGATCCTATCCTTGGATTGCTAGGGACTGATCTTGTTGTTTCCTCACAAAAATGTCTTTTGGAATTGGGAAGTTTACTCCTGAGGTCAAGACACTTGCTTTGATCATGTACTCAAACCTTTATCCTTTAACCAACACCAGTTTTATCAACATTGTTCAAGCAAGGTTTCTCTATGATCTTATGACCGGAGCGCCAATAGACATTTGTGCTCATACCTTCCAAATCTTGGGAAAGACTGCTGGCAGATTAGCTGCATAGACATGCCTTCTATTTTACAGCCTCATAACAAGGATTTTGTTGTTTAAAGGGGTTTGTCTTCCTTTGGTTGGTATAGTTATTCTCCGTCTTGGACTAATCTCTATGCAATCCTTAAAGGGTGGCAAGTATCACTCCTCTATGGAGAGAGCAAAGAAGAGTGCTACTCGAACTCCCAAGAATGTATCAAAGTGTCTAGTCCTAGCTACTCTTGGTGGACTATCTACTGCCGCTCCTAGCTCATCACATTAGCTTGAAACTGGAGCTCCTAATCTCCAGAATTCAAAGCCTCAGTCCTCTCATCCTCAGACACCATCTCAATCATCCATCCCTTAGTTGGACTGGATTGTAACTATGATGGGAGACATGAATGATCATATCTCTCAATTGTCTATTGTGATGTATGCTAACAACAATCAAGTTCAAGCTTGCCTCATAGCAATTGAGATTCAATTGGATGCCATTCAGCTCAAGCTTGATTAACTGCTCTTCTTTTGCTATTCATGACAAAAAGGGGGAGAAAGTTCCTTTTGTGAATATAACAAGATAACATATAGTAAGGGGGAGAGCATATAGAAAGGGAGAGCACAATGTATATATAGATATAAAGACAACTCAAAGCCATACAAGATAGAAGATTCTAACTACTTCTAACCTGTCTTTTGTAGTTTCTTTCATTGCTTTATTTATGCTTTTAGTACTTTAGTTTAACTTTGTTTACTTCAGTACGCTATTTATGGTTTATGTACTTGGTTTTTATAACCCTTTTATAATGCATTCAGTTCTTCTATTGCTTTCTTTCTTTAGTTTGCTTTATTGCATTATACACCCGTTGGACATGCACTAAGTTTTGCTATGTGCCTCATTGCTTTCATGTCTGAATGTTCATTTACTAGTTAAATATTCATTGTAGTCATTCTTTAATGACTGTTCATGTTTGATCAAGTTATGCTTTAGTTTCAATTTCATGTGGTATCGTCTTGATCGCATTTTACTTGTTCTATATACTTGCCTTGATTTCTACTTGTCTCAATCTTAATGAGTTTACTTGTTATGTGCAAGAGTTTTAGGTTACAGGTATATATGTTTCAAGTTCTTCACAGGTTTTAGAGTTAGGTGTGAGTGAGTTTTGCCATTGTTCCCAAACTCACATTTAAGTCTAGAGTCTGTTTAGGAGTTTTTTCACAGAATAGCTAAAGGGGAAGATTGTAAAGTTGTGATTTTCAATTATGTTTGTTGGCATTAATTCCATGTTAAATTTGATTGTAATTCTTCAATCATTTTCTTGTATTTTTGTGGGATTCAACGTAATGGGTTCAGTGTGAGAATTTGGTGAAGAACTATGAAGACAGTGGATATTGCGACCTGGCTTGCGACTAGCTCATGAGTGGTGCAACTTGCGAAAGGTCATGTGAGGAGCATATGCTAGTAGTTCAAAGGTCTCAGTGTTAAAAGGCATCTCGTGAGTGGCTCGCAATTTGGCCAACTTGCAACCTGACTTGTGAGATGCATTGCCAGCCTGTTTTGTGCACCTTTTTTCATTTCTTTACCCACACTATATAAGCCCATATTACCCATGAAATTGTAAAGAGAGTTTCAGGGATAAAACCCTAGAAATACATTTGAGAGTTAAAGATTGTAAACCTACAATCCTCTACACATTTCTCTTAGTTTTCCTTGCACTCTTCCCTCTCTAATTCCATATCCTTGACAGGTTCTTAATCCAAACACAAACCATAACCATTCTGAGTGTTGTGAGTTGCTTTGGAGGTTTTGGGAAGCATTGGATCATGCATTCTATGATGGATGCGATTGGTGATAACTGTGGAATTTAGAAAACTAGTGAAGACAAGGCTCAGTGAAGCTCGTTAGTAGCTGAGACTTGGAGGGTCTAAGTACATAGGGTAGTTTAGGCTTGGAAGGTCTAAATTGTAATCCTTGTACTCCAACTTATTTACTAGTGGATCGATTCGGCTTGTAGGGCTACGGAGAAGCTTTTATGTCGAGAACTTCGGTTTTCCTCTTTGATAACTGAACATAACACCATTAAGGCATGGGAGAATGCATAAGTGGTTGAATCTAGACTTTACACATGGAGCGGCTGTGAGAAAGGGGAGATGAAGCGTTGGTTAAGAGATTTTGTCTTGGTCTGTGTTAAAGGCGTGACCACCTTGGGAAGGAGGTGGGATTTGCACCTGACATGGTACTCAAGCATTCATAAAAAGGGAAATAATGACTTTCAAAGGTCAGAGGCTATGAGGACACCCTTTATTAGTTGAATGCATGATGGGCCACCTCAGAGACACATGTACCAATCATAGTACTTTGATGTCCCTCTCAATGTCCAAGACTTGTCTCCCAAGCAATGGCAAAGTCACCTACCTACAGGTCCATGTTGGCCCTGTTCTTATCCTCTAGTCCGCAGATAATATCACAGTTGTGAAAATGTCCAAAATAGAAATGATGACTTGACACCTGTCCTTATACTCAGCCATATTTCTCAGGGTATAAGAGGAACATGCAGCTATGTTATTAGGGCAAGAACCCAAGTAGATATTTTGAGAAGAAAGTAGAGAGTTGGTAGGAAAGAAAAATAACTTGATTGTAAGAAATTGGTCTCTTTTTACTCATAATACAAGCTAAACATAACAAGAATGTTACATTCTTGCTCAAACCATGGTTCTTTTATCCCTTCTCTAGGGTTTTCCACGTATATCCTATGTTGCTTTAGTCATCAATTTCTTCTTCTTGTTTAAATGTGCGCCTTTTTCATGTCATATCATCACTTTCTTTTTCTTATTCGAGTGTCATGTCAAAGATAGCATCTTTTCAAGCTTTCTCATGTAAATGTACTGTTATGAATGTTCAAATAGTGTGTGAAACACCTATGAACGTTTAGACCCCCAATTTACAAAATACCAACACAAGCTTATAATCAAACAATATATGTGCGGAATATGAAAATAAGCTAAAACAGAATTGGTAAAACAATCTAAACCGAAATTAATCATAACCACAGCAGTAATTAAAAGGCAAAGATTAAGGGAAGAGAGATGAAAATACAAAGACAACACAACGATGTGTTATCGAAGAGGAAATTGAAGTCCTCGGCGAAAAACCTCTTCGCCGCCCTCCAAGCGGTTAATAATCCACTAGAGAATAAAGTTGGGATACATGAATAGCAGAAGACCCTCCAAGCCTAATCTACCTAGTGCACCTAATCCCTCCAAGCTTCTTGCTCCAATAGGGTTATGCCAAACCTTGTCTTCTCTAGCTTACCGAATCCCGCAATCGCCCATTACATCAACAAAAATGAATTGATCCCTTTCGAACTGCTTCGCAAGTACCAAAATACCACTTCACAGATATGGGTATTGTGAGATAAGGATTTGGTTAATGTACCTCTCAAGGATGTATCAATGGAAATGGTGAGAGTAGAGGAATTTGGAGAATCAAAGGATAAAGATTGTGGATGAGTTAATCTTGTTTTTCTCTAGGGTTTCTCTCTCAAAATTCTCTCTGGAAGCTCTCAACATTTCGTGGGTAAAAGGGTATTTATAATAGGGTGAGTGAGGAATGCGAACAGTCAGGTTTCTAACAAACAAGGCATTCTAGCGACTCGACCTTGCGACTGGAACGAGTCGCGAGTTTGAGTCGCGAGCTAACTGCCTGGCCAGACCGGAAGTTTTGTCTTGTTGTGCTACAGCTGGCATGACCCTTCAGCTCTCCTGCATGCTTCACACGTGTGCCACCTTTGGCGACTCACCAATCGCGAGGCTCTTCTTGAGTGCACACTCTTGAGCTTTTCTTCACACTCATTCACACACTACCCTTACATGCTTCCCACCTAAATACAGGGTTTATAAATGCTGAATTACAAGCAAATTTGGCACAGAATAAAGCCAACTAATGATTGAATAAATTTAACCTTACAATCTCCCCCTTTGGCTATTCCATGACAAAACCCTAAAACAAACTCTAGACTTAACATGTGAGTTGGGAACAGTTGAACAAAACTCACTCACACCTAACTCTAGAATCTGTGAAGCTCTTAAACCATACGGACAAGTACTTCCTGAAAACAACAACATAATACGATCATTGTAAGTAGAAAACTTGAAATGCATATGGAGCAAGCACAATGCGATCAAGCAAAAAGGAATGAAGCAATAAAGCATGGCTTGATCAGAAACGAAAAATCACTATAAATAGTGACCACAATGATCATTCATACAAGGTATGAACATCTGGACATGCAAGCTAATAAGCTCAATGCAAAGTATCATTTGCATGTCCAACACTCAACCGATACAACAACACAAGGTAATTGCATCAAGGATAAAAAATCCAACAAGGGCACAAGAGTGATGTGCTTAAAGAAATGCATAACATTAACAACAAGTATTAAGCTACAAAGCATAGGTACAAAACATAAAAACTGAATATAAACTTAAATATATAAACCAAAGTACCAAAAGTTTCAACAAAAGCACAGTAAATATCCAATAGATTATAAAAACTAAAAGCAAATAAGTTGTAGACTAGACAAATGTCCAAAAGTATGTGTGTGTGTAAGAAGCAGCTTCCTCCTCTTGAGCTCACACAACTCCCCCTTTCAATATGCACACTTCCCATTCTTATGTTGCTCTCCCTTTTACTGTATGCTATCATTCAAGATGTGTGCACTCAAAAAGAGCCTCGTGATTGGATTTCGTGACTGGCTCGTGACTAGCAAGTCGCCAAAGGTGGCACACGTGTAAAGCATGCAGGGGAGCTGAAGGGTCACGACAGCTGGAGCACTACAGGACAAAACTTCCAGTCTGGCCAGACAGTTAGCTTGAAAATCAAACTCGCGACTCGTTCCAGTCACGAGGTCGAGTCGCCAGAATACCTTGTTTGATGAAAACTAACCTTTCGCATTCCTCATTCACCCTACTATAAATACCCTTATACCCACAAAATTTTGAGAGCTTCCAAAGAGAATTTTGAGAGAGAAACCCTAGAGAAAAACAAGATTGACTCATCCACAATCTTCATCTTTGATTCTCCAAATTCCTCTACTCTCACCCTCTCCATTGACATATCCTTGAGAGGTACATTTAGCCAAATCCTTATCTCACCATACCCATATCAGTGAGGAGGTATTTTGGTTCTTGGGAAGTAGTTCAGAAGGGACCAATATATTTTGGTTGATGCAATGGGAAATTACGGGATCTGATAAGCTATAGAAGACAAGGTTCAGCGTAATCCTGTTGGAGCAATAAGCTTGGAGGGCTTAGGTGCACTGGGTAGATTAGGCTTGGAGGGTCTTCTGCTATTCATGTATCCCAACTTCATTCTCTAGTGGATTATTGACCGCTTGGAGGGCGGCGGAGAGGTTTTTCGCCTAGTACTTCGGTTTCCTCTTCGATAACATATCGCCATGCTATCTTTGCGTTTGCATCTTTCTTCCCTTTCTCTTTTCCTTTTAATTACTACTGTGTTGGTTATTAATTATGATTTAGAGTGTGTTACCAATTTGAATATAGCTTATATTTCATATTCCGCACATATACTGTTTGATTATAAGCTTGTGTTGGTATTTTTGTATTTGGGGGTCTAAACGTTCATTGGTGTTTTACACGCAATTTGAACTTTCAATTGGTATTAAAGTGGGTACACTTGTTTTGGTTTAAATACCTAAGTGTGATCCTTAACCCCTTGTGTTTATTTGCCATGGATAGTGATTTGTATGCTTCTATGCATGTTTTGGATGTTGATGAATGTAACATGTCACGTGTTTGTGAAAATGCCTCTATGAGTGATAATCCTCATGATTGTGATGCTATGTTACATGAATCCTTGGGTGTTGTTGATATTCCTAACATCAAACTCTTGAAGAAAAAGGCTAAGAAGTTTAATAAGAATTTGAGCAAGTTATTTTGTGAAAATGATGATTTGATTGCTAAGCTCAATGAATCCAACAAATTGGTTGAAAAATATAAGAAACTTGCTGCAAATTATCTTGAAAAGCTGAAAGAGTTTGAATGTTTGAATATGGACTTGGATGCTAAACTAGTTTTGTCTAATAAATTTGTTGATGAGCTAAAATGTGTAAATGAATCTCTTAAGATTCATGGCAAGTGTTTGATTGCTGAACCTATTTCTAAAAATGATGAAAATATTTGTTGCAATCATGTTGTGGTACCCGCTTGTGTGCCTATTGTGTGTTCTAACTCAAAGGACAAATCGGTGTACATTCCTCCACATAAAAGAAATCAAAAGATGGAGAGAAAGGCTATTAAGTCAAAATAAGGTTTTGGATGGATCTAAGTTTGTTTCAACTTGCCACCATTATGGTGTGATTGGTCATATAAGACCTCAATGTCGTAAGTTGAAGAGAGAACAAAATCATATGGCTAGATCCCTTCCCAAAATGCCTAATGGACCTAAACACATTGTTTGTCACCATTGTGGTGCTTTTGGTCATCTAAGACCTCATTACTCTAAGTTTTATGCTCTTAAAAGAATCAAAAGAAAAGAGAAACTTGAGCTTCTTGGAAGTTATGCTAAAAAAGGTAAACCGAATTTAAGTGAAAATAGCATGTTGTTAAAAAAAGTGTTTAATGCTCTTAACTCCTTGTCTATGTGCATCTCCGGTTCTCATTCTTCCAACCCTCGTCTCACTTCTCATGAGACACTCATTCCAAAAAATCGTTGTGTTTGGATGTGGAAGGGTTCATATGGTTGAGCTTTTGCTCTTATGGTCCTTGATCTAATTCTTTCGATCTTTGTAAGACCCCTCATGCATTGAATGTCATATCTTTATGCATTTTGTGCATCTTGCATTTCTTTGTATGCATTGCTTTTGTTTTGATCTTACTTTTATGTTTTAGTTTTATGTGAGTAAAAAATCCAAAACCACATAAAAAGTGAAAAAATCAAAAAGTTTGATCGTATATGTTTGAGCACATATCACATGTGTGTTTGGCCTAATACCTTCGTACAAATGGCTTTGTGCATTTATGAGAGTAGCTTGTTCTTTATGCACTCATATCATTGTGGGAAAAATCTTGACATCTATGTGATTGTTGTAAATAAATCTTCAAACTTGTCATGAATGATTAGTCAATGTTTTTGTTGATCTTGAGACTTGCATAGACTTGTGCCTATATATCTTCCCACTCTTTTATTTTTTTTGCTTAAAGAGTTCAACTAATGTAAATCTCAAAATGAAAAGAGATAATGAGCTGTAAAAGCCGTTGCACATACTAGTATTCTACTAGGAAAAAGGGAAAGTGACTTATATGAAAGTGTATGGTGCCCAAAAGCCAAAGGCTTGTTCATCAAATTGAAATATCAAAAATTTCAGGTATTGATCTCAAAAAGAGATGTAAAGATCAAAAATGATCAAATGTTATGAATTGTAAGAAGTCAAATAAAAAGCTTCAAAGATATGTAATCATTTTCTTGTGAGAGGTCATATATGTTCATTTCTATAATTAAGATAGATCACTTGACTTAGTACTAGTTGTGTATGACTTGATTGAATTGATCATTAAAGCCTCACTCTAGACTAATAACTATTCCACATTTGATACACACACAACACACATGCCTAATGTTTAATGAATGCCTTATTCATTTGTTCGATTGTACTTGTTTAAATGTGATGTGTGTGTGCTCAACTATATATGGATCAAACCAAAAAGATTTTTGATCATTCTATATGTATTTGGAAGTGATTTTTATCACTCTTTGTGATCATGTTTAGTGCTTACTTTGTTTTTCATTGTTTAAACATGTTTTGTGTTGAAAAATAGGTGTCAGAATTTTTGGCTACTCGTTTTGGCTACTCTCGTGAGTAGCGAGTTTTGGCTACTTGTTTTGGCAACTCGCCCATTCATAAGATCTAGTCGCGAGTTTACACAGAATGGTTCACAACTCACTCGTGACTCATCTCGTGACTCGCCAGTTGCGAAACGCCCAAAAACAACTTTTTAAAGAGCTTTTCGTGAGAAACCTATTTTAAACCTCTCCTATCCTCTCTAAAACCCTTCTTTCAATATTTTTACATCAAAACTGAATCAATTTGAATGGTGTTTAATTCCATTAATATCTCTAAGGTAATTTTAAACTTTTTTCATTGTTTTAGATCCTTAGATTATGTTTTGGAGAGTTTTGTGCTCTTGGTTGGGATTTTCATCATAGAGGTTGGGAAAACTTAATTTTTGTCAAATTTTTGTATGGGACTGGTTTCTTTTGATGATTTGCTTTGGATGTTGGCCCCTTGTGGCAAAAAAAAACATGTATTAAGGGTGGATTTCATGATGTTCATGCATTGTTTCACATTGTTGTTCATAATGTGCACGCTAGGTGTTTGATAAAATGCCTCTTAGGCATTTTCTCACTTGTTTGGACTCCGATGAGTACCAAACTTTGGGGTTTCTCATGTTTCCTCACTAGGATCATGTTTAGTTCATTGGCTATGAAATTAACACACCTTGCCCCATATGTGCATTTTCAATGCTTTGGTCATGTATTGCACATAGCCACCTCTTGCACACACCTTTACTACCCTTGTCATGCATTGGTCTGTACCTTGTTTCTTCATCCTAGCATGTCATTTTTACCTTATGCTTTGTAGCATTTTATTTTGTCTTTTGTTTAGGCTTTATTTTCTCATTCATCTTGCACCCCTCATGCATCTTTATCCTTATTCATACCTTCATCTCTTGCCCTCATTTCCCCTTGACCTTTTGTCTATTCGTGTCAAAAAGGGGGAGAGTATACTCTAGAGTAGTATACCGGAGAGTTTTGTCATTTCTATATGACTCTTGTGCATATTCATAGGGGGAGAAATTCTATCTCTTGTGCACATTTGTAGGGAGAGAGATATTCCATAGGGAAAATGCATATACCAAGGGGGAGAAGACATTGTGTTGATAAGAAAACTTTGTTTTGTTTGTGTTTCTTTATGTTTGTTTTCTTGTTTGCTTTATGATGCTTTGAGATATGTTTAGTATCTATGCTTTGTTGTTCTCATTGCATCGTGTTTGTGTGTTGGACATGCATACATCCTTATGCTATTGTGCTTCATTGAATGCATGTTCAGATGATCATTTCCTTTGCTATGTGATCTTTGTAGTCATTTCTATATGACTGTTTTGGTGTATGATCAAGTTTCTCATATGTTTCACATCATGTTTACTTGATCGCAATTTACTTGTTACATTATACTTGTCCTTTTATTACTTACTTTACCTTGAGGGTCTAATGTGTTTTGTGCAAGTGTTTCAGGTTACAGGTATATATGTTCTAAGTTCATCACAGCTTCTATGATTTATGATAGTGGGAGTGATATGATATGGGGAGAAAGAGAGAAAGAGTTTTGTGTTATATTAACTATGTTTTTGCTTTGCTCATAGTTCATGATTATGTTTAGCTGTTTAAACTATATTTTATTTGTACCTATGCTTTGTAGCTCAGTACTTTTAGTTAATGTTATGCATTTTCTTTAGTACATCACTCTTGTGCCCTTGTTGGAATTTTATATCCTTGATGCAATTACCTTGTGTTTTTGTATCGGTTGAGTGTGGGACATGCAAATGATATTTTGCATTGAGCTTATTAACTTGCATGTCCGGATGTTCATTCCTTGTGTGAATGATCATTGTGATCACTATTTATAGTGATTGTTCTTGTTTGGCCAAGTTATGCTTTATTGCTTTAGTCTTTACTACTTGATCGCATTGTGCTTGTTCCATATGCATTTCAAGAGTTCTGCTAACAATGATCGTCTTGTGTTACTGTTTTCGGGAAAAACTTGTTCGTATGATTCAAGAGCTTCACAGGTTCTAGAGTTAGGTGTGAGTGAGTTTTGGCAACTGTTCCCAACTCACATGTTAAGTCTAGAGTCTGTTTTAGGGTTTTATCACGGAATAGCCAAAAGGGGAGATTGTAAGGTTGAATTTATTCAATCATGTGTTGGCTTTATTCCATGCCAAATTTGCTTGTAATTTAGCAATTAGATACCCTGTATTTAGGTGGAAATTATGTAAGGGTAGTGAGTGAGAGAGTGTGAAGAAAGCTCAAGATGTGTGCACTCAAGAAGAGCCTCGCGACTGGCAAGTCGCCAAAGGTGGCACATGTGTGAAGCATGTAGAGAAGCTGAAGGGTCACGACAGCTGGAGCACTACAGGACAAAATTTCCAGTCTGGCCAGGCAGTTAGCTTGCGACTCAAACTCGCGACTCGTTCTAATCGCGAGGTCGATTCACCAGAATGCCCTGTTTGATGAAAACTGACCTTTTGCATTCCTCATTCATCCTACTATAAATACCCTTATACCCACGAAATGTTGAGAGCTTACAGAGAGAATTTTGAGAGAGAAACCCTTGAGAAAAACAAGATTGACTCATCCACAATCTTCATCTTTGATTCTCCAAATTCCTCTACTCTCACCCTCTCCATTGACATATCCTTGAGAGGTACATTTTGCCAAATCCTTATCTCATCATACCCATATCAATGATGAGGTATTTTGGTGCTTGGGAAGTAGTTCAAAAGGGACCAATTCATTTTGGTTGATGCAATGGGCAATTGCAGGATCCGGTAAGCTAGAGAAGACAAGGTTCAGCGTAAACCTGTTGGAGTAAGAAACTTGGAGGGCTTAAGTGCACTGGGTAGATTAGGCTTGGAGGGTCTTCTGCTATTCATGTATCCTAACTTCATTCTCTAGTGGATTATTGATTGCTTAGAAGGCGGCGGAGAGGTTTTTCTCCGAATACTTCGGTTTCCTCTTCGATAACACATCGCCGTGTTATCTTTGCGTTTGCATCTTTCTTCCCTTTCTCTTTACCTTTGAATTACTATTGTTTTGGTTATTAATTATGGTTTAGAGTGTGTTACCAATTTGAATATAGCTTATATTTCATATTCCGCACATATACTGTTTGATTATAAGCTTGTGTTGGTATTTTTATATTTGGGGGTCTAAACATTCATTGGTATTTTACACGCAATTTGAACTTTCAAAATCAACCGAGCCGTAATTTTAATTTTGGGGTCTAAGCAGCTCTTGTGTTTTCACACAAATTTGAGCTTTCACCAATGTTATCTTGTATTTGCTTCTCTCTTACCTTACTCGTGTTTTATACTTAATTGTCAATTATGTATGCCTAAGCACTAGGTAGAAATCCTGGTTAATTACGCATTGATTACTCTTATTCTGAATCTAGTTGAGTAGATTAAAAGCAATTAAGCCGTAATTTAAAAATTAGGTGTCTTAATTAGCTCTAGTATTTATACTAGTGAGCTTTCGATTAGTATCAGAGTGGGTACACTTGTTTCGGTTTAGTTACCTAAGTATGATCCTAGACCCCACTTTGATATGGATCGATCTTAATCCCTTAATGCACCTCACTTCTTTGATGGGAACAACTATGCATTTTAGAAGGTTCGCATGTGTGCATTCCTATGTGCTATTGACGAGAGTGTTTGGGACTCTGTTGAGGAAGGATGTGTTAAATCTGAAAAACCTTAAATTCAAAATGTCTTCATTGTGCTCCATTTGGTTGCCAACAAAACACAAAGAGAGAGAAGAAAAATAATACATAGAACTACGGCCAAAATGCAAAACTGACCCTCTAACTTTCTTCAAATTTCATTTCAGTCCTCTAACTTTACTTTCATTCATTTCAGTCCTCTAAGTTTCAAATTTTTTCAATTAAGGCCTTTTTGTTAATTTTTGTTAAAATTTTTTGAAAAAAAAATTTGGAAAATATTTTTCAATCATTAATTGAATTTTTTTAATTTAAAAAATTTGAAGATGAATGTTCAAATAGTGTATAAAACACCTTGAACATTTAGACCCCCAATTTACAAATTACCAATTCAAGTTTTTATCAAACAATATATATACGAAACATGAATATAAGCTAAAACAAAACTGATAAACAATCTAAACCATAAAATCACATCCACAGCAGAAATTAAATGATAAAGATTAAGGAAAGAGAGATGCAAACACAAGGACAACACAACGATGTGTTATCGAAGAGGAAACCAAATCCCTTAGAGTAAAACCTCTCTGCCGCCTTCCAAGCGGTCAATAATCCACTAAAGAATGAAGTTGGGATACATGAATAATCTACCCAGTGTACCTAAGCCCTTCAAGCTTCTTGCTCCAACAAGGTTGCACCGAATATTTGTCTTCTTTAGCTTACCAGATTCTGCTATAACCCATAGCATCAACCAATATCAATTGGTCCCTTCCTAACTGCTTCCCAAGCACCAAATAGCCTTCTCACAGATATGGGTATGGTGAGAAAAGGATTTGGTTAAAGAACCCCTCAAGGATGTAACAATGGAGAGGGTGAAAGTTGAGGAATTTGAAGAGTCACTATGTAAAGATTGTGGATGAGTTAATCTTGTTTTTTTCTAGGGTTTCTCTCTCAAAATTCTCTCTGGAAGCTCTCTACATTTCGTGGGTATAAGGGGTATTTATACTAGTGTGAGAATGGAATGCGAAGAGTCAGTTTTTCAAAACAGAGTTGGCTGGTAACTTGACTAAGTCACGAGTTCAAGCCGCGAGCTAACTAAATGGCCAGTCTGGACTTTTTATCCTGTAGTGCTACAGTTGGCATGACGGTTCAGCTTTTCTACAGGCTTAACTCGTGTGCATCCTCTGGCGGCTTGCCAGTCGCGAGCCACCCGCGAGATCCAGTCGCGAGTCCCTACTTCAGTGCACAGTCTTAAGCATTTCTTCACACTCTCTCACACACTACCCTTACATAATTCACACCTAAATACAGGGTTTCTAAATAATGAATTACAAGCAAATTGGCACGGAATAAAGCCAACAAAATGGTTTATTAAATTCAACCTTACAATCTCCCCCTTTGGCTATTCCGTGACAAAACCCTAAAACAAACTCTAGACTTAACGCGTGAGTTGGGAACAGTTGAACAAAACTCACTCACACCTAACTCTAGAATCTATGAAGCTCTTGAACCATAAGAACAAGTATTTCTTGAAAACACAACAACACAATATGATCATTGTATGCAGAAAACTTGTAATGCATATGGAGCAAGCACAATGCGGTCAAGCAAAATGGATTTAAGCAATAAACCATGGCTTGACCAAAAATGAACAATCACTATAAATAGTGATCACAATGCTCATTCACGTAAGAAATGAACATCCGGACATGCAAGCTAATAAGCTCAATGAAAAGTATCATTTGCATGTTTAACACTCAACCAATGCAACAATATAAGGAAATTGCATTAAGGATATAAAATCCAACAAAGGGCACAAGAGTGATTTACTTAAAGAAAAATGCATAACCTTTAATCAACAAGTACTAAGCTACAAAGCATGGGTACAAAACAAATATAGTTAATATAACACAAAACTCTTACTCTCTTTCTCATATCACTCCCCCTATCATGAGTCATAGGAGCTGTGATGAACTTGGAACATATATACCTGTAACCTGAAACACTTGCACAAAATACATTAGACCCTCAAGGTAAAGCAAGTAATAAAAGGACAAGTATAATGTAACAAGTAAATTGCGATCAAATAAACATGATGTGAAACATGTGAACAACTTGATCATACACCAAAACAGTCATATAGAAATTACTACAATGATCACATAGCAAAGCAAATGATCATCTGAACATGCAATCAATGAAACACAATAGCATAAGGAAGTATGCATGTCCAAAACACAAACACAATGCAATGAGTACAACAAAGCGTAGATACTAAACAAAACTTAAAGCACCACAAAGCAAACAAGAAAACAAACATAAAAAAACACAAACAAAACAAAGTTTTCTTATTAACACAACGTCTTCTCCCCCTTAGTATATGCATCTCCCCCATGGAAAAGCTCTCCCCCTACAAATGTGCATGAGAAATAGAATTTCTCCCCCTAAGAATGTGCACAAGAGTCAAATAGAAATGACAAAACTCTGCGGTATACTATTCTAGAGTATACTCTTCCCCTTTTTGTCAGGAATAGACAAAGGGTCAAGGAAAAACGAGGGCAAGAGATAAAGGTATGAACAATGATAATGATGCATGAGGGGTGCAAGATGAATGAGAAAATGAAGCTCAAACCTAAGACAAAACAAAATGCTAAAAAGTATAAGGTAAACATGACATGATAGGATGAAGAAACAAGGTATAGACCAATGCATGACAAGGGTAACAAAGGTGTGTGCAAGAGGTGGCTATGTGCAATGCATGACCAAAACATAGAAAATGCACTGTAGGAAAAATACATGTTTGCATCGCATACAAAACATACGCAGCGGAAAATTAACGGATCTACTTCATTCGCAATTGATAACATGTACTTTGTAAGTTTCAGAATTTGAGAACAAGAATGCGTATCTTGGTGTGGTGAAATTCAAAACCGAAGATCAGAAATTCTTGGGAAGACTTTTAATCTTCACTCCAATTCCACTTGATGCCCAAGATGTGTGGTCTCTCAATCAGTTTCCAATGAGAGAACAAAGAGTGTCCAACACTCACATACAAACCATTTCATTCTTTGTATGATCTTAATGAAAGTTTTATGAAAACCTTCATCTTTTTCTTATGAAAGAGCACTTAATGAAATTTTGTATGTTTCTCTCCTTATATACAACTGATTATCTAATTGGGCTCTAGTATGTGGCTTGGAGTGGAACCAAAAGGGAACAAATAAGACTCTAGCTCCAATGGGCCTTAGACTTTTCTGTCAACTCTTGACAAGTCCAAAGTTACCATTAATTATATTCAATACCACTATAAGAATATAATTGCACTCTAGGCCTTATTAATAAGTTATATCCCAAGACTTTATTGTACATGCAACCCCTTCATTAAAATATTCGTAGTAATACAAAGTCATGAATGTTGACTGTCACTTTGAAGATTACTACATCTTAATCCTTGAATACCCGGTTTAATCCTTTACGTTATTCATCATATATTTTTGAAATCCAATTTCATAAATATATACTTTAGTAACTCCTTACTAAAGTGGTTGGGCCCAACTCTCTTGAATAACCAAACCTATTAAACTTATCTCAAGGAATATTTTACGTCTCCGTTAAGAGATTATGAATTCCATCTTGAGAATATATGTTCCATCAACACTAAATGCAGTTGCCCAACATACTGAGGTTTTGATATTGATATATAGATCTCACTCTTGATATATCAAAGCAACCTACATCTCATGATTAGGTCCATTATTCTCTCAGGATTTAGAGTTGATGTAAATAAAAGTCGTGAGATTTATTATTCATTTGACAGTCGTTAGGAGAATAATAAATCTCACAGCGGTCCAGTTCAATATGTTTTAACTCTTAAAATATATCAACATACCAACTAGAAGTCTCCACTTCCATGATCAAGACAAATCATCGTAGTTGATATGTTATAGTCTTTGCAGATGAAACACCCAATTTCATCACCGACTACGAACTAAAATTCTGAGTTTACAAAGAACTTGTGATTTATATCTTCTGTGACTTTTCACATAAATCACATACTATGCATCTCATGGACTAAGATAATGTCCCATTAGTTCATTTATAAATAGTCTCATATAATTAAACAATTTAATTATTTATGACATGCCAACAAATTGGATTTTAGGGCATAAACCGCAACATGCACATGTGGGGCAAGGTGTGTTAAATGCACAACCAATGAACCAAACATGTTCCTAATGAGGAAACTTGAGAAACCCCAAAGTTTGGTACTCATCGGAGTCCAAACAAGTGAGAAAATGCCTAAGAGACATTTTATCAAACACCTAACGTGCACACTATGAACAACAATGTGAAACAATGCATGAACATTGTTAGGACATATGTGAGTCACTTGTTAGGACATATGTGAGTCACTTGTTAGGAACATATGTCACTATTTTATGTAATTGGCTTATCCTTTGACAAAACGCACTTTACTTGTATTTGGGTAAATTTAGGATGTGTTTAATACTTCAAGAAACTGTGTTTCAAGATCAAGTGTTGAAGACATGCAAGTCTGTCTAAGATTCAAGCTGAAGAAGTGCTATTCATTAAAGCTCGATAGCTAGCTATCCATCGAGCTTAAGAAGCTGTTCCAGCCCCGTGGCTCGACAGCATCTCGACAGACAGGTATCTGTCGAGCTTTATGAAAAACAGAATTTCAGTTCTGTTTTGACTCCAATCCGTGTTTAAGTACAATTGGGTATTGGGGTAAGGGTTCAACTGTAGGTTGGTATAAGGTACTAGGATTTCTTTACTTATAACCGCTTATTGTGATAATAGTGGAATTTCGGGAGTGGTGACCTGAAAATCACCTGGTGGGGTTTTTGCCGTGTAGATTTTCCCCATTCGTAAACAAATCACCGTGTCATTTATTTTCCGCTGCATATTTAGTTGTTTGGTGATTTGTTTGTGCTACCACACACTTTGCATGTTAATTTCATTAATTAATAAACTTGGTTAATTAATTAATTTATTTATCACAAGTGGTCAATTCGTTTTTGGCCTATCAAGTGGTATCAGAGCAGGCACACTCTGATTAGGGTTTAATCTTTACTGTGTTGATCCATTGACCCCTGTTTGTCATAGATAGAGGACAGTCGTTAATTATACCTCCTTTATTTGATGGCACTAACTATGCACACTGGAAAGTATGCATGAGAACTTTCTTGCAGTCTTTAGATGAGAAAGTGTGGCAAGCTGTGGAGATAGGCTAGACTAAGCCTACAGAAGCGTTGGCCGATTGGGATGATGCCAAGATCAAGGCGGCAAACTTCAACAGCAAAGCTTTGAATGCCTTATTCAGTGCGGTCACCAATGAGGAGTTCAAGAAGATATCCTCCACTGAAACTGCTAAGGAAGCATGGACCATCCTCCAGACAACCTATAAGGGAACAAATGCTATCAAGGATTCAAAGGTTCAGAGGCTCACTGCAAGCTTTAAAGAGATTAAGATGGAGGAGGATGAGTCGTTCGATAAGTTCTATGCCAAGCTCAAGGACATAGTGAACTTAGCTTTCAATCTTGGGGAAACCATTCCTGAACACAAGATTGTGAGAAAGGTGCTCAGATCTCTGTCCGAGAGATTCCATGCCAAGATCACGGCGATAGAGGAATCAAAGGATATTGACAAAATTCCTTTGACAGAGTTGGTTGGTAATTTGCAAACCTACGAGCTAGGGCTGTCAAGAATTGGTAAGTCGGGCAAGAGCAAGAGTATGGCACTGAAGGCCAAGATTAGTGACACAGATGAGTCTTCCGATGATGAAGACTCTAAAATGAAGTCCTACATCACTAGGCAGTTCAAGAAATTTATGAAGAATGCTAATGGAAAGGGCTTCAATAAGGACCGTAGGCAATCCTGTTCTTCTCAATTCAAGAGCCAAGACAAAGGGAAGAAGGATGTAAGGGATGACGGTCAGTACACTGTTCCAATAGGACCTAAGTGTTTTGGGAGTCAAGGCTTCAGTCACATGAAACAGGAGTGTTCTACATATCTCAAGAGCATTGGGAAGAGCAAGGCACTTGCTGCTACTTTGAGCGATATCGAGCTTGGGGATGATTCCAACAATGAGGATGACGGAATCTTGAATGCCTTTACTGCCACTGTCAATCCTACTGATGGGATTGGTGAAGACATTGTTGAAGAAGAGGAATTGGAAGAGTTTAAGTTTGAGAAGATGGATGATCAAGATGATATCCATACAGCCTATGAGAAATTATACAAGCTTTTTGAGAAACATGATAAACTTTATAGGCTGACCACCAAGAAGCTCAATGATGTGGAATTTGATCGTGAAGAGCTTTCCATAAAGTTTGATGAGGCTAATCAGACTATTGGAGCACTGAGGTTCGAGAACAATTTCTTGGTTGAGAAGACTAAGAAGCTTGAAGCGGTGCTGTTTCAAGTCAGAGCTCAATTAGAGAGGACTTCAAGTGCAAAGCTTGATGAGATGCTCAGTCTTCAGAAATATGCTTCTGATCGAACAGGTTTAGGGTATGGTTTCTCCTCATCTAAAATTGCTTCAACTAGTACTACTATTTTTGTTCCTCCTGCTAATAATGTTGAAATTGAGAACAATGATGTTAAAACTGATTTGGCTAGTGAGAACTTAGACAAGGGTAAATCTATCTTAGGAGCACCCCCTAAGCAAGATAAGAAGGAATCTAAGAACCCTAGGGCTAAGAAGGCTAACTCTCAAAAGCCTAAACAAAAGAAGCAGCATTTCTGTCATCATTGTAGAGCTGCTGTTCATACTCGACCAAATTGCTATAAGTGGTTAGCCACTCAACAGAGCAACGGCATAATAGCATCTGGAAGCCAAAATCAGCTTCAATCATTTCTTGCTCCCTTTGGAGATATTCTCAAAGCCCTCATGTTCCTTTCAAACTTGAACGGTTTCAATTCTTCCCCCTCACCACCGATTCAAGGGTTTAATCAAAAGAAAGGTTCTTCTAGGGTATGGAAGAAAAAGGACTCCAAGTGATTCTATCACTTTCTTCTCTCTTCTTGAGTTTCTGTTTTTGCATAACTTGTGTGTTTTGCTTCTTATTTTGAGTCAGTCTAGTTTTTATGCTTTTCTTTGTTTAACATGTTTTTGTTTGTTTGTTTGTTTTTTTTTTTTTTTTTTTTTTTCATATAAAAATAAAATAAAAATTGAAAAATTAGAAAAATACAAAAACAATGTGTGTTTTGTGTACATTGGTACTTGTGTACCTTGGATGGCCATTGAAACAAAGTTTTCTAAATTTTGTATCTCTTGAAGCTTAGATGAGCATCTCTATGCACAACTAAACAAGTGAGCTTTGTGGCTCTTGTTTGTGATGAGTAAGATTAAGTTATCTCTTGTACTTAATACTCGTATCACTCTTTTTGACAGGAAGGACTAGAAAATCCTAAGAGAAAGGCATAAATAACCATCTCACCACTATTACCCGCCAATCATGAAATGACACATGTATGCTTCGGTATAGCAAAAGTGCAGTGTCAATGACATTTGTGTGCTTCGGCATAGAAAAATTGGAATGTCAAAAGCTTACCATCATTGGGTATTTCTTTTCTCTCTCTTATATGCCCATGCATGATTTGCTTAAATAAAAATATGCAAAGAAAATGAAAAGCAAAAAGATCAAAAATGCTTTAAATATGATTGCAAGTGTGTATTTTAGGAAATGTGGGAGTTATAGGATGTACCTTGAAGGTGATAGTCCCCATCAAACAGTTATGATTGTGTGTGAGTTAAATTGATTTTCTCATATCTCAAATCGTCATAACATGTATACACTTATGCAATCTTGCGATGTTTTTCACACACAACACGCAATATTCTTTGCTACTCTTGATACATGTGCAGGTACAATGTAATTTGGCCATCACAAAGTTTTACATGTGTTAATGTATGTACACTATACTGTCTTAACCTGTTTTTGAAATATAAAATTGGTTAGACTTGTCTAGTGTGCATGTCTGTTTTTGGGATCATTGTGCTTAATATTTTTGTTGAGAGATGATTTTGAGAGCTTAAAATGTTGACTGGATCTTTGGTTGAGTTGCATGCTTGATTGCATTCATATTTGTGTTTTTCCCTTCTTGAAAAACGGTTTTTAAGCTATCTCGACACCTCCTCGATACCTCCTCGACACCTGGCTATCTGTCGAGCTTCCAAACTTTTTCTTATCGCAATTTCGACAGATCCTCCACAGCTAGGTGGATCGATCGAGAAAGTTCTTGAACCCTCAATAGCTTCTTGATAGCTGGTGGATCGATCGAGCTTCTGTTCTTATGTCTTTGCTTTGGTCCTCGACACCTCCTCGACAGCTGCATCTGTCAACGTTGTTTTTCTCGACACCTTCCTTGACAGATGGCTCGACACCTCTCGACACCACTATTTGTCGAGAATTACTTAAGCTCTATATATAAGTTTGTCGCGATTTGGTTCTCACTTCCTCGATCTCTCTCGATCTATCGGCTCCTATTCACCTTCTAAACACTTTCTTCTCCCTCTAAACCTTCAACCCACGTGATTTTCGGCCTTTCCTTGCTTCAAATTACTTGGTATGTGTTCTTTTTCTCTCATTCTTCATGCATTTCATGCATTTAGACCTAGGTTTTGGGGTTTTTGAAAATTTTTTGGGGTTTTTCAAAATTGATGAGTTATTGTTAAAATTTTGGGATGGGTTTTGCTTAATTGAGTTTAAATCTCATGCATTGCATCACATTAGCATAATAATAGTATTATCATGCATTTAGATGCATGCAAATTAATTGTGTGCTGGTAGGATTGGATTGGGCTGAGCCCATGATGCAATTTTTTTTGCATATCACATGTTCATGCATTCCCCATGCATACGTACTCTTTTTTCATTATACTTGTTATATTTGAACTGTTTGAAGCTTTTCTGATTGTCTCTTTCTTCCCCCTCTCTCTCTTGTTTACGTTAGTCGTGTCTATGACACTAAAATGTAAATCCACTCCGTCTTAGAACCCTCTTCGTTCTGGGGCATTGTCTTCTTCTGATCCTACTCCTTCTTATTTTCGGTTCCGTGATGAGAATGCCTAAAAGGACTTCTAGGAGAACTTTTCTCGACGAGGTGTTCATTCGGAACGCCGAGTCATTTTGGCGGACTTCGCCGACACTGACCTTCCCACTATCATTCACAGTCGGGGATGGGAGTCACTGTGTGACGTCTCGATCACTTGTCTGTCCGTGTTGATCTACGAGTTTTACTTCAACATGCATGGATTCGATTTTTCAGTACCTCTCTTTTCTACTCGCGTTCGAGGTACGCGCATTGTAGTCACACCGCAGCTTGTTGCGGATGTGCTTCATGTTCCAATGGTAGAGCATCCTGACTACCCCGGTTGTGAGCGTCTGAGGACTGTGTCCAAAGACGAGATGATTTCCGCCTTCTGTGAGCATCCCGCAGATTGGGGTGATCGTCAGTTTACACTTTGTAAGGCCTTTGCTAAAGGTCCTAGATTCATGAACATGGTGATGACTTTTGTTTTGCACCCACTCTCTCACTATAACTCTATCACAGAGCCTCGTGCTCGATTTTTGCTAGCTTTGTTAGAGCACCTCACTATAGATTTTTCTTCACATTTTATTCTTTCTATCTTAGATGTGTATAGGGATAAGGCTACCCGTGATAAACTCTTTTTCCCTTCGATTATCACGCGGATTCTATGCCATTTTTCTGTTCCCTTGCCCTCTTCCGACCATTTTTCTGTCATGTGTGCCATAGACTACGCTACCGTAAAACGTAGCGAAGTGCAGTTTAGGTCACGGCAGTCGGATTCAACAGCTCCTTCCTCCCATTCAGCTCCATCTCGTTCTGCTCCATCCACATCTACTCCTTCCTCTTCCACGAGCGATGTGTCCCTAAGAGACGTCATAGCGCAACTTCAGCGCATGGATGCTCGCCTTGATATACTCTTTACAGAGTTGTATCAGGTGAACGTTCGTGTCGGTAGTATTGCACGGCGGCAGGTGACCATGGGTGGTTATGCTCTTGAGGCTTCTCCTCCACCACCTCCTTTAGTAGCTTCTGATTTTGAGGATGAGGATGATGATGATGGTGATGACAATTATGCTTCGGATGATGATGATGGAGATGCTATCTCTACCGATGAGAAGTCTACTTGACACTCTTACCCTTTGTCACTCGTGACAAAAAAGGGAAGTAGTTTTGGATATGAGAGTAGTCATTCTTAGGGGGAGAGTTAGTATAGGACATTTCGTTAAGGGGAGTGTTGATATATTTGAAGGATGTAGTGAGGATTACTTGTATCTTTTTCTTTTCTCTATTTTAGATACATTTATTCTTGTACATGGGTCTTGTGACCACTTTTGACATACATTGTACTTATTTTCTTTATATATGTTGATGTATGTTTCTTTCACCTACCCTTACATGTGTTGTCTCTTTTCTCTCTTTATGCACATGCTTCTTAATATTTGTACGCAATCTACTATTTCTGTTTCACACAAAGATACCTTGATGAATTTTGTTTAAAATGTTTCAGAAATACAAGTTGTTAAAGTTTACTTGCCATAAACTCTCTTCTTACAAAATTTTTCAAGAGTTTGTGTTAGGATAGATTTTATTGTATTCAACAAATGAGTATGAGTTGAGTAATTTATGACTTCTCTCATACGTTCATTTGTTTGTTGTGGTTTTGTCACAGATTGCCAAAGGGAGAGATTGTTAGGACATATGTGAGTCACTTGTTAGGAACATATGTCACTATTTTATGTAATTGGCTTATTCTTTGACAAAACGCATTTTACTTGTATTTGGGTAGATCTAGGAAATATTTAATACTTCAAGAAACTGTGTTTCAAGATTAAGTGTTGAAGACATGCAAGTCTATCTAAGATTCAAGCTGAAGAAGTGCTATTCATTAAAGCTCGACAGCTAGCTATCCATCGAGCTTAAGAAGTTCCAGCCCCATGGCTCGACAGTTGCTCGACAGCATCTCGACAGACAGGTATCTGTCGAGTTTTATGAAAAACAGAATTCCAGTTCTGTTTTGACTCCAATCCGTGTTTATGTGTTTGGGCTTTCTTTTCTCACAACCCTAGACATATAAAAGGATTATTTTAAGGGCCGTCAAAGTATACACAAGTTGCACAAGTGTTGAGCAAAGTTTATTCAAGCAATTTGTAACCGGAGACAAAGTTTCGCCCTAGTTCATCTCTTCTGAAGAAGTTGCTGTGTTTGTGCACCGTAGGGTTTTGTGACCAAGCATCTTCTAGATCTTCATCGTGTGGACAAACTGAAGAACTTTGCAGCCAACAACCTTCTCTAGTTGGTGATTGAAGTCGCGTACTGGGAGCCATGCATCAAAAGTGGAAATTGTCACTATAGAACAAGTCCAATTGGGTATTGGGGTAAGGGTTCAACTGTAGGTTGGTATAAGGTACTAAGATTTCTTTACTTGTAACTACTTGTTTTGATAATAGTGGAATTTCAGGAGTGGTGACCTGAAAATCACCCAGTGGGGTTTTTGCCGTGTAGGTTTTCCCCATTCATAAACAAATCACTGTGTCATTTATTTTTCACTACATATTTAGTTGTTTGGTGATTTGTTTGTGCTACCACACGCTTTGCATGTTAATTTCATTAATTAATAAACTTGGTTAATTAATTAATTAATTTATCACAAGGGGTCAATTCGTTTTTGGCCTATCAAATATCATGAAATCCACCCTTAATACATGTTCTTTTTGCCATAAGGAGCCAACATCCAAAGCAAATCATCAAAAGAAACCAGTCTCATACAAAAATTTGACAAAAATTAAGTTTTCACAACCCCTATGATGAAAATCTCAACCAAGAGCACAAAACTCTCCAAAACATAATCTAAGGATCCAAATCAATGAAAAGAGTTTAAAATTACCTTAAAGATGTTAATGAAATGAAAAACCATTCAAATTGATTGGGTTTTGATGTAAAAATATTGAAAGAGGGGTTAAAGAGAGGATGTGAGAGGTTTAAAATAGGTTTCCCACGAAAAGCACTTTAAAAAGTTGTTTCTGGGCTTTTCATGACTGGTCGAGTCATGAAGCGAGTCGCGAGTGAGTCGCAAAAGCTTCTAGATGAGCTCGCGACTCGGGTTTCACGACTGGCGAGTCGCGAGATGAGTCGCGAAAATTTTCACAAGTCACGAGTGAGTTGCGAGATGAGTCGCGAAAAACTCTGACACCTGTTTTTCAGCACAGAACATGTTTAAACAATGAAAAACAAAGTAAGCACTAAACATGAACACAAAGAATGATAAAAGTCACTTCCAAATACATATAAAATGATCAAAAATCTTTTTGGTTTGATCTATACATAGATGAGCACACACATATCACATTTAGACAAGTACAATTGAACAAATGAATAAGGCATTCATTGAACATTAGACATGTGTGTTGTGTATATGTATCAAATGTGGAATAGTCATTAGTTTAGAATGAAACTTCAATGATCAATTCAATCAAGTCATACACAACTAGTACTAAGTCAAGTGGTCTATCTCAATTATAGAAATGAACATATATGACCTCCCACAAGAAAATGATTACATATCTTTAAAACTTTTCATTTGGCTTCTTTACAATTCATAACATTTAATCATTTTTAATCTTTACATCTCTTTTTGAGATTGATGCCTGAAATTTTTGATATTTCAATTTGATGAAGAAGCTTTTGGCTTTTTGGGCATCATACATTTTTAATACAAGTCGCTTTCTCTTTTTTCTGGTCAAATACTAGTATGTGCGACGGCTTTTGGAGCTCATTATCTCTTTTCATTTTGAGATTTACATTTGTTGAGCTCTTTAAGCAAAAAACATAAAAAGTGTGGGAAGATATATAGGCACAAGTCTATGCAAGTATCAAAACCATCAAGACTATTGACCAATCATTCATGACAAGCTTGAAGATCGATTTATAACAATCACACATAAATTTCAAGATTTTTTCCCACAAAGATAGATGTGCATATATAACAAGCTAAGCTCGTAAATGCACTACACCATTAGTACGAAGGTACTAGGCCGAACTTACATGTGAAATGTGCTCAAACATATACAATCAAACTTTTTGAATTTTTCACTTTTTATGTGTTTTTGGATTTTTACACACATAAAAACAAAAACATAAAAGTAAGATCAAATGCAAAAACAATCAAAACAATGCATATAAAGAGATGCATGATGCACAAATGCATGACAATGAAGCAACTAATGCATGAAGGGTCCTACAAAGATCGAAAGAATTAGATCAAGGACCAAAAGAGCAAAAACTTAACCATAGGAACCATTCCTCATCCAAACGGAACGATTGTTTGGAATGAGTGTCTCATGAGAAGAGAGACGAGGGTTGGAAGAATGAGAACCAGAGATGCACATAGATAAGGAGTAAAAAGCATTAAACACTTTCTTTAACAACATGCTATTTTCACTCAAAACCGGTTTACCATTTTTAGCACGACTTCCAAGAAGCTCAAGTTTCTCTATTCTTTTAATTATTTTAAAAGCATGAAACTTAGAACATTGAGGTCTTAGATGACCAAAGGCATCATAATGGTGACAAACAATGTGTTTAGGTCCACTAAGCTTTTTGGGAAGGGATCTAGCTGTAGGGAAAATACATGTTTGTATCGCATACAAAACATATGCAGTGAAAAATTAACTGATCTACTTCATTCGCAATTGATAACATGTACTATGTAAGTTTCAGAATTTAAGAACAAGAAAGCGTACCTTGGTGCGGTGAAATTCAAAACAAAAGATTAGAAGTACTTGGGAACACTTTTAATCTTCACTCCAATTCCACTTGATGCCCAAGAAGTGTGGTCTCTCAATCAATTTCCAATGAGAGAATAACTGAGTGTCCAATACTCATATACACCATTTCATTCCTTGTGAGAACTTCTATGAAAGACTTATCAAAACCCCATAATGAAATTCTGTATGTTTCTCTCCTTATATACAACTAATTATCTAATTGGGCTAGCTTTTTGGGCCATTCCAATTGGGCTCTAGTATGTGGCTTGGAGTGAGACCAAAAGGGAACAAATAAGACTCTAGCTTCAATGGGTTTTGGACTTTTCTGTCAACTCTTGACAAGTCTAAAGTTACCATTAATTATATTCAATATCACTATAAGAATATAATTGCACTCTACGCCTTATTAATAAATTATATCCCAGACTTTATTATACATGCAACCCCTTCATTAAAATATTCGTAGTAATACAAAGTCATAAATGTAGACTGTCACTTTAAAGATTACTACATCTTAATCCTTGAGTACCCGGTTTAATCCTTTACGTTATTCATCATATATTTATGAAATCCAATTTCATAAATATATACTTTAGTAACAACTTACTAAAGTGGTTGGGCCCAACTCTCTTGAATAACCAAACCCATTAAACTTATCTCAATGGAATATTTTATATCTCCGTTAAGAGATTATGAATTCCATTTTGAGAATATATGTTCCATCAACACTAAATGCGGCTGCCCAACATACTGAGGTTTTGACCGTGACTTATAGATCTCACTCCTGATATATCAAAGCAACCTACATCTCATGATCAGGTCCATTATTCTCTCAGGATTTAGAGTTGATGTAAATAGAAGTCGTGAGATTTATTATTCATTTGACAGTCGTTAGGAAAATAATAAATCTCACAGCGGTCCAGTTCAATATGTCTTAACTCTTAAAACATATCAACTAGAAGTCTCCACTTCCATGATCAAGACAAATCATATTAGTTGATATGTTATAGTCTTCGCAGATGAAACGCCCAATTTCATTACCGACTACAAACTAGAATTCTAAGTTTACAAAGAACTTGTGATTTATATCTTCTGTGACTAAATCACATAAATCACATACTATGCATCTCATGGACTAAGATAATGTCCCATTAGTTCATTTATAAATAGTCTCATATAATTAAACAATTTTAATTATATATGTCATGCCAATAAATTGGATTTCAGGGCATAAATCCCAACACTAGCAACATGGTTTTGTTCTCTCTTCAACTTATGACATTAAGGTCTTATATAACCAATCACACCACAATGGTGGCAAGTTGTAACAAACTTAGATCCATCCAAAGCCTTAGGTTGAGACCTAAACGGAGGCTTTGGCTTAAGAGCGTTTCTCTCCACCTTTTGATTTCTTTTGTGTGGAGGAATGTATAATGATTTGTCCTTTGAGGTAGAACACAAAATAGGCACAAAACCGGGTACCACAACATGATTGCAACAAATATTTTCATCCTTTTTAGCAATAGGTTCAGCAATCAAACACTTGGCATGCATCTTAAGAGATTCATTTTCACATTTAAGATCATCAACTAGTTTGTTAAACAAAACAAGTTTAGCATCCAAGTCCATATTCAAACATTCAAACTCTTTCAGCTTTTCAAGAGAATTTTCAGCAATTTTTTTATATTTCTCAACCAATTTGATGTATTCATTGAGCTTAGCAATCAAATCATCATTTTCACAAAAATAACTTGCTCAAATTCTTTTGAAACTTCTTAGCCTTTTTCTTGAAGAGTTTGTCATTTGGAATATCAACAACACCCATAGATTCAAGTAACATGTCATCACAATTATGAGGATTAACACTCATAGATGTATTATCACAAACACATGGTATGTTACACTCGAGCGTATAAAACACCTTGAACGTTTAGACCCCCAATTTACAAATTACCAATTCAAGCTTATTATCAAACAATATATGTGCGGAACATGAACATAAGCTAAAACAAAATTGATAAACAATCTAAAAAGTTCAATTAGTGTATAAAACACCTTGAACGTTTAGACCCCCAATATACAAATTACCAATTCAAGCTTAATATCAAACAATATATGTGCGGAACATGAACATAAGCTTATAACAAAATTGATAAACAATCTTAACCAAATAAAATCACATCCACAGCAAAAATTAAATGGCAAAGATTAAGAGAAGAGAGATGCAAATACAAGGACAACACAGCAATGTGTTATCGAAGAGGAAACCGAAGTCATCGGCGTAAAACCTCTCCGCCGCCCTCCAAGCGGTCAATAATCCACTAAAAAATCAAGTTGGGATACATGAATAGTAAAAGACCCTCCAAGTCTAATCTACCCAGTGTACCTAAGCCCTCCAAGCTCCTACTCCAACGAGGTTACGCCGAACCTATTTCTTCTTTAGCTTACCGGATTCCGCTATAACCAATAGCATCAACCAATAACTATTGGTTCCTTCCTAACTGCTTCCCAAAACACCAAAAAGCCTTTTCACTGATATGAGTATGGTGAGAAAAGAATTTGGCTAAGAACCTCTCAAGGATGTAACAATGGAGAGGGTGAGAGTAGAGGAATTTGAAAAGTCTCTATGTAAAGATTATGGATGAGTCAATCTTGTTTTTCTCTAGGGTTTCTCTCTCAAAATTCTCTCTGGAAGCTCTCTACATTTCGTGGGTATAAGGGTCTATATATAGTAGGGTGTGTTGGAATGCGAAGAGTCAATTTTTCCCAAACAGAGTGTCTTGGCGACTTGGCCTCGCGACTTGACTGAGTCGCGAGTTCAAGTCGCGAGCTAACGGTCTGGCCAGTTTGGGACTTTTTACCTGTAGTGCAACAGCTGACATGACTCTTCAACTCCCTTACATGCTTCACACGTGTGCCTGCTTTTGGCGACTTGGCAACCGCGAGCCACCCGCGAGATCCAGTCGCGAGACTCTGCATTTTGCACACTTTTGAGCTTTTCTTCACACTCTCTCACACACTACCCTTACATGATTCCCACCTAAATACAGGGTTTCTAAGTGCTGAATTACAAGCAAATTGGCACGGAATAAAGCCAACAGAATGGTTGATTAAATTCAACCTTACAAATCTAAACCATAAAATCACATCCACAGCAAAAATTAAATAGTAAAGATTAAGGAAAGAGAGATGCAAACACAAGGAAAACACAACGATGTGTTATCGAAGAGGAAACCGAAGCTCTTGGCGTAAAACCTCTCCGCCGCCCCCCAAGCGGTCAAAATCCACTAAAGAATGAAATTGGGATACATGAACAGCAGAAGACCCTCCAAGCCTAATCTACCCAGTGTACCTAAGCCCTCCAAGCTTCTTGCTCCAATGAGGTTGCGCCGAACCTTTGTCTTCTTTAGTTTACCGGATTCCACTATAACCCATAGCATCAACCAATATCAATTGGTCCCTTCCTAACTGCTTCCCAAGCACCAAATAACCTTCTCACAGATATGTGTATGGTGAGAAAAGAATTTGGTTAAAGAACCCCTCAAGGATGTAACAATGGAGAGGGTGAAAGTTGAGGAATTTGAAGAGTCACTATATAAAGATTGTGGATGAGTCAATCTTGTTTTTCTCTAGGGTTTTTCTCTCAAAATTCTCTCTAGAAGCTCTCTACACTTTGTGGGTATAAAGGGTATTTATACTAGTGTGAGAATGGAATGCGAAGAGTCAGTTTTTCAAAACAGAGCTGGTTGGCGACTTTGCCTTGCGACTTGATTGAGTCGCGAGTTCAAGCCGCGAGCTAATTGAATGGCCAGTCTGGACTTTTTGTCTTGTAGTGCTACAGCTAGCATTACGGTTCAGCTTTTCTGCATGCTTCACTTGTGTGCATCCTCTAGCGGCTTGCCAGTCGCGAGCCACCCGCGAAATCCAGTCGCGAGTCCTTGCTTCAGTGCACAGTCTTGAGTATTTCTTCACACTCTCACACACACTACACTTACATGATTCCCACCTAAATACAGGGTTTCTAAGTGCTGAATTACAAGTAAATTGGCACGGAATAAAATCAACAAAATGGTTGATTAAATTCAACCTTACAGAAGAAAATTTTATAAAATTGAAAAATTAACCACAAAAATTGATGGAAAAGCCTTAATTGAATAAACTTGAAAGTTAAAGGACTGAAATGAACAAAAGCAAAGTTAAAGGACTGAAATGAAATCTGAAAAAATTTAAAGAGTCAGTTTTGCATTTTACCCTAGAACTGATGCTATAGAAAAATATACATATAACTAAAGATGTCATCAAGCCAAGCCTAGTAGTGAATGGCCAAGGTCAGCTTGACAAGAAAAATAACATCTTTAAACTCAGCTCAAGCTCGAGCCAAGCCTACAAACAATTTTAAACTTGAGAATTAAAAAAAAGTCAAAAAGTTGACCTCAGCTTGACTCATTAGTCAATGCTATAGATTTGTACACTACAAAATTTTCCAACTTATACGAGAAATGATGAAATGAGAGTACAAAATTAGTACTGAATTGTTTCGTTCTCAACTCTTAACAACCTTTAGTGAGCCACAGCAAAAACCCAGAAGCATAGTACACATAACACACCCATAAAGAAAGAAAGATAGAGAAGACATTATAAAAGAAAGGAACTTCAAGAAATTGACATAAATCATTAACAGAACACACACACACAGACACACAGACACACAGATCTACCTTCAGTAAAATTGTCGCTTTTGTTGGTCTCAGGCTTGGCTATGTGCACAGAGAGCCATCAGAAAGCCGAATACTCGAACAAGACTGCAAATTGGGAGGTGGGTTTTGTTTATATGAGATAAATCTAAGACTCGATGTACTGGGTTTTTTTTTTTTTTTTTTTTTCTGTTTTCTCGGTAACCAAACAAGAAATAAGAGGATGTGGAAAACGATTAGATTTACGTACGGCGACAGTGACTGACTGGTGACTGATTTTTTTTAATTGATTTTTAAGTGTTTATTATTTTATTTAGATAGCCAGTACAGTAGATACAAAGCAGAGAGCACTTCAACATGATGGAAGTTGGGAACTTATTGGATCACAGAATATCATTAAACACAGAACATGATAGGAATTGTTGAATAACAATTTAGGGCCAAAATGGCCAAATATATCATATTTGGCTGAAATATTTGGCAATTTACCACTATTTGCAAAATATTTAGTAATTTACTATCCTTTTAAAACTCGAATTCACGCTCGAATTCCCAAAAAAATGCCATGGTGGCACCCACTAACCTGGATTATTTTGATGTAAAAAGGCCACGTGGAACTCGAATTCCTTGTAATGTCTTACTCGAGTTTATAAAACTCAAGTACCGTAAAACTGAGGTTTATATCTCTAAAACTGTAGCAAATTTATAGCGTGTCCCTCCTTCAGCTTTTATTCTTTCGCTTCAGCGTTTCCCACATGCATAAGCATAAGGCCAAGAGATGTCTAACAAGATTAACTTTCACACCTCTTTCCAACTACCCTATACCATGGGCCTTGTCTTTCTCACCTTTAGTACATATTCCCACTCACTATCAGCCAAAAATTCATTCAACTATACTTCTACAACAACAAAGAAAGTGATCACTGTGTCTAGCATGATCTTTCCGTTGAAAGCAAAGCTTGCGTTGGCCTCCATAAGAAACAGAAAGAGCTAGAGTGATGGTTCGAGAGAGAGAGAGTGAGAGGGAAAGTGTATGTCTCAGTGAGTCAGTGAGTGTTTAATGGCAGTGTATGAGTGGAACTCGATTTTAAAGAAAGCAAGTTCCACCTTACATAGAGCTCGAGCTTGTAGCACTCGAGTTCCAGTGGCATTTTATATATATTTTTTTAATTCTAGGTCAGCTTGTGCCACCGTGTCATTTTTTTGGAACTCAATTTTCATAAACTCGAGTTCCATATAAAACTCGACTTTCTTGAACTCGAATTCCAAAAGAGTGGTAGATCCTCATATATTTCAGAAACAGTGGTAGATTGCTACATAGTTTGCCACATAGGTATATGGCCATTTTGGCTATGGTAATTGGGCTGAACCTTAAGTCATATTTGGAGCACAAATTATAAAGGCAAGATATTACCAAAGCAAAGATGCTGGAACGGAATCTTTATTTACAACGACTTGCTTATCTGAGCTCAGGGGTAGCCTAAGGAATTTTGGGCCTAAGGCAATGTTTAAATTGGAGCATTTTTTTGGAGAAAATTTAATTGGAGCATTTTATACATTTAAATTTAATTAAATAATATTTATTTACTTAAAGTCTATTCTTCTAATTTGTTTAGATGCAAACTTTTTTTTTTTTTTTTATGAATTTCTTGTTCATACGTGAGTTTTTTATCTAAAATTTTTTTATAACATTTTTTTATGAAAAAGTTTATTTGTTTTTGAGATTTTTACCTTTTTTATTATTATTTTGAGTTCATTGCTAGTATCAAATTATTTAGAGAATCCTTTTAAGACTTGATTAATTTTTCACAAAACTTAATTTTTTTTAATTAACAACTAGTATATATATAATGCTACAAAAATTATTAAAAAGAAAAAACAAAGAACTGAGTGAACAATGGTTCACCTACACTTTGCTAATTTTTCCCTTTTTTTCCGTCTTTGATAAATAATTGAGTAATGCTACATTCACAACAAATTCGAAGTGATAATCTATAATTGATTCTAATTTGGGCCCACCATTGATATCACTTTTTCACCCATTAATAACAGATTGTCACTTAGGATTTTTTGTAAAAGTGTTGTGGACGTAATATTACTCTTACTCTAAATAATTTCCTTTGAGTAATCACTACAAAACACGGGGGTGATAGCTATGTTTTTTTTAGCTGCGTTTACAAAAAAGCACCTATAGGCAGGCTATAGCCACGTTTTAAGTAAACGAGGCTTAAAGTATTCAACAATAGCCGCATGTTTAAAACGCGGCTATAGAATACGTCTACAGCCGCGTTTTTAGATGTTTATAGCCACATTTTTTGGTTAGGAGCTATTGCCGTGTTTTAAACACGCGGCTATAGGACCCTTCTATTTTAATTTTTTTTTTAATCTGACCTATGGCCACGTTTGGAAAATGCAGCTTTAGCTGAACTATAACCGCGTTTTTAAACGTGACTATAAATTTAGTCTGTAGCTGCATTTGAAAAACACGGCTTTAGTTTTCCTATGGCCGTGTTTTTAAAACGTGGCTTGAGCTTTGCCTATAGCCATAGATTAAAAACGCGGCTTTAGGTTGGTATAAATTGTAACATGAAAATCTAATCTGCCCTCTTGTTCACCAAACGCACGCTAACCTCTAGCTCCCATCAGATCAGATCTCCCATTCCCTGACCTATCTTCCTTCGCTTCCCTCATCTCCGCCGACCTCCACCACATCTCCGCCGACCTCCACCAGATCCCTCCCTTCGATACTCTCGTCACCACTCTCTTCCAAACCACTGGCGTCGTTTCGATCCACTCAATCTCTTCACAATCATCGAACGCCACCGTTTTGTCCTTGATCAAAACCCTCCCTTACAACATCACTATCTTCACCGAGCTCCTTCCTCATCTTTCTTTGTGTTCATCACCATCACCAAGCTCCTTCCTCATCCCCTTCTCTCGCTCTTTAACTGGTAAGCCTCTCATTCTCTCTGTAACTTTTATATATTTATATGTATGTATTTATGTCGCATGCTTAGTAGTGATTGATTGATCTAAATTTTATTAATTTTTATATATGCATTTCAAACTACACAATTTGGCTTTTGGGTTTCGATAACTTTTATTAGTTTATACTTTAAAACCCAACCCCATCTCTATATTTTCCCTCTGGTCTCCCAAGTCTCAGAGATTCCAATGGCTTCCTGTGAGTCTCTCTCTCTCTCTCAGCCCCAATGACAATATGTTTTACTTGTATATTTGGTTTCATTTTGTGTGTGTGTTTGGCTTTTTAGTTCATCGTCTTTGCATTTGGGGAAGTGGGTATTTCAAAAGTCAATGCTTTTTTTAATTTTTGGTTTTGTTTGAGAGATTGGGGTGCCTGGGTTTCTGGGATTTGTTTTTTAATGTTATTGAATTTGTGAGCAGTGGAAGTCATAAGTAAGGATAGCCATGCATGACTATTATAGAATTAAATGCTTATAGTTGCTTTGATTTTTTTTTTTTAAATTTTTTTCTTATGAAAAGATTTGATTTTTTATTATTCTGAACATTGGTTGATAATGGTCATTAGTCTCTCAAGTTTCTTTTTTTTTTGGGTTCCTTTACTTTTTGTTAATAATTTTTTAATGTAGGGGTATTTTTTTTGGGTTGGAGTGAGTGATTTGTATAAACAAAAAGCGGGTAGATTCTATTTGAACAGATGAAATGTACAGCACTGAAATTAACTTCAGTGAATAAACCAATTTAAAGTAATAATAATGTATGAATTTCTGAATGGCACCAGTGTGGTTTTACTCGTGTAACTTTAGTGTTAGTGTGGAATCTATTTGTTCGGCTTCGAATTTGATGTCTCAATCAATTTTGTGATTGTCACTTAGTAATTGAGGGATGAATAGATTTTAGTCCAACGAAGGAGAACTGATGATATAGGTTTCTTTAAAATTTAAGTGTGGATTGGCAGAAAATGGATAAAAAAAAGCAGAAGAAGAAGGAGGACTTGTAGAAAAGAAATGTGTGATCACACCGCTAAGAAGAATTGAAGTCACACATTGATTATCAAATGTTCATTAGCTTCGAAAGAGATGAAATTATCATATAGAATTTAGCATTTGTATGAGTTTCAATCATCCCATATACAAACTACTGTAAACCATAAATTAAGACTTAAATTAGGAGTCATGAAATCATTATGCATATAGAAAATAACAGTCTTTACTTAACTATTACTATAGCAAGTTTCTGCCATGTAATAGCTGGATAAAGTTGTTACTTAACTTCTACTATAGCAAGTTTCTGCCTTGTAATTGCTTCATGTAGTCTTGGTGAATGATTGAATCCAAATAATTATGAGGCATATGGCTCAAAGTCCATGTTGTGGCTTTTAAGCCTATCACATATTTATATAGAGATGCTATTCTAAATACTTTTGTTGGATGGTCCACTTGTAATTTTGTTCCCATGGTTACAAGGGCAGAGCAGGGTTGGGAACCGAAATCATTTCTCTCTTTCATTGACTTATTTTTCTATTCAAACATCTGTAGTGATTTGTTATATAGGATGGTATATGGTCCTTGTTAAAGAGTTGGAAGTTTGAGGTCAAGCTGCCAAGGCTTACCATTGGTCATATATGCCTTTTTCTTTTTTATATATATATATATATATATATATATATATATATGGCCCCCATTACTGCACTCATTAATATCTTGATTATAAATTGTCATCATATAGGCTATTGATATAGTGTCATTTTAATACTTAAATTTAAAACTTATTTTTTCTCAAAAAAAAAAATAATAAAACTTATTTATAAAGCAACACTACAACGTTTTTCAAAAAGTAGAAAGCATTATCAATATCTTTAGTTGTTGTAGCAATAAATGGAACAATAATCAAGTGAACATATATACCAACCATTTCCATTTTCAATTTATTTATTTATTTTAATTAATGCAAACTTAGCCGTCTTATATTTCTGGACTGTTTGTTTATTGTCTCCCTTTTTGAAAGCTTCCTTCAAGTGAATTACCTATGGTGATACTATGCAGAATCTCATTTATTATATGGTCTTAAAATGATAATATAGAAATGCTAACTCATGAGTCCTGATCACCTCTTGGCCATTTAAACTGAAAAATTTGTTTGCTCTGATCCCTTTTTATTTTCTAGTCAGTAGGAATCCATGACCCCTTGTAAAGGATGTTGTTTATAGGCCAAATGCATAACCCCACCACCCCTAGTGTCCCTCTATAATCTTATTTAAATTGCACTTTACTATCATGTATTGTTTTACATTTTTCTAAGCTCTTAGCTCTTTTAATTAATATACCATCATCAAAAAGAGCTCTTTGCTGCCCTATAATCCATCAAGTATCCACAGCATGTAAGTTATGTTAACTACTTGCTGCAATGTTGTGTATTATGTTTGCGGAGGAACATCTCAGTAAAGAGTAAAGAGGTCATAAATGAGTATCATGTCAATGGAGTTTCCAATTGTATTTGGTTTGATTTTGCTCAGGTTAGGAATTTTCTTAGAGGCATTGTTGTAGGTTTGGAGCAACGTTGTACTTATTTGCTAAATATAGAGAGTGCCAAGGGGTTCACAGTTTATTTTAAAATTATGGAATATATCTTCTAATGACGAACCCTATGTTTTCTTGCTGTTGAAACTTGAACATATGCATTCCAGAATTTGAATGTTAAAGAAGCATATGTGTCTTTTAGCTAATGTAGTAATTCATCACGTCTCAAAGGACCATTTTATATCATTTGATTGTATTGTTGTTCATTAGCTTCTCAAATATGGCTTGACGAAATTTAAGAAACTTGCGATTTGGCACATGTTGGATTTGTTAGCAACTAGGTTCTAACAAGCTTGACAGTTTAATATACATGTGAAAATTTTGGTATGCTTTTGTGAGAGTGAAAAATTAGTGGGGCTGATCAAGTAAAATAACACGATCGTGTGTATATATATATATATATATATATATTTTTTTTTTTAATAAGTAAGACGATAATCTTGATTCAATACTATGTGTGTGTGTGTGTGTTTCCTTGTACTTCTATTGTTGTCAAGGTTGGTTTGTTTCTCTTTAATTTCACACTAACATGCTTGCCTTATTGTACTTTGCAAGAGGATATAACCACCACTGTGTCAGATTCTGATGTGGTCTTTATGGACAGCACTTTGCACTTGTGTATGCAGTTATAGTTTATGTTGCATGCTTTTAGTTTGATATATAGAATAGTAGGATCAGTCATATTCATATATGATGCCAATCAAGTCTGGAAAGGGGTTACGCCTCCAATGGTGCAACACCTAGTCCAACTTGATGGCATCTAAAGCTTTCTCTGTTTTCTCTTGTTTCTTCGTCCCTATTGTAATTCAATTTCAAATGAATGACCAGTTTCTTATCAAAAAAAGAAAAGAAAAAGAAGTCATATTCATATATTTGCACTAATTTATCCAAGAGTCATGTTTATCTTCAAGTAATTGCCTGAAATAGTGAAGATTGAGTTTGGGCATGGCTTGTGTGAGCCCATCTTGAACTTAGGATTATCTTCAAGTACATACTGCAAGAATATTGAGATTTTGTTTCTTTCATACACTTAGGATTAAAACATAGCAATTACAAAGATATGTATGGTAAAATAACTCTCTGAGTTAGAAAGAAATCTTTATATATATTTGTGTGTGTGTATTATATTAGGCAAAGAAAATAGATATCTTAGCTCTAAACTACTTATGTTTACAACAAATAAAAGGTGTGTTTATGTTTAAAGCATGTCAAAGGAATAGATGGAATCTTAGTTATAGGGTAGGTTCCTTGTTTAGGGACTTTCTTTTAAATTAAAAGTAGTCAAGTTGTGAGTGCATCTCTACAATCGTTCAAATGTCTTAATTTCTGCCAGAATGTGGTTCTGCCTAATTCCCTCTTCTTTGATACAATTTTTTGTGATGCAAGGAGTTGATGGTTTATCTTATACAGGGGCCAAAACATTTTCAAATGCAACTTACAGATGGGCTGATGTTACAGATGTTGCTAATGCTCATATACTAGCCTTTGAGACCCCATCAGCTAGTGCAAGATATTGTTTAGTTGGAAGAATTATGCATTGTTATGAGGTTGTGAAGATTTTGCATTAGCTCTTCCCTGATCTTCATCTTCCTGAAAGTAAGCTGCATATATGTCTATTTTACTACTATTTGTTTTAATCTTTTTCTCATAGATGCATTGAACAATTTCTTATTTTCTAGTGCAAATTACATATGTTTTTCTTTTCATATGAATTTTCTTTTTATTTTTTATGGCGTGGTACCTCATCAAGGCAGGGCCCTTTGGACCCATCCCTGGGGAGTAAACCACAAATACAAAACCCCATAGAGATCTTGTTTCATGTGTGCTTCTCATAATATTTAAAAATTTATAACTAAGATCTTTCTATATGCTTGGTTGAAAAAAGGGGGGAGGGCTATAGAAGAGAGAGGAAATTCTCAGTTTGGCCAAGTCTATTATCTATAATCCTTTTTCAGTGGTCTTTTATTTTGTTCTTCTAAACAATATTATGGCCTTTTATTTTGTTTATATTTTGGATGATGTCATCCATATACAGTTTCACCTTACATGCTCAAAGGCATAGGCGAGCTATAAGCCATTACATTGTATAGCATTTAGGAACTATACTGTATTCTAGACAATGTGAATTAGCCATGGAATAACTAGTCCGAAAGGGAAAAAGAACCAGCATAATCATCAAGTAATTTCTTTTCTCACCAAGAGCATAAGGTCATCAACTTCCAAAATCAAAGTTGCTGTAAAAGAGTTTAGGGTTTGATAAGTTGACCCTAACACATAAAATATTATTTAGATATAAAGGAGTACACCAAAATCATTATAGGAAGAAGATTGAACAATATGTTTTATCATACATTGACTTCAAGGCTGTTTTAGCTTCTGTGAACCTCTAATATGGTTTATTGTATTGTTATAAATGGATAAATTGCAGTTTGGTAAGGAAGGACTTGGCTAAGTTTTCACCATTGTTATACACAAATAATTTATATGTTGAATACTGAATAGATAGTAACACTTACGGTTTATATACAAATGTCTCAAATGACATTCCATTTGCAAATCTTTTTATTGTTTCCTTCTGTGATAAGGGTCAAATTGCAGATGTCAAGTGCAATGCATTTGTTGGAAGTTGGTTTCTAGGCCAAAACAGAAAAGTGGTGTGCGTTTGATCCTTAGCTAGCTGTCCAATGTTTTCATCTAGACATTAGGTTAGGATTTCACTTGCTCCTCTCTTTTGTATGCTAAAACTTTTCCTTAAGTTGGTGATATAGGTTACAAGAGAGGATTAGAGATACACCTTTCTAGCTTTAGGCACTGTACTACTTTGTTTGCTTCATTTATGGGCCATGAATTGTAAAATGTTAATGGAAAATGGGAAACCACTAGAACTGTTCTCCCCATGACTGAGAATTAGGTGTGGAAAATGCAAATGTATCACATGGGAGAAGGAAGAAAAGGAATGTTTATTTCTCTTCATCAATGCCTTTTGTTTGGAAGCTAAGAAAACAAGAGGATAAGTTATACGGAATAATCTGATGAAAGAGTGTGATTTTGGGTGCCTCTTAAAAACCAAAACAGTACACAATTAAAATTTTCCATTTTTGCTATGTGGTTTTGGGTGCCTCTTCACTGTTTGAGATTGAATAGATCAACATCTTTTAGTGTAGACAGAAAGATGGTGATTAGTTCACTGCTCATCATGTGTTTGACATGTGTTTTATTCAATGATGTAAAACTAGCATTTCGTATGAAAAGGGCTAATTATATTTCTGTGCCTAAAGATAACTCTCCCTGTCGTGGAGCTCTCTCTCTCTCGTGTGAAACGAGTGTCTCCCTCCCTTGACCTAGGTCTAAGGGTATCATTTTTTCTTCTCTTTTTTCTGGTTTTTGACGCTATGTTTGATGACGTTGCTGCTGGCTTGGATAATATGATGTTGACATTTGATGAAGAGGAGGTGATTCCCATATCTGATGAAGGTAGATTGGAGAGTTGTAGTTTGAGTCTTATTGGGAAGTTCTTAACATGTAAATTGTTTAATAAAAGAGCGGCAAAGAACACGTTGCGAAAGGCATGGGGATTGGAAAATAGTTTGCAGATCATTGAGGTAGGTCTGAATCTCTTTCAATTCAAGTTTCACTCGGAGTTTGATATGGATCGGATTCTACAAGATGGCCCGTGGTCTTTTGATAATCAGTTGTTTTTGCTTCAAAGGTGGCAGAAAGGGATGACTGTGGGGAACATAAAACTAGAGCATGCTTCTCTCTGGATTCAAATTTGGGGTGCACTGTTTGATATGGTTTCCCCTCAAGTTGCGAAGGAAGTTGGTAGTCACCTTGGTATTGTTGAGGAAGTAGAATGGAAGCGTAGAGGAAGTTTTATTGCTGGGTCAAATGGTATTCGTACTTGGGTGTTATTTAAGTATGAACATTTACCTCTGTTTTGTCATTACTGTGGTATGTTAGGGCATGATGTGAAGCACTGTGCATCACACTTTGCTATCATTCAAAATTGAGGGGAGGTTGATTATCAATATGGGGACTCTTTGCGTGCCATGGGAGGGCGCCCACGATCTTTCTCACCAAGAAATACAAGTGATAGTGCTGGTGCTGCAAGGGAGCAAGGGTTAGGGGAGTCTACAAGCAACAATCCGAGGGTGGTGGCATCACCGGCGGCGGGATTAGAGAACACAAACCCTAGCAGGCCGATTGAGATTTGTTCCGAGATTTTAGGGATTGTGCCTATTTTTCAGGAAGATGATAATGTGGAAAAGGAAAGACAAGATTACGTACAGCATGAAAATTCTAGTGGAAAGGTACCAGGTTCGGCCTTGCAGGATAATGAGGTGGAGCAGCCAGCTGGATTGGAATTAAATGAGGTGGCAACAGGTGAGCTTGCTGATGAGGTAAATGGGTCAGTTTGCAACAGATTGAATCAAGAAGAGGGTCAAGCCGTGGCTAATAATCTAAAGCCCAAGTCCACATGGACAAGGATTAATCACATGGATTTTGGGCTTGGAGGGCTGTCTAAGGCTTTCATGCTACCAACCCGTGGGAAAAGAAACATTGATTTTGAATTGAAGGAAAGGCAGTGTGAGGTTTTTGACAGTGAGGAAAGTAAACGTGTAAGGGTAGGGAGTAGGGATGATCTTGACAATATTATATCGGTGGGGGTGGAAAGCCACCCTTATCGGGAGTAATGAGGATCTTAAGTTGGAATTGCCAAGGGCTTGGGAACTCTTGGACAGGCCGGATCCTTCACAAACTAGTGAGGGAACAAGCTCCTACTGTGTGTTTTCTTATGGAGACACATTTAGATACAGAGGGCTTTAATACTCTGTATGGTAATTTACCCTTTCAGAATAAAATCATTGTTAAGCATCTGGATGCTGGTGGAGGGTTGGCTTTTTTATAGAAGAATGATATAAAGCTAGAGGTAGTTAACTATATTGCAAATCATGTTTTAGCTAGGGTAACTGAAGAAGATGACTTTGTGTGGTTCATGATAGGTTTTTATGGTTGGCCGGAGACACAACAAAAATTCAAGTCTTGGAAGCTATTGGAACATTTGAAGACTTATGTGGAAGGTCCTTGGTTATGTCTTGGAGATTTTAATGCTATTCTTCATTCCTCGGAAAAGCAAAGCACCATGCAGCCCCATACTGCTCAGATAAATGCATTTAGGGAAGCTTTAAAAAGTTGTCAATTAGAGGATCTAGGTTATAAAGGTTACCCGTTTACTTAGACTAATAAGAGACCTGGTGATGCAAATACCAAGTTAAGACTTGATAGAGCTGTGGCAACAAAGGGGTGGATAGATAATTTTCCAATTAGTAATGTGGTGCATCTTCTTCCTCATGCTTCGGACCATATCCCTATTACTATCCAAGTTCAAAAGTTTAGGAAGAAAAATAGAAGAGCTGATCGGGGTTTTAAGTTTGAGGATAGCTGGCTTTTATGGGATGATTGTGAGGCATAGATTTAGCAAGCTTAGAGCTTGTCAAGCAGTGGGGAGGCGGGTCTAGTAGCTATACATGCGAAAATAAGGGCTTGTGGGGATGATTTGAAGGCATGGGGAGATACAAGGGCTAAACCCGAGGAGAAAGAGATTAAAATCCTTCAAAGCCAGCTTGATAAAATTAATAGAGCTGAAACCACTGAGAAAAGTAAGGAGGAATATTTGGTGGTTATTAAAAAATTGGATGATCTTTTGCTAAAGCAGGAGATTTACTGGGCACAACGATCTAGGGTTGCATGGTTGAAACATGGGGATAGAAACACTAAAATTTTCCATTTAAAAGCGTCACAAAGGCGAAGAAGGAATCGTATTAAGGGTATTATGAATTCACAAGAGCATTGGGTGGAAGAGATTGAGGATGTAGCTAGGGTAGCAGTTGATTATTTTGACAATTTTTTTTTGCAGGTTCATGCAATCAAATGGAGGAATGCCTAAGCACTGTTTCAGCCAAAGTTAGTCCAGCCATGTAGGATGTGCTGTCTAAGGATTTTACTGCTGATGAAATCAAGGAAGCTGTATTTCAAATGGGACCAACAAAGGCACTTGGGCCTGATGGTATGAATGTCTTGTTTTATCAAAAATTCTGGCATATAGTGGGTAATGATGTTGTGAATGCTGTGCCTGTGTTAGACTTTTTGAATAATGGAGTCATGTTACATGATTTAAATCATATCAATATTGTGCTCATCCCTAAAGTGAAGAATCTAGAGAAAATGTTTGAATACAGACCAATCAGCCTTTGTAATGTTGTCTATAAGATTATTTCTAAAGTTCTTGCAAATAGGCTAAAACAAGTGCTTCCTGATATTATTTCCCGCATCCAGAGTGCTTTTGTGCCAGGTAGACTTATTACAGATAATGTTATTGTGGCATTGAGGCTTTGCATTCTATGCATGTTAGGAAGAAAGGCAAGACAGGTTCTTTGGCTTTGAAGCTAGATGTTAGCAAAGCTTATGATCGAGTAGAATGGTTGTTTTTAAAGGGAGTAATGCAAAAGTTGGGTTTTCCAGAAAAGTTGATTGAGAGAGTGATGACCTGTGTCACCACTACATCATTCTCTATTCTACTCAATGGGAAACCTTATGGGAATGTGCTTCCATCTAGGGGAATCCGTCAAGGAGACCCTCTTTCCCCATACTTGTTTCTGTTGTGTGCAAAGGTTTCACATCTTCATTGGCAAAAGCAAAGAGTGATGGTAAAATCCATGGTGATAGGCCAAGAATGTATTAATCCCTCGTGATAGATTAACCAATTAATTAGCTGCATCTATGGCATACATGAAAGTGAAGTGAAGAGACTTGAGATAAGAGACAGAAAAATGGAGGAGGAGTTGCGTGATAGCCGAAGGAAAAATGAGCTTATCACGGGTTGTTGTATCCTTATAGACATCTATAAGGGAGAGTATGAAGTGAGAAGAGAAGTCGATAGAGATATCCTCTAAGAGGGATAACAAAAATCGAGTACGAGGCTTTGTGATAGTATTATAGTAAGACAAATGATGAAGAATAAATGTCATCACCATATTAAGGAATCTCAGACCTTTTGCAAAGGCCGAGCAAGAGGTGTTTTGATGCTCACCCTAAGATGATGGTGTCTCACAAAAGAGAGATGCGAGCTCGTCTTTAGACACATTCTTAAGACGATCACAACCAGGGTAGTTAGGATGCGCTACCCTAGGAATGTGTAGTACCTTGGATACAATATCTAGAGTAACTACCATGCGCGTACCTCGAACGCAAGTAATAAATTGAGGTACAGAATAATCAAATCCGTGCATATTGGAGTAGAACTCCTGTATGATCACGAAAGGGCATGTGACCGAGATGCCACACAGTGCTTCCCAACCCCTACCATAGATGACAGTGGGTAGGTCAGTGTTAGAAAAATCTGACAGAACGACTTGGCGTTCCGAATGAGTGCCTCATCGTGAAAAGTTCTCCGAGAAGTTCAACTTGGCCTTTTCATCACGGAACCGTATGTGAGATGGAGTGAGGTTAGAATGAGAAGAAGAAGATGCCTCGGAACGAAGAGGGTTCCGGGACGGAGTGGATTTACATTTAGGTGCTATGATGCAACTAACGTAAGAAAGAGAAAGGAGGGAAAGAGAGAGAGACACAATCAGAAAAGCACAAACAAGACAATCAGAGGATCCAAACAACATTTTGAATTCTCAAAATCATCTCTCAACAAAAAAAAGTTAAGCACATAGATCCCAAAACACACACACACTAAATAAGTCTAACCAATTTTATATTTCAAAAATAAGTTAAGACAATTTAGTGAGCAAACATTAACACATGTAAATCTTGTGATGGCCAAATCACATTGTACTTGTACATGTATCAAGAGTAACAAAGAATATTGCGTGTTGTGTTTGAAAAACATCGCAAGATTGCATAAGTGTCTACATGTTATGACGATTTGAGATATGAGAAAATCACTTTAACTCACACATAATCGTAGTTGTTTGATGGGGACTATCACCTTCGAGGTACATCCTATAACTCGCACATTTCCTAGAAGACACGCTTGCAATCATATATAAAACATTTTTATTCTTTTTTCTTTTATTTTTTCTTTGCATATTTTTCTTTTAAACAAATCATGCATGAGTATATAAGAGAAAAGAAATACCCAATGATGTTAAGATTTTGACATTGCACTTTTTCTATGTCGAAACATATAGATGTTATTGACATTGCACTTTTGCTATGCCGAAGCATACATATGTCATTTTATGATTGACGGGCAACAGTGGTGAGATGGTTATTTATGCTTTTCTCTTAGGAATTTTTAGTCATTCCCGTCAAAAAGAGTGATACGAGTGTTAAGTACAAAAGATCACTTAACCTTACTCATCACAAACACGAGTTATAAAGCTCACTTGCTTAGTTGTGCATAGGGATGCTCATCTAAGCTACAAACGATACAAAGTTTAGAAAACTTTGTTTCAATGGCCATCCAAGGTACACAAGTACCAATGTACACAAACACACTGTTTTTATATTTTTCAATTTTTATATTTTTATTTTTATACGAAAAACAAAATAAATCAAATCTAAAAAGATAAGCCTTGCTTGTAGAGGAGTATCCTAAAAATAAATCAAAACTTTGTTTTTATTTTTGTTGTATACACGATAAGCCTTGCTTGTAGAGGAGTATCCTAAAAATATTCCTTCATCGCTTTGGGAGTCAAATTTTCCCACATTCTCTCTATCTTTGAGAATGAAACAAGTACTTCAAAAGATTCTGAAATACTTCACATTTGGTTTTCTTCCTTTCCATAACTCATATGTAGTCTTCTTGGTACCGGGTTTAAAGTACACCCTATTAACCATATGACATGCAGTGTTAACGGCTTATCCCCATAAGTTTCTAGCCACATCCTTATTGTTCAAGGGCTCTAGCCATCTCCTGAATAACTATGTTCTTTCTTTCTACTACACCATTCTACTGAGGAGTAATAGGAGCAGAGAATTCTTGAGATATACCTGATCTTATGAAAAAGGACTCCATATATGAGTTCTCGAATTCTTTACCATGATCACTTCGAATTCAATCAATCTTTAGGCTCTTTTCATTTTGCAATCTTATGCACAAGGCTTCAATGTGCTCAGGAGCATCTGACTTGGATCGTAGGAGGATAATCCAAGTGTACCTAGTGAAGTCGTCTACCACAACCATGATGTATCTCTTACCACCATGAGACTCGGTTCTAGTTGGACCCATAAGATCCAGATGTAGAAGCTCCAATGGTCTAGATGTAGCAGATGTCTGAGTGCCTGGATGCCTAGCTTTCATCTGTTTCCCAAGTTGACATGGTCCACACACCACATTGCTCACTCTACTAAGCTTTGGTATCCCCAAGACTGATTTATGCTTAGATACAATAGAGAGATGTTTGTAACTAGCATGTCCCATCCGTTGGTGCTATAGATCTTCATTTGGTAAACAAATGCTATTGCACACAATATCAGCATCAGGAACCAATCCATAACAATTACGGCTGTCCATTAACCCGTCAGACCCGAAGGCCCACGGGCGGATTAGAGTGCTCAAACGAGTCGGGTGCTGGTCTCTTAGAGTTAAAGTTTCGGGTTTTCGATTTGGTTCGGTTTCCATATTTACTAACCTGTAGAAACCGACCCGACCCATCAGAAATTTAAAAGAAAAAACACGCTTTAGTTCACGCTTAAGTTCACGATTCAGTTTCAGATTCACGTTCTTCTCTCTCTCTCAAATCCCTAAACCTAGCATCCTTCTTACCGCTGCTGTTGTCAAGTTGATGCCACTGCCTTCGTCGTTGACTTGTAATCGTCGTTGCACTCACTGTCCATAGGTTGAGTCTCGCTCAAACCCCTCTCTACCTCCTCTAATCTGCCATTGATCTTATGCATCTGATGGTGAGTCAAAGTTTTTTTTTTTTTCCTTTTCAATTTCGCACTGACCTTGTGATGGATGTGGTGATGGTGGACGATGGAGTGGTGGTGGTGGTGTTGGTTTAGTATTTTCTCTCTCTTCGTTTCAATTTCATAGATCTGGGGTTTGTTGACTCATTTTTGCTATTTGATTTTCTGTAGGTTTGGATTATGGTTTCTGTCCTTTGGGTTTTTGATTTGCTATTTGATTTTTTGTAGGTTTGGATTATGGTTTCTGTCCTTTGGGTTTTTGAATTTCTCTAAGTTGACTTCTCGTGCCTGGGTTTTGATTTCTATGTTCTTTAGGGCTGGATTCTTTATTTTCTTTGGGTTGATTTCTCTGATCTTGGTTTTGATTTCTCTATTTGCTTCAGACCCGAATCACCCGATGGGTCCGATCCACTCAACCGATGACCCAAGCTGACGGGTCTGACCCGAACATTCGGTTGGCCGCGGGTCCAATTTTCGTTCAGCCGATTCAATCGGGTCGGGTGCAGGTCAGTCCCAAACTTGATCCGACCCGACCAGTGGACAGTCCTAATAACAATTGTCTAGAGTGCGAACACCACTTATGAGTTTCTTTCCCGACTCATCCATGACAAGACACTTTCCCTTTGAGAATAGCACCATGAAGTATTGATCACTTATCTGATTTATGCTCAACAGGTTCACTCTCAAACCTTCTACATGTAGAACATTTGCAATGTCCGGTAGTCCAAGTAGAGAGATGATTCCCTTTCCTTTAATCTGTGATTTGTTCTCATCACCAAAAGTGACATTGCCACTTTTCTTAGACTCGAAAACCTTGAAGAGAGATCGGTCTCCAGTCATGTGTCTTGAGCAACCGCTGTCAAGGTACCACAAACATGTGTCCATAACCTTAAATGCAGACTTCATCATAAAGCACACTTCGTGCTTAGATGACAGATCAGTGGGAATGGTGCTTTCTCTCATCTGCCATTTACGAGCTAAACCTTTAATTTTCATTCTTCTCAGACGAATTCTTTTGCACATTTTCATTCTGAGACAGTCTAGTTTCTTCTTGGTCAACCTGAGATCTTTTCCAATAGTTATCATAATAGAATTCAATGATTTTTAGACTTGTATTTTCTGATACACTCAAACAAGTAGAGATTAGAAAAACAAGATGTATTTGAAAACAAAGATCTCTTCAAGCCGGTTGCAGCCATGACAACAGGGGTTAATGGATCACGCAACAAAGATTAACCCTAATCAGAGTGTGCCTGCTCTGATACTACTTGATAGGCCAAAAACATATTGACCCCTTGTGATGAATTAATTGATTAATTAGTCAAGTTTATTAATTAATTAAATTAACATGCAAACGCGTGGTAGCACAAACAAATCACCAATTAAATTAAGTATGCAGTGAAAAATAAATTGACACGGTGATTTGTTTTCGAATGGGGAAAATTTACACGGTAAAAACCCCACCGGGTGATTTTAAGGTCACCACTTCCGAGAATTCACTATGATCACAACAAACGATTACAAGTAAAGGAATCTTAATACCTTATACCAACCTACAGTTGAATCCTTACTCCAATACCCAATTGGACTTGTTTTGTAGTGACAATCTCTTCTTGTAATGCACGGCTCCCAGTACATGACTAACCAATTGCGCGGATCCCAGTACGCGACTTCAATCACCAACTAGAGAAGGTTGCTGGCTGCAAAATTCTTCAGTTCATCACACGATGAAAATCGAGAAGCTCCTTGGTTACAAAACCCTACAGTGCACAAACACAGCAGCTTCTTGACAAGAAAGCTGAACTAGTGCAAATTCTGTCTCCGGTCACAATTTGCTTGATCAAACTTTGCTCAACACTTGTGCAACTTGTGTCACCTTTGACGGCCCTTAAAATAATCCTTTTATAGATTTAGGGTTGTGAGAAAAGAAATCCCAAACATGCAATCACGGATTGATTGAAAAACAGTCCTAAAAAATTGTACTTCATAAACCTCGACAGATACCTATCTGTCGAGCTGCTGTCGAGCCTCGGGCTGGAACAGCTCTTCAATTCTCGATAGATGCTAGCTGTCGAGCTTTAATGAACAACACTTTTCACACTTGAATCTTGGATAGACTTGCATGACTTTAACACTTGAACTTGAAACCTTGTTTCTTAAAGTATTAAACACATCCTAGATCTATCCAAATACAAGTAAAGTGCGTTTTGTCAAAGGATTAGCCAATTACATGAAATAGTGACATATGTTCCTAACAAGTGAGACACATGTCCTAACAATCTACATTTTTCCTTGTTTTTCATCAAAAACTTCTTCAAAGGGATTTTTGCGAGAAGCTCGCGACTAAGCACTTCTCGCGAAAATGTGTTAAGGCAAAATGTGAAAACATAGAATTTCAGACAGAAACTTTCACGACTGTCTCGTAAGTAATGCTTACCCGCGGAAGATTTTGTGCTTTAGAGGCATTTTTCGCGAGTAACATCACAAGAAGCTAACCCGCGAAAAACGCGTGTTTTCAGTTTTAAAGGGCTGATGTAGACAGTTTTTTAAACATCTCATATTTCCCTTACTTTGCCTCCCTCGTGCCTCTCTCAACCCCAAACTGATTTTCACTCAAAAACCCAACAAATTTCAAGTTGAATCACTTCAAAAACCTCTCTAAGGTTTGCTCATACAATCTTCTTTCTTCATTTTCTTAGATTATGCAGAAAATTTTTAGGTTTTACTTGATTTTGGGAATTTTTGAAAAGGGGTCGGGAATCTTAAATTTTGTCAAAATTTTTTCAATTTCTTGTTGGGCTTTGTCCCATTTGGTTTGTTTGTGATTGTGTTGGCCCCTTGTGGCAATTCTAACATGTATTTAGGCAAGATTCACCCATGTTCATGCATTGTCCACATGTTAGTTATATAGGTGCATTTCAAGTGCTTGATAAAATGCTCAAATGGCATTTTGGTGTTGTTTTGGACTCCAATGAGTTCCAAACTTTGGGAATTACCTTGATTGAACTTGTTTATCATGTTTTGATCGTTAGTTGTGTGTTTTACACACTTTGAGCCCACTGTGTTTAGCCATACCTTGCACATGCATCACAATGCACACCACATGCACACACTTGCACAGTTGTGATTTTTTTTTGCATTTTTATGATGATTACATGTTTTGGCACTTATACCATGTTTTTGTGACATTGTTTTGTATTTTTTTTTTTATTGTGTGCTTATTTTTTATAGACTAATTTGACATTAATCAAGTTTGTGTTTTGCTCTTGTTTCTCTGCTTTGTATCTGTTTGTGCAAATGTCTCTTACTAAGCACTCTACTTCCAAGAAATTCTCAAAGCATTCATGCACGGACTCAGAGAATTTCAGATCCATTGAGGTAGACATGGCATATAATGATTGCTACAGAAGAGCAACAATCATTATGGAAAGAGTTGTTCAATTGGAGACCCTTGAAAACACTTCCATGCCTAAAGTGTTCAAGGAGAGAACTTGGATGAAGTTGCTGAATCCAAGTGTCAGTGTTTATGCTGAACTTATAAGTGAATTTTTCTCCAATGCCACTATGGAAGGAGACCACATTAACTGTTGGGTACGACAAAAGGAATTCATTATCATAAGAGATTCCATTCAAGAGTTCCTAGAAGTTCATCCACCTTCTTAGCCAATCTCTATACACTATGATGACAGATTGGACTCTCTTGAGCCTATGGCGGAGCTTCTTGGTGTCTCTCTCAAGAAGAAGTCAATGAACACCATCTCTATCAATGTGGAGATGAGGACATTAGCCTATGTCATGATTCACAACCTCTACCCGGTGACGAGCTTGACAACAGTGTCTAGACCAAAGACCATTTTCCTATATGATCTCTACACACATAAAGAGATCAACATATGTGGACACATATACCACCTTCTGACCAAGAGCATCACCAAAAGGAACTCAAGGACAATATTGCCATTCCCTACTCTTATTATGGGCTTCATAGCAAAGACCAAGTTGAAGATTCCTAGCGGTCTTACCATTGTACAAAGAGACTACCCCATTGGTGCTCATACGGTGAACTGGAGCAAAGCCCACATCACTGGATCAAAAATCAGCATTTCTCAAATCCCAAGGGATGAGGTTGAGGAAGAAGGTGGAGACACTAAGGAAGAGATTGACAGGTTCACCTCAGCACCAGAGGGTTCTGCACAACCATCTTCCCAAGCACAAGCACGGGGACCCGATCGTCTTGATCGCCTCATTGCAAGGGTAGAGCAGATGTATGTCATGCTCGAATCCCATGTGCAGTACACCTCCGATCAGTTTGCTTACATCCAAGGACAAATTACTGCATTATCATCATAGATTGAGGACATGACGATGGAGCAGGGATCTGAATCAGAATCTGAGCAGTTTTAGCATCTTTGGCCATTCCGGTCAAAAAGGGGGAGATGCACAGTTTGAGGGGGAGCAGAACAGATCATAGATATTGGTTTATTTTTGGTGGTTTAGCGGTTTAATTTTGTTCTTATCTTTATTAGTTTATATAACTCGGATATTTACGTTGCTTTCTTTTAAAGCTTTAAGTACTTTGGTTTAATATTAGGTTAATATTCAGTACTTTGTCTTTATATCCTTGCTTTGTAGCATTTTTAAAGTACTTTTAGATGTTGAATTATCTTGAGTACTACACACTTGTGCCCTTGTTGGATCTTGTATCCTTGATGCAAATACTTCTTGTATTTCGCATTGGTTGTGTGTAGGACATGCAATTGATTTTTGCGTTGCTCTTAATTGCATTACATGTTCGGATGACCATTTACTTACTAAATGTTCATTGTAGTCATTCTTTAATGACTGATCCTGTTTGATCAAGATATGCATCACTGTTTACATAGTGTTTATTACCTTGATCGCACTTTACTTGCTCATATACGTACCGTGTATTCAACTTGTTATAAGCTTAATGAAAGTTTTGTTTGTGTGTGAGTTTTTTAGGTTACAGGTACATACATGCAAGTGCTTCACAACTTCTAGATTAGGTGTGAGTGAGTTTTACCACTGTTCCCAAACTCACGTTTAAGTCTAGAGTCTGTTTTAGAGGTTTTGTCACGGAATAGTCAAAGGGGGAGATTGTAAAGTTGTGATTTACAACTATTTTGTGTTGGCTTTAATTCCGTGTCAAATTTGATTGTAATTATATTCAATCTTATGTACCTTGTATTATTTGTGAGATTTCATTGTAAGGGTTGTGTTTGAGAGAGGGTGTGAAGACTCAAGGCAATTGAAGACCAAAGAAGTTTTTGTGGGTAGCTCGCGAGAAGTCTTCTCGCGAAGTGAAGCATGTGCTCAGTACATGATTGGAATGCGAAAAGTCATGACAGAGGGTGATAGCTGGTTTTCATGAGTGTCTTGCGGGTAAGGCCTTCCCGTGAGATACCCGCAAAACATTCTATTTTGCCAATTTGTCATATCTGATACACCTTGTCCCTACCCACACTATATATACCAACATTACCCACATATGTTGAGGAGTGCTTTCAAAGAGAAAACTCTAGCCACAACCTTTGAGAGTTAGAGATTGTATACCCACAATCCTCTACACAATCCATTGTGGTTTTCCTTAACTCCTATCTCTCAATTTCTAAATCCTTGAGAGGTTGATAGCCCAAACACTTACCACACCCATTCTAAGTATAAAGTGAGGTTTTGGTGCTGCTGGGAAACATTGGAAGAAGCTATTTGTTTGGTAGATGCAATCGGGCTGAATTGCGTGATCCAGAGAGCTAGAGAAGATAAGATTTGGCGAAGTCAGTTGGTAGCAGGAGCTTGGAGAGCTCAAGTACATGGGGTAGACTAGGCTTGGAGGGTCTTTTGTTATTCGTGTACTCTAACTTATTCTCTAGTTGATCGATTTACCACTTGGAGGGTAGCGGAGAGGTTTTTTGCCGAATTCTTCGATTTCCTTTTTGATAACACATCGGCGTGTTATCTTGTGTTTTTATTCTTCTTCTCTACTCTTTTAGCTTTCATTTTACTGCTGTGATTTGATGAATATGACTTAGAGTAGTTATATTGTTTATCCGCTCGCATTTACTCTATTCTGCATTTAGTTTAAATTAGAGTAAAATCAACTGAGCCGTAATTTTAATTTGGGGGTCTAAACAGCTCTTGTGTTTTCACACATATTCAAGCTTTCAACTCTGATAGTAAGGTTGAAGAGACAAATTTGCAACAGGTGGACCCTATTCAAGTGAGTTGTAGTTTCTCGATGACAGATTACACTTGTAAGATTTCAAAAGTACAATAGTAAAAGGAAAAGGGAGGATTTTAAGCATCATAAAGCAGCAACTTGAAGGAAATTAGATTATGATTTGGATGTAGCCTTTTAAAATATGTTGCATATTAATTGATTTTCCGTTTAGGGAGTGTTCTAGAGAACTTACAATACTAAGGTTTTAGCCCTTTAGATTTACCAAAGCATTACATTTGTTCAACCAATGAAAACGACTTTGGTTTTATGTGGATAATGAGTTTAGAAGGCATGCCTTCACAAAAATGCTTTCATCATCCCGTTTAATACTTATGGAGTAATAATAAGATACTGAAAGTTCAAATAGCGTGTAAAACACTAATGAACGTTTAGACCCCCAAATACAAAATAATCAACACAAGCTTATACACAAACAATATATGTGTGAAAAGATGAATATAAGCTAAATCCAAATTAGTAAAAAATTCCAAACCGAAATTAATCACAACCACAGCAGTAATTAAAAGGTAAAGAGTAAGGGAAGAGAGATGCAAACACAAAGATAACACGACAATGTGTTATCGGAGAGGAAACCGAAGTACTCGACGAAAAACCTTTCCGCCACCCTCCAAGTGGTCAATAATCCACTAGAGAATGAAGTTGGGATACATGAATAGCAGAAGACCCTCCAAGCCTAATCTACCTAGTGCACCTAAGCCCTTCAATCTTCTTGCTCCAACAGGGTTACGCCGAACCTTGTCTTCTCTAGCTTACCGGATCTCGCAATAAGTCCATTGCATCAACCAAATGAATTGGTCATCTCTGAACTGCTTCCCAAGCACCAAAACACCTCTCACTGATATGGGTATGGTGACATAAGGATTTGGCAAAATGTACATCTCAAGGATATGTCAATGGAGAGGGTGAGAGTAGAGGAATTTGGAGAATCAAATGATAAAGATTGTGGATAAGTCAATCTTGTTTTCTCTAGGGTTTCTCTCTGAAAATACTCTCTGGAAGCTATCTACATTTCGTGGGTATAAAGATATTTATAATAGTGTGTATGAGGAATGCGAAAAGTCAGTTTTCATCCAAATAGGGCATTCTGGTGACTCAACCTCTCGACTGGAACGAGTTGCGAGTTTGAGTTGCGAGCTAACTACCTGGCCAGACTGGAATTTTTGTCTTGTAGTGCTCTAACTATCGTGACCCTTCAGCTCCCTTGCATGCTCCACACGTGTGCCACTTTGGCGACTTGCTAGTCGCGAGATCTAGTCGTGAGACTCCTTTGATTGCACGCATCTTGAGTTTTCTTCACTCTCTCTCACACACAACCCTTACATAAATCCCACCTAAATACAGGGTATCTAATTGCTAAATTACAAGCAAATTTGACATGGAATAAAGTCAAAACATGATTGAATAAATTCAACCTTACAGATACCATATATATGACGATAATAAGTCATATCTGTGAAACAACATTTATGCATTCGATTTTTTACATTAGTTTTATTTGTTAAATGTAGCCAAAAATCATGTTATTATGTGATCATGTTTTTTGTTTATAATACTTACTAATTAGCAAGTAAAAGGCTACTGAATAACAAAAGAGTAAGACCAAGTCATGAACCTTATTATTAAAACGACAAATTGATTATTACTCTCATTTTTTTAAAAACTCATTTATAGTATGGAAATTTAAATAGCCTTATAAATTATGCCATTGGTACTTACAGAAAATGAAAGGAGAATGTTAATCAGATTTCATGTGAGAAAAAGATAACAAAAATGGAAGTCGCGAGATCTAGTCGTGAGACTCCTTTGATTGCACGCATCTTGAGTTTTCTTCACTCTCTCTCACACACAACCCTTACATAAATCCCACCTAAATACAGGGTATCTAATTGCTAAATTACAAGCAAATTTGACATGGAATAAAGTCAAAACATGATTGAATAAATTCAACCTTACAGATACCATATATATGACGATAATAAGTCATATCTGTGAAACAGCATTTATGCATTCGATTTTTTACATTAGTTTTATTTGTTAAATGTAGCCAAAAATCATGTTATTATGTGATCATGTTTTTTGTTTATAATACTTACTAATTAGCAAGTAAAAGGCTACTGAATAACAAAAGAGTAAGACCAAGTCATGAACCCTATTATTAAAACGACAAATTGATTATTACTCTCATTTTTTCAAAAACTCATTTATAGTATGGAAATTTAAATAGCCTTATAAATTATGCCATTGGTAGTTACAGAAAATGAAAGGAGAATGTTAATCAGATTTCATGTGAGAAAAAGATAACAAAAATGGACTATAGACTCCTTTAGGAAAGAATCATTTTAGGAGTACCATTTGCTTGGCTTTCACTTTTTATATGTACAATAGTAGTATAATAGAGACATAAATATACACCAGAGTTATTATGGACCCCCAAAAGTTATTGTCGTTCTGGGGACGCTTAAACTTAATACAGAAGTAGAAGGAAGATCGAATAAGGGAAACAAGTGACACCGGAAGATGCAAAATGACATAATGCCATTGTGATAGAGACATTATTGTCCTATATATATATATATATATATATACATATATACACACACACACACACACATATATATATATATATATATACACACACATTACACCTACCACATTTCCATTTGTAAATGCAAAAGAGCCTTTCTTCCCCTTAAAAAAAAAATTAACTTAGTTCATTTTAAAACTAATTTGGAAGAAGATGAAATCTTACTTAGTTTTGACCTTGCTAGCTGCATTGCAGTCTTTGGCCTCTTTAGATATATGCAAATATAACCATAATGGCCAGCCATTTTGCCCCTTATTTTGCCGCTTCCACACGTACTCTGGGACGACCTAGAATACGAACAATGGGGATTATGAAACAAATTCTTATAATTTATATGATGTTACACGTGATTTTTCACCTTGTTTAACACTTCTATTAATTTTTTTTTTCCTGTTAAACCTGCTTGAATTGGATGAACCCTTGCTAACAGTAATATGTGTGATGGAAATTTTATGGAATGCAAGTTGGGGAAGAACTTTTTCCTTTGAGTTAGACAAGAACAACCAAGTGGTATGAACTACTTTCCTTTTCAAAACTTGCCAACTTTTTGTCATTTATTGGGTATCATTGCATTATTTACTTCTGTTATGACTAGTGGAATGTTTATTGCAATACATTGTTATGTGCTACTAATACGATGTGTCTAATATATTCAGGATAGCACTACATCTAAATGAAGACTCTTTGTGGATATTGATCAAATTATTTTGTATTACTTTTTGGCTGATCATGAAGGAATATTGTAGACATGAATATTATTTTGATATTATAGATAGGTTGATATGTAGACAGGTCGATCATGCCATTCAAAGACTAACAATCTTTTCTGTGAACAAAACATTTTAGTTGAATCTCTTGTATATGTAGACAGGTACATTGATGCTTTAACAACATAGAAGAGTTTAAGAGAATTAAATAGTGAAGCCATGCATTGTACTCAAGGTAAGTTTGAAATATATAAATACCATTTCGTAATTTCTTTGTTTTTTGATCTTTATTGTTATTTTAGTATTTTTTGCTAGTTCCATTTGTGTGATTTTGATGTGGGAGATCATCTAATTGGTTTGGGCGAATGGAAATGTAAAATTTATGGGATTTGGGGATTTTAATGATGCAAGTTTGTTTAGAGAGAGAGAATCGTGGCATGTATTTTATCAGTGTTCTATTCCATGAGAAACTTTTTCAATGGTTTGGGATTGGAGTAATTTCATGTGTTTGGGGATTTGGCGAACTGGGTATTGGATTTTCAGCATTTGAAGAATATGGTATAATTGTAGAATGGATCTTTTATAGTAATGGAACATGGGCTTTCTGATTTTCTTTTTCTTGCTTGAATGTATGCAGTGCAACTACGATATGTTATGTCTTGCTTTGAATGTATGCAGTGCAACTATGATATTAAAGATGGATTATTTGTTTGATGGTAATGTTGATTCTGGGGGGAAGTTTTGATATCTTCTTTATTTTGTTTGGCAGCTAGTTCTACATCACATTCTAGGGGATGCACCTAATGGGAATTATTCATTGTAGGAAAATTTTTTAGTTTGGATTTAGGGTCAGGAACATATAAACGCATAGTCTAATTGTAATATATTAATCTAGCCATTTTCATTGCCATGTTTTGTGTATTTATTTTCCTTTGTCTCTTCAGTGATGCATAGTATACTTAGATACTTGCTAGATTTTAAGCATACCCCTATCTTTAAATTAACATTTGAGATTTTCACTTGGAAATTATCTTCATAGTATGACTAAAATATATATATGATCAAGCAGATTTTGAGCTTTCTGTTGAAACATTGATTAACTTGTATAAGCCTAACATTTTAAACAAATTTAGGAAGCTTTTTCAAAGATGCAATGCTTCACTCTCGTATAATCATCCTTAATTTGTTTGGTCCAAGCCACTATAATTTCTTAGAAAACTATTGAAAGTATAGAAGCTATATAAGATCGCATTTGGTAGTGCTAGAAGCTGTCTAACTTCACTAATCTTGTTTTTAAGAGTGTCTCTAGTTGCTGTATATTCTAATCATAGCATTCAATCTTAAAAATTCAAGGTTTTCTTTATATGAAGTAACTTATGTTCTTCTTAGTTTTGCTTGGTTCGAAATAGCTGACAGCTGACTTTGTATTTTTGCAGTGCCATAATGGACATACACTGTGTTGTACCTATAAAACAAAGGTACAAAACCAGTGCCCCTAGAAGCATTCGGGATAGCCATAGGAAGGTTAGGGACAGTCATGTGCATACCCAATGTTTGCAATTGAGGTATCTAAAAATCATGTGTTCTTCTTCAACCTCCCTGTATTAGTATGTAGTCCTGTATGTGTTGATGCTTGTTGCATCTTTATGTGTCAAATGTTCACTAAACTTTCCTCCATTTCGTTGCTGTATTGAACTCCATATTTCTTAAAAATTGATAATTTCCCATGGAGATTGAGTCAACATTGTGACAGGTTTGAGAAAATTCCAGCTTGATATTTGAGAAAATTCTAACTTGTTGTTTGTTGCATGCAACAAATAACAAGCTGGAATTTAGTGTTTGACAGGTTTCCTATAGTAGCGTTTGTAGACAGGCATTTGCCATCTGGCCTAGACAAAAAAAAAAAGAAAAAAAAAGAAAAAAAAAAAAAAATATATATATATATATAGAGCCGCGTTTTAAAAATGTAGCTATACCCAAATTCAAAAAAAAAGGGGTTATAGCCGCATTTTTAAAGTGTGGCTATAACTGTCCCCTATAGCCGCGTTTTAGAAACGCGGCTAAAATATGTCCCACACGCGGCTAAAACATGTTCTATAGGTGGGTAATGTATAACCTATAGCCACGGTTTAAAAACGAGGCCTAAAGATAAGACCTATAGCCACGTTTATAAAACACAGCTATAGCTGTCCCCTATAGCCGCCTTTTATAAATGCAGCTAGAGTACGTCCTATAGCCGCATTTCTAAAAACACAGCCATTAGTGCTGGCCTATAGCTATATTTGTAAAAACGTGGCTATAGACCCCTCAGATTTCTAGTTACGAGTTTTAGGCCGCGGCTGAAAACACGACTATAGGCCGAATTGACGTATAGCCACCTTTTTAGGAGCTATAGCCGCGTTTTAAAAACGTGGCTATAGGACCTTTTTTTTGGAGTGAATGCTAGGGATCGAACAATTTCACAACTTTCGTAAATTAGCATAACAAAAATTTTAAATTAGAGACTTTGGTAAGTCTATGTATGATTTGACATGTTAACATAAGAATATTGTGATATTTTATTGTGTCCATTACATTACCAATTTATTTAATTTTATCTATTGGTTAATATTTTAGACATAACTAATACTCTTAACATAATATCTTTATTTATTAAAATTTGGAGGCCTTGTTTCACTTGGGGCCTTAGACAACCGCCTAATTGGCCTAGTGGTAGGGTCGACCCTGATTTGGTTGGCATGGACCAAACAAGGGCATGACTAAAACAGAAGATGCTAACCCTAGACAAACAACATCAAAGGCAATGGAATTCCTCATGAATTTGTTTCATGATTCGTTTTGTACTTAGGTGGAGGAAGAGCCAAGTTTCTTGATGTCTCAATTTTCAACTTCAAAGAATGTAATGCTAGAGACAAAAACATTTTTACAAAATTTTTTACAAACTGCTAATATTGTGAGTAATTATTGGTAAATAAAAAAGTGATGTAATGATGGGCCTAAATGAAAACCAATAAAAAGCTAGCCATATCAACAATTTGTAAAAATATTGTAAAATAGTTTGTGACTGTAGCATCACTCTAAATAAAAAGAATACTACCGGGATATTATGGTAGGCAAGAAATGATAATGAAAATTGATTAGTTGTAGACGTGATTTGTTACAATTCTAATTAAGTGCAAGATTTGAGATATTTAAATAAATTCCTATATTTTATGTAGAACTTTTGAATCACATGTATTATAAGAGAATTGAGTTAATATGAACCTTGTAACAAAGAGAAATCTTATGTTCACAACATTTTTACAACTAATATTAAGTAGCAAATCACTTTTAAAATGTAGTCATAGTTTCCAACCAAGAAAGGAGAAGAACTGCTGTTAAGAGTAAATAAATTTTGATAATCTTACCGTCTTCGCTATTGGATATAGACAAACATTTGATAGATTCTTCTATAGAATAAAGATTAAAGACCTTGTTTGCTAGTAATCGAATTTCTTCTATGGAATAAAGAATTGCTTATTGCTACTAATCGAATTCAATTCTCTCTCTTCCATTTGATAATAGATCACTCTTGTTAGATGATACTCCATACTTTTCCATTTATTCGTTGTATGCTTGACTCTTTAGTCTTATTCCTTTGATACAGTATTCACTGCAGGATAGGCAAACCATTCTTGCATACTTCAAAAGATAGGTTCCTCTAGGGGAATAAAGAGCCAGAGACACTTCGTAAAAGACAATATGAAATAAACGATAAGAAGAGCATCAAGGTTATACTTAGCATATTATTTGGTATGGCCGTGGGAATATTTTTCTCTACACCTCTAGTCTATCTAAATTTGGAGCAATTGATAGAGGCAATTCGAGGTCCCTATTTCCCTTCAATATCGTTGTGTGGCTCTTTCTTCTTTACCTTCATGAAAACCATTCAATCACCTTTAACCATCTCTATGATTATAAGTAAAACAAAAGAATAACCAAACACTGCAGGAAAAAAAAAGAAAAAGAAAAAGAAAAAAGAGCTTTCATCTAGCGTTCATGTGCACTGGTGCTTCTATGTGACATAACAAATACCATATGCTTCTTCCTTGGCTAAGGTTCGGTCCAATTCGCTAATCTTCTTTCTTCATTGTGTCTAATATAAATATCTATGTTATTTCTTATGGCTTTGCTAGGGATTATATTTTCCTTTTATTTTACTTCTATGTTATTTCTCGTATTGAAATGGTTTTATCTCGGGTTGCATATATGCTTGTTATCATACACATACTAGGGAATTAGGGGAAATCAATGGTTAGAACCGAGTGTACATGCAAGTTAGATTATCAAAACTATGTGAGAGAATGGATGATGCATCTAACAGTACATTTAAGTGAAAAGCTTAAAAACAATAAAAATGGAAGCTTTAACACTTTGACATTGAGAGAAATGGAAAGCATAACATGGAAAGTAAAGAAGATATGAGAAAGTGCATGAAAAACCTTTTGGAAGGGATGAAAAACCACGAATGAGTAAGGGGAGAATGTCCCTTACTCTTTAGAGCTCTCTATTATGTGAAAATGAAGGTCTTTGTACAGTGGTGATATTTATTCCCAAAGAAAGCCTTTTTCTATCTACCTCACTTTCCTACACAAACTTTTTTCTCTCTCTTATTTTCTCTAGGTTCTTGCCTAATTGTTCAGCAACATGTTTCTCTTATAGTACAAGGAATGTTATGAGATACATTAAGACAGGTGCCAAACCCTTATTCGCCCATTTCAAACCCTAATACAACTATTGTACTATACTATGGCTGAAGGAGAGAGAAAGCACGCCAATGTCAGGGTAAGGGAACTGAGGGTAGCTTTGCTACTACATGGAGAGCAAACCATAGACAAGAAAAGAACATTAGGGAGGCTAGGAGTGATGCTCGTGTCCTTAAATAGTGGTCTAGCACAAAATCAGTCAATAAGGGGTGTTCTATAGCATCTGACTATAGGAGGTCGCTATCTCCCATTTATGCAAGTGCTAAGTGTCCATGTCAAGTGCAAATCTCATTCTTCCTCAAGGTGGTCACGCCTTTGGGATGAGCCAAAGATCCCCTTCTTTAGCCAACATTTCCCTTCCTTTGCTCGCAGCTATTCCACATGTAGGGTCTGGATCTAACCACGTCAGCATTCTCACGTGCCTTGGCTAGTGTAATGTACATTAGCCCCCTAACTGTTAATGGTGCTAATGACCAAGGTCATTGACAATCACATCATATCAGACTTCAATGCTTGTGTAATCATTCCTTGTGACGTTTGAAACTTGGACCCGTGGCATTTGCGGGTGTTTCTAGCCGTGTTGGCATCACTTCCTGCGCTTGGAAGACATACATTACTCTTCACAAATGTCATGTTTCTTCACCTGACTCCGGTTGGCGATTAAAAAGGAAAGAAATCTTCCTTTATTCTTCATTCCTTTTGCATCCATACTTTCTTCTTCTACTACTCAAAAAAACCTCCATTGTCAACGAGATGGCTAGCCCCTTATTTGTAGGTTCCAACTCTCCTAGAAATAGTGTAGACTCTACTAGCAGTGGTTTGGACTCTCCTAGTGTCAACAATGCACCCTCGGTCATTCCAAACCTCATTCCCCCTCTTCCTCCTCTCCCCTTTCCCATCTACCTCCTCTTCCTCTTAAGTTTTCCTTCCCCAAGTAAGGAAGTCCAACTATGGGAAGGCAGTGAAGAAGAAGAAGAGGAAGAAGACTCAGAAGAACTTTGGTTGAAGGCTGAAGAGGATGTTGAGGATGCATCTTATGACGCCTTCATGGGGAATGTTCCAAGGCGCAAAAAAAGGAGCAGGGGTTCTCAAACTAGCTCTAACTCGAGTGTGATGGCCTGATCTTTCTAGTGGTTCTAAATATAACTTAGAAGGGTCAAATTCTTCGGAGGGCTCAGACTTCGGGGATGAGGAAGGTGAGAAGGAGGATGAAGAGGAGGAGGAAGATGATGAGGAGGAGGAGGACCTCTATCCCCAAGAAGACTCTGATTCAGGGAGAGACTCAGATGCTTACAAGTCTCGCTCTCCTTAAGCTGCTCACCTTCAAACCTCCAATCTTTTTTTTTTTTTTCTTTTTTCTTTTTTGTAAACAAGCCATATTATAGGCCTTAGGTTGTAGGTCGTTTTGTTTCACTTGTTGTTGTTGTTTGATTTTTTGTTAATGTAAAGAAGAGGGGTGATAGGCCATAAGGGCTAAACCAAGTGTAAATCCCCCTTTTCCTTTTTTTAATATATTTATAAACAATATAGTTGTTCTAAAATTCCTGTGTATAAATTATATGTTTATTTTTATGTTCTCCCCTTTTGTTAATGTGCTTAAAAGGAAAATTAAAAAAAGTCTTCTGCACAAAGGAACAACACATAAACATATCAAATAATCAAAATACAATGCAAAGGTGTAAAATCAAACCTGTTGGTGATGAGTCATGCCTTTCTTTCACGTCACCTTTCTTTCTTTCTTTCTTCTTCTTCTTCGTTTTTTTTTTTTTTTTTTTTTTTTTTTTTTTTTTAACGTTTTATTATTATATTAGAATTTATCAATTTAGAACCCCAATACAACTATACAACTCCCTCTTCAGCCTTCATGTCAAAGTCAAAGTGCTAAACCCCAAACCTCTCTGTTCTCTAATATACGCTGGCACCCCAAAACCCAGATCCTCCCGCCACCGCCGCCACATGGATCACCACCACTGCATCGATTTCTCTTTGCCTCTCCATCGTTGCTCAATCCAGCCCATCATATTCTATGTCAGCAAATTATTTTAAGGTAATTAAAACATGTTTTTTACTCTCCTTAATTTCTATATATTGCTCTATCTCTCTATCCACTTCAATTGTTTATGGAATTTTGTTAGTTTGTGGCTGTGGGTTGCTCTGGATTTAAGTTTTTTTGTTTTTGTTTTCATGGAATTTTGTTGTTTTGTGGTTGTGGGTTGCTCTGGATTTAAGTTTTTTTGTTTTTTTTTTTTCTTTGAAGATTTCCACGTTTTCTTCTTCTTCCTTTGTTGTCAAATTTGTGGCAAAGAGGAATCATGAAATTTTTGTTATTAGATTTTCTTTTTCCTTTTTTTTTTGTATGCAATTTTTATTGGATTTTTGGTTTCTTGGGATTCTTCTATTTGGTTTTAATTCTGGGTTTGTTTTAGTTGATATATAGTGTTTTTCTCATCTTCATTTTACATTGGTTTGGATTTTCTTTTTCCCTTTTTTTGGTTATGCAATTTTTATTGGATTTTTGGTTTCCTGGGATTCTTCTATTTGATTTACAATAACCATAAACATCTTATTAATTTTAATATATTATATTATGAACTATAACATCACGGTATAATATTATTCTAAACCATTCTCAATCAATTTAAATTTATTTGAGAATTTACAAATCTGCTGAATGATAAGATATACTTTTATATATTGCTAAAAGTATAATCAAACTTAGCTAATCAGAGTTGTTAGATTGCTGAATAAATTATATTACTTGAAATTCATACAAATTTTCAGATTGCTCGCTGCTCATTTTTTCTTTGTCACGTGCCGTCGTCTGCTCTGTCAATCGTTGAAGTTTATCAACGCCACCACCAAGGTTTGATACTCTCCTCTACCTTTTTATTTTTATTCTGTTCATCTTTGCTCATTCACTGGGGTTTCTCATTTTTGTACTGCTATTTGTCTCTAAGTTATGGACTTCTTTCATTGTAATTTTGGATGGTTCTTGCTTCATTTTGAATGAAATTTCTTGAATTTACTGCAAACCTTGATAGGTATTGCTTAATGAAAAGTTATATGTCTCCATGGCCATTACTCTTGCACATGGAGGGGGAAGTCCATATGACTTCAACCTTTTTTCTTTTTTCTTTTTTATCAATGATATTTAGTTATTTATTTATTTATTTTGTTCTGATGAGTTATTGTGCTTTCAAGCTTCTCAGAAATCACTCACAAGGCAACAAAATTCATCCTTCGGCTCTAGGGATTCCATTTCCTACACACTCTTAGATGCCACAGTCAGCATTCTTAAATCCAATTGGCAAAGCATGATTTAAATCAGTAGATAAGCTCTTAGTGGCTTACAAACCTTGAAAGAGGAAGTTTGCATCGTTTGGCAGCAACGCTTTGGGAGACGAATGAGAAAAAAAAAAGGTTTGTTTATGATTTTTCATTGTTTAAAGTTTAGACCCATTAAAACTTATTGCTTGGTGTGTTCATGTATTTTGATTTTTATATATGAAAGGAAGGTAATGTCCTTATATAAAGCTAATGATCTATAAAGTCCAAATGTCTTACGTATATCTGAATAAGCAGTTCATAGATTTTCAAATCTGGATGGTTTTATATTTTATTTTTGTCCTGTTGCAGGAATCTGACTTGGTGGTTCAATTTTGCAAAGATGTGGAGAGTAGATCACAAAAGGTAGTCTTCCAAAATACTCTATTCTTATGTTTCCATTTTGTAAATTTTATTTTTTATGTTATAATATAATTTTTATTCACTTAATGCAAATACTTATGATCTATTTTTATTAAATATTTTCGTTAATAGATTTAAATCATTCAATTTCTCTGTAGAGATGAAGTGAAATTGTGGGATTTTGAATATTTGCTCAAGGATTTTCTGTGTTTTGTTTGCCCAACGCTAAACTTTATGACTCAATGAAAGACACTGTTTCACCATATAGAAATAAAAAGAAACCGAATCATTTAGTCACAAAATAGGCAAATGAGTGTAGGTAACTATAAAGAAACAGACAAAAGAGATTGAGAGAGGAATCATAGGAGTGTTAGACCATCATCCACTGGCAAGCCAGTCGCTCACCAACATCAGACTGCCTAAACTGCTATTGGTAATATATATTTTTTTTTTTAAATTTGTAATAAAAATTGAATATGGGTTAGATTTTGTTTGAACTAAGGTCTTTGGGTTAGAATTGATTTTGTTTTGGGTATTTGGGTTGGATTTTATTTTGTTTAGGATTATTGTTTTTTGGTAGAAGAGATTGAAACGGTGTCGCCTCACAGTAAACTGTTCATCTTCTACTACGTAGAAATCTCCCTCCAAAGATACTCACAGCCAATCACAGGTTCTTTACAAATACAATTTCTTTATTTTCAGTCAACTAAAATATTTGAATGGCTAATATAGATAGGAATAGGTCCAGTGGCTAAGGGTGGAGTAGTATCCGTTGATCAACTCCAGTCTTTGGGAGGGAATTCATGAGAGGCAGGCATTAAAAAGGGATTCAATCAAAGGTTATTCTGAAAGGAATTTTCTATTCGGTTCGAACTGGGTATTAATTCAAGGTTTAAGTATTTTTTAATAAATACTGTGTAAATGGTAAGTGTAGCAATTTAAAAATGAATGTTTGATGTGAGATCCAATTTTGATGTATATTTGTGTTGTTAGTTAATTCCTCTCTTATTGCATTTAGTATTAGCATCTTTTTACGATTTCACTTCTACTTGAGGCGATTGTCAAAATTCATTAGTTGCAATCAGATACGTTTGTAGTAGCTTATAGTTGTGTGACATATGAAGATTTATTTTTTAATGATCATCTCTAATTACATAGTACCTAACTTTAGGGTGAGAATTTCTTAAAATTTTTAAATTGTAACTGTGAAATGTAAATTGTTCTTTAAAAGGGGTCATTATGCATGTTTAATTTAAGTTTTTTGGTTATGTAATGGATTGTGTGTTGAGATTTAATTTTGTTATTGTTTGCTCTGTCATGGTTTGTAGTAAGATTTAATCTTGCTGATTTTGGTTCTATAAATTAAACTCAAAAGACTTTGGTTTTGTGCCTCTTGATTTGCAAGCATTGTTAGAGTTTTGATCTCATGCTGGGTTAAAATTATATGAAAAACTTATTGGATTAGCCGGTGTTCTTAAAAAGTTCTAGGAAAACAAAGTAAAGCTGCCCATAGGTGGAACCGAAGTTACTCTTTTGGCATATGGTTAAATCCTTTTGGGCTGTTAGATTTTTGACCAATTACAATCAGTGATAGGTTAATCATAATGATTGATGTGTAGGTGTAGAGAAAAGTTCTAAATACCCAAAGATGGATAAAGGACGCAAGATCAGCATCACGCAATTTGCTTCCTTCTATTTTGCTGCTTCTATTTGATTTGTAAAAAAGTGTTGGGATTGTCAAATGAGCTTCATCATCATATTTTAGTTTTTGATTTACTCTCCTACCATAATCTTAGACATCTATGCATATATTACATGATATAAATAAATAAAAATTATAAAGTCAGAACTATTATTCAAATGATAATTGTTGGTGATTTCAAATGTATTATAACTACATTTTTCTACTACATATTCCAGATACTTTATATTTTTTTGACAAAGATTGATCCGAATGCATCTATTAGTCCAATATTTATACAATTCTTAGATACCAAATGATTATGTGATATCTTGACTCTTGAGACACAACATGCTAATTTGCCATCATTTGAGACTTTTTTTAAATAACTAAATTGATATCAATGTGTTCCTACTTTCTATTGAATCTTCTTGAGTTAAATTTTTTAAAATTACAGTAAATTAGGTGTTACAAAACAAAGAAGGAGCTAGAACTATGGGCCACAACGACTTGGGCAATTTGGAATGCAAGAAACAAAGCATACTTTGAGAAAGTTCAGACACAACCTAAAGTCATTTTGGATGTAGCTCTAGCATTGTTGGTGACATATCAGATGCTCTCAGCCACTCAAGCAAACATGATTATGGTGCAGAGGGGTCTTCGTTGTTTTGTTGGTTCAGAGGGAAGCCTTGTATGTTTTTTCTTCATAATTTGTATGGCTAACGAACTAGCCTGGGCTGTGTTCCCAGGTCTTTACCTTTGAACATGGTTTTTTACTTCTGAAAAAAAGTCATTCTATCTGGTATCTCAAAAAAAAAAAAAAAAAAAAAAAAAGGTGTTACAAAACAAACTGGTTGAAATTTATAAATCACCTTAATTGCTATAACAGATATATGGTTGATAATTAAATATACATGGACACCATTCATTTCTTTATTCATACCAATGTGCTTATTGACTTAAGCAGTTAATGGAATTAAACGAAATTTAGGACTCTCTTTTAACTTTGAGAATTATAGGCTTTAGGATGGTTTAATTATTTTTTAGTGTTATTCTCTATTTGGATACAACAAAAGTGCTAAAATAGAAAAGAATATGTTTGATCACTGTGAAAATGCTGCAGCTTTATTTCAATAATTGCATTGGGAAGAAATTAGTAAAACAATACATTCAAAATTTTCCTGTGCATCGCACGGGTTAGTGACTAGTTTTTTTAAAAGAAGAAGAAGATGATGAATGAGAAGGAGGAGAAGTATATCGTGAAACTAAAAAAAAATTTGGATAAGTAGTTCTTATGAAGAAGTTAAAGAGCAGTTTAAATTATTAAATTTGAGAGTAAAGCAATTTGTTAGGAGTAAAACATGGGTGAGTGGAATTCAAGCAGTTTGTTAGGAGTAAAATGTGGGAGTGGAATTCAAACGTGTTAGGTTTTTTTTTTTTTTTTTTTTTTTTTTTTAAATTAAAATGTCTCTTAAATATATGTAGTTCAAATTACTTTTATAGACTTAATTATTTATTGTTTAGAGTAGTGCTTACTAAATTTAGGGGTCAGGTAAATATGTGGGGAGTATATGTGGGGAGTTTTTTAAGCTATTGAGAAGAAGTAGGAATTTATATTAACGTAGAAGTAGGAATGGGGAGTATGTGGGGAGTTTTTTAAGCTATTGAGTAGAAGTAGGAATTTATATCAACATAGAAGTAGGAATTTATTATTTTTGTCAATTTACTATTTTATCCTCATTTTTAAGTTTTAGATTAATTAAATTAAGAGTATTTTTGACAGCAAGAAAAGCAATAACTAACTTTCTGAATCCTCTTAATATATACAGATTATTAGTTTGTATTTTTGTTTATTTGTATGGTCTTAAATAAGAAATTGAAAGGCCAATAATTAAGTTGTGGTGTTGGACCACTCCAAGAGCTGTTACAGAAAGGTTAAATCAAATAAATATTTCTTCACAAGGGAAGAGGGGAGAAGATTTTAAAGAAACTAACAGTTATGTATATCCAAAAGGGCCTTGTGTGTGTGTTAAAATATTTAGTATTCTAAAAAAAAAAAAAAATCTTCAATAGCTAACACAACGAAATTTGATAGCCTAGTTGTTGGTGTGTGGGCTGAATGCAATCCGATAGGCCAGTAAGGCAATAACTGTTTTTTAAGTTTTCACCTCTTTGCTAGTATTTAGTGATGTTAAAGTCAAGTTAATAAAATCCTCTGTTTGTAGGGGAAAATGAAAAGTACATTTATGTTGCTTTTATATCTATATCTATACTATTTAAAGGGTTTCCCCTATTTGGACCAGATTTTTCTGGTTCCAAAATACCCCTACACCCCTAAGTTTAAGTAGAGACAAAACTAAAGGATAGTCTGGTAAAAATACATGTCTAACTTACACTAAAACATTACCTACAAAATATGAACAGTCTTCCACTAACCCACTTCTTCAAAGCAACTATATGTTTATTTTATTTTTTAAAAAATAGAAAAATAAGTTAAACACCCCACGTTTATCCAAAAAAAAATCTAAAAAAAAAAAAAAAATTAAATAGTTATTAAAAAAAAAAACTAAACTAAATAGATATATAAACTTTATATATATATATATATATAAATATATTTATAAGAAGATATATCTTTAACTCCCACTAAAAAGTTGCCTACAAAATAGGACAACTCTCCTAAAGATTTTCAAATTGCTTTATCCATTTATTAAAAAAAAATTAAAATTAAAACAAACACACGTCTCTTTATAAAAACAAAAACAAAAAAAAAAAAAAACAAAAAAAAAACACAAGCCGTACACCCACATTTAATCACACAAAAAACTTCAAACTTCTACCCAATAAATTTAAATCTCTCCATTATCACTCCTATGTATTTTTGTTTTGTTTTGTTTTGTTTTTTGTTTTTTTGATAAGACACCTATGTATTTTTGTGATTGGAAAATATAGTAATCCCAAATTATAATGGATTCAAATTATTAACCTTTACATAAAAAATAGGAGAGCCTCTGAGCACGGGCGTGAGCGCATGCATAGAGGCTAGTTATATTTAACCTCTCTTTATATATATAAATATATATATATATATATAAAACAAGACTTAGGTACAGTATTTAGAGCACTAGCATTTGGGGGTGTAAAACCCCCCGTTGCTATTTTACCCACCAAACCCATAAAAAGAAGCTTTAACCAAAGATGGGAACTTAAAAATATTTTGCAACCTGCTACAGTAAGTTTGGATTTATAGAACTTACTGTAGCAGGATGGGAACTTAGTTTTTCCATTGTTTAATATATTTTCTCTTTGCTCTCATCCAAACCAAACCCACCCCAAGGTCTGAAACACAAGTTTTTTTTTTTTTTTTTTTTTTTTTTTTTTTTTTTTTTAAATAACTATAAAAGCCTAACAATTTTGTTAGTTAGCACAGTTTTGAAACTATTTGGGGATCTAACAACTTGAGACCAAAGGACTCGATTTTGGAATGCAAATCGAGTACATTGAACTCAATTTCAATATCGTGCTGCAGCTGATGTGGAAATTTGTTCACGTAGGCATGAAAATCGAGTCTATAACACTCGATTTCGGTACCCAGAAAATCGAGTCTATAACGCTCGATTTTGTTACCCAGCAATAACGAAGAACGAAGCACCGAGAAGCAATAACGAAGCAACCCAGGCGGCGAATGCTTCAGGCGATGTCGGCAAAGGCTGAACATGTCAGACATAATGTGGGTGTGATTTCTCGCCGCCGCTCTGGTGATGTTGTTGCCGCTCCAGTGGAGGAGAAGAACACGTTGGAGTCTAGAGAAGATCTTGCTAGAGGAGAAGATACCTAGGCGGCGATTCTGACTAAACCCAGGCGGTGAAAGCTTCAAGCAATGACGGCGAAAGCATCAGGCGAGGGAAATTCAATCCGATCAGGTATTTGTTTTGGGTTTTGTATTTGGAAGTTCGTGGGTTTTTGGGGCTTGGAAGAACAAGGAAGTTCGTCTCCAGTTGTTGAAGCAAAGGAAGCAAAACTAAATTGAGTCCTACGGACTCAATTTCTATTTGACAGAACTCGAGTCCATTTGACTCGAGTTCGATGCCTACGTGGACCAAGTATCCACATCAGCTGCAGACGATGTTGAAATCGAGTTCAGTGTAGTCGATTTAGCATTCCAAAATCGAGTTCTTTGGTCTCGAGTTGTTAGATACCCAAATAGTTTCAAAACTGTGCCAACTAACAAAATTGTTTAGCTTTTATAGTTATTTTAAAAAAAAATCCCCAAAACACATTGCCCATCCCCTCCCCAGGCAGAGTAGAAGTAGAACACAACATGGCGTGTAAACGACACCATTTGGTTTTCTGTCGTTTTAGCAAATACCCATCTGCAATTTGCAGTTGCTCCTGAATCTTGTGATTTTGGGTTCATGTCTTTTTGATTTCCCAATTACCTATCTGCGTTTGCAACTGATCTGATATAAATATTCACGGATCCTCTTTCTTCAACATAACATTTCTGACTTTCTTTTTGGCTTTTATGTTTCTCAGATCTATCATTCATTTTGATCCAACCACACCCTTTTTTTCAATTTCCATCATAAAGTTTAGATTTTGCTGATGTGGGTTTCATATTTTATGACTGATTTTGTGTTTTTTTGCTCTTCTTTATACCTCTATGGATTTTCATGAGGTGGATGCACTGGTGGGTGGTTCAGTGGTTGTGTGTTTTTTGTGGCAATTTCTTTTGGTAATTTTGGTGGTGATTCTGGTGAAGAATTTGTGTTTGTGGCTACGGTGGAAGTGGAAGGTTGTTGTGTGGGTTTATTGGAGAGAGAGAGAGAGAGAGAGAGAGAGAGAGAGAGGAAAGTGAATTGTTTATATTATTTAATGTTATAGTTTATATTATTTTAATGAGTTGTAAGTAAAAATAGAAACTAGGATGTGGAGTGAATTGTAAAATGAGATTGTAAAATAGATAAAGTAAGTTTTGAGAATGTAAAATAGACACTATTTTACATCCTCGGATGCTAATGCTTTTAGGTGTTGTTCCTTAGGTTTCCTTCTTAAGATTCTGTCATGTGGATTTTTTCTCATAGGATAGAAGTGTATTTTTCAATTAAGTAACTACATGGCTGAATCTTAAGAAGAGAACTCAAGGAACAACACTTAAGATACTGTACCTAAGTTTTGTCTATATATATTAAATAGTTTCAACCTATGGTGTCCGTTCTTGATAATAGTTATTTATCATCAAACCAAGACACCAATCGGTTTTTGGTATAGGCGGGGATTGAACCCCAGATCTTTTATTCAACTATCAAAGACTTTACTAGTTGAGCTAATTGAAACTCACGAAAGACCAATAATTAATTGGTAGTAGAGGACTTACTTCAAATGGTGTGAGAGAAGGGTTAATTCAAATAAATATTTTTTCATTAGCTAACACAAGGAAATGTGATAACCTAGTGGTTGGTGTGTTGGGTTTAATGCAATCCAATTGGCCTGTAAGGGAATTTTGAGTTTTTACCTCTTTCTAGTTTTTAGTCATGTCGAAGTCAAGTTTAAAAAAGCCCACTGTTTGTACAGGGGAAAAGGCAAAGCACCTTTATATCATATTTTCCTTCTCTTTAGATTTATATCATGTGTGCCCTTTGAAAGCCAGAAAACTAAATTTTTGAATAACTATGAAAAAAGGAAAAAGAAAAAATGATTCCTCCAACCATGAGTTCTATACCTATTCTTGGTTTTCAAAATTCAATGAGATTTCAAATTAGAGTCGAATTTTATGCTTTGTATATCCCATTTAGTTTTCTTAATTTTGGTGCAACTATTTACTCACTACAAAAAATCAAGGAGTCCAATTTTATTTTCTTATTTTTTGTGCTAAATATATATATATATATATAGAGAGAGAGAGAGAGAGAGAGAGAGAGAGATCCAAAGCTGAAAAAAAAAAAAATCAAACTAGATTCTAAATTGAATTTCAATTGAGATCCAATATTGCATCACATGTCCAATTTAAGACTTTAATTTTTGTGCCAAATTAAGAAGAGACTTATTAAATTAACCAACCCATGAACACAAATATTATTTGAATACCTAGAGTTGAAGGGGTAGTGTATGAGAAATCAAATCATACAGAAATGATAGACGTCTTGAAAGACCTGAAAATGTTATGAGGTGTTCGAAAATGGTTGAAGTAGTTGAATTGGAGGATCACTATGACTATAGCCCTTGGAAAATTTACCAAAGACAAAAATGAAGAAGGTGGGAGTTTTTATGGAACTTTGCCTTAATCAAATGATTAAATTCAATTATTGCGCCATGTGCCCGTCTATTTATTAAAAAAAAATAAAAAATTGTGCCAACTGAGTTGATTCAGTACAAAATACGAGAAGTCCAACATAAATGGACAATTAAAACCCACTCATATATCAAATTCTGTATTTAAAATTAGAATAATAAAGAGTTTGAAAGTTTTTGCTTTCCAATGCCATTTGTCTTGCTAAAATTAAACAATTAAGATTATTGTTAGTGGAATGTTGACATGGCAAAATCTAGACTATCAAATCATTAAAGAATGGTTAAAATTTAAGGAAATCTATTTGGTAGAGTATCCTATGAAATCTAGAGGATCTGAATCTGTACATGTGTGAGTTTTCAATGTGCTCATGTATATGCACAGGATTCTAACTAGTTAGTAATATTAATGGCAAACTATACTTCATTTGCTTTACTTAAGATGAGTTCAAGGATTAATTAGAATTACAAAGTTTTCCCTCTCTTTAAAAGAAATACCATTCACGCTTGGAACAATGGCAATTCTAGCATGCAATTAGTCAAAGATGACTAAAAAAATAATTTTCAGCAAAATCAAAGACGAATAAAATATGGTAATCATCATATAGTCCACGTTTTATCCCCAAAACATATCCGCATGCCACTGCTTAATCCAATCAGGACCAAGGACTCGATTGTCAAGTTTGAAACCCAATTTGCCCAAGCAGACTTCAACAAAGCACCCATTAAATCCATGAAATACAAAAATCATTTTTATTAAGCCTGAAACCCAACCACTATGAGCCACAATTTAGACTACCTTTTAATAGCAATATACCTCTTTTGGAAATTCCTATTGGTAAAATAGAGAATTACTTTCAAAAATAAATCCACTTAACTTAAGTCTATCATATTCTATAAAAGGTTACAATTTTAAGACTAATTCATTTTATATATTTCTATTTTAAAACTGTCTAATAGTTCAATAGTATATTAAATTTAATAATTGAAGGCATAGTTACGTAACTAGATTAAACTTTTAAATAAAAACTATACAAAAGTAGAAGCAAATCGATGGATAAAAAATTTATGAGTAAACTTTTGCTAGGAATGATGGTGTTTGTTATTCTTAATCCCTTTGAAATACGAGCAACTGATATTGGGCCTCCCTCTTTTTATCCTTCTTCGCTTCCAATACCACTTTCTCATTTCTTAGAAGTCGATTCTGTTCATCATTCAATTTATAATTGTTTTATTGATCAATTTATAGACTGTATGCAACCACGTTCAAAGATGAGCTTTTATCACGATAAACATGGAGCATGTATTACTATTAGTTTTCTTAATTGCATCTGGTCCAATGAGAACAAACCAAATATATATGTCGGTGCTAATTGCTCGGAGGAATGCAAATACAAAAAAAATAAAAAATGAAAGTATCCGTTTTTATGGACTTTGTTTAGAAGAATGTTACGCAAGGGAAATTGGGAAGCACCATTAAACTTGGTATGTAGTCTTTCTCTCTGTCTCTCAAAATCTAATCCATAATTATCTAAATTGTGCTTGATTTTAGTCTATGGCAATGTGAACATGGCAGATAGAAACAATTGAGAAGGAATGAATGGTATGTTTGGATCGCTTGGATTTGGATTTGAGGGGCCCAAATCCAAATCCTTTGTCTGGGTAAGTTAAAAGAAATGGATTTAGATTTGGTCCCAAATCCAACCAGAATTTGATAGGCCCAAATCCATAGATTTGACATACCCTCCCACATGGAGGAATTTGAAAATCTCTCTTACGCACTATTTCTCTCTGGGCTCTCCATGTGTCACAAGGTCAATTTTTCTTTTAAATTTTCTACCTGTGATGGCACTAAGTCCCTGACTTAGTCTCAGACAACACTCCACACACACACACACTGTAGGAACACTCTGAACATAATTATTAAGGGAATTCACACACACACACACAGCACACACAGTATTTACAGGGCACCAACCCCAACCTTTATTACTCAATATCAAGTACAAAGGAAGCCTGGAGAGTACACACGAAATTCTCTAAGCCAAAATTACACACTCTGCTGTTGACAGCCTTAATAGCCTAGGATAAATGCACATAAATAACTGTCACAGCAGTTATTGCCAAGTAACTGCCCCCTGTACAGGACTTGCTGCCACACGTTGTTTGACTTAGGACACCTTCAACTAATGCTGTCTTGGCCTGCTCTCCACATTTCCAGCCCCTACATAGCAGGTCTGAACATCTAGAAAGCTAGGAGCTGCTTAGTAACTGTTGATAACTGCTGCTGCACACTCTGCACATGCTAGCCCATGTCTCAGCACATCATGGGGCTTCAGCCCATGCTCTAGCAGCCCACACACACTTGTTCTAGCACGTTTTAGAAGGCTTAGCCCCTGCCCAAGCCCTTCTCATCAGCATCACAGCCCATACAGCATGCCCATTTACAGCACTTCAAGTAACTGCTATTAGCCCACTCACACAAGTCCATGCATTTTGCCAGCACCAACTAGCCCAATTACTAGCATAGCATATCATCATCAAAGTAGCCCAGCACTACCTTGCACTCAAGCCACCAAGCCCACACACAAAGCAACCATCAGCCAAGCCATCATTGCCATGCACCATCCCATAGGGTCAGCACCACCTGCTGCTGCCCAACATCAAAATCCGTCTCTGCCCACCATGGCCTTCCTCTGCCATGGCCTTGGGGCATCATGTGGAGCAAGGTGCCTCCACATGGTGCCCCTCATTATGCTCATCACTCTGAATCCAACAGGGAGATCAGGCTTGTCCCCCTCAAAGAGCAATTAGGAGCTTCACTAGATAGGCATGAGGAGCCATTGGTGTGTTGAGAAAACATAGAGCCAAGTGACTGGCCTAATGTTGCCCAAGCACTCCAATTTCTCATGCCATCATCAGCAACTCGTAAAGCTCCTAACAAACCACCCTCACCAGAAGAAGCCGACGTCCTTGTCGATAGGATATCCTCAAATTCCTTCACCTCTTTCTCAAACAGTCATAATGTAGATGCCTTCTCCCAACTTGCCTCTGATTCAGCCGCCCCTTTCCACTTCACTAAGTAGTAAGTTATCATATTTCCTCCCTTTCGACAACTTGTCACCTTCTTGTCAAGGATTCTATCCACTTCTCGATCAAACTGAACCATGACAGTAGGCGGGGCATGCCTTGCCTTATTCCTTACAGGATCTTCTGCATCCCCATGATAAGGCTTTAAGAAGCTCACATGAATTGTTGGGTGAATCTGCAATCTTTCTGGCAGCTTTAATTTGTAAGCCACAACACCAACTCTCTTTACAATGTCAAATGGACCATCATATTTAGGAATTAAACCTCTGTGAATTGCCTCACTTCTGAACTTCCTCCAAATCTGCGGTGTCAGTTTCAACAGCACCTTGTCCCCAACCTAGAACTCAAGAGGCCCCCTCCCTTTATCAGCATACTTCTTCATTCTCCTTTACGCTTTCAACAAGCTGTCTTATGCCTCCTGCATAAGCTTTTGCTTGTTGATGGCAAATCTGTATGCTGCAGGACACCTGCCCCCTAAATGCTGCTTAGCAATCTCACGAGGTGTGAGAGGCTGCTGCCTTATAGCCAACTCGAATGGACTCATCCCATTCGATGAAGACTTATGTAGATTGTGTGCAAACTGTGCAAAATCTAACAAGTCTAGCCAATTTTTCTAGCTGGCAGTCACATAATGCCTCAAATAGTCCTCTAACACAGCATTGATTCTTTCTATTTGCCCATCTGTTTGTGGGTGATTAGTAGTCGAAAACTTCAACTCTGAACCCATCAAGCCAAATAGAACAGTCCAAAATCGACCAGTAAATCGAGAGTCTCTATTGCTTACAATATCTTCAAGTAACCCAAAGTATTTCACCACATTTTTGTAGAACAAATCAGTAGCTACCTCTGATGTACATGTACTTGGTGCAGCCATAAAAACAACATACTTTGAGAATCGATCAACCTCCATGAATACTAAACCCATCCCTTAACTTTTGGCAAACTAGTAATAAAATCCATTGAAAACGAAACCCATGGACTTTTTGGTATAGGAAGAGGCTGCAGGAAACCCGCTTCCTTTTGAGTTAAGCCCTTGTCTTGCTAGCAAACTAGACAAGTCTTCACATACAACTCAATATCCAATTCCATTTTAGGTCAATAGTAAGAACGGGACAGTAATGCATACATTCTATCCTTACCTGGATGTCCTGCCTATTGAGGATCATAAGTTTCCTTTAGTAACTCTCTACGGATCTTCCCATTTGGAACAAACAGCTTGCCACCCTTGGCATACAGCAACCCATCTTCAAGCCAATAACGCCTCACAAGGCATGCAGTCACATCCTGCACTAGCTTCTGATAGGTAGCATCAAGCTTAGCACTTTCCTTAATCCTGTCCACAAAATTTGACTCCACTCTAGTCAAGGCAGCCACATACTGTTTATGACTAAGTGCATCTGCTACTTCATTATGCTTTGCTTGGTTTGTGCTCCCACACAAAATCGTATTCTTCCAGCAACTCCTGCCACCTAGCTTGCTTAGGTGACAACTTCTTTTGTTTGTTAAAGAAGGTGTTAGCCACATCGTCTATCCTCACCACAAATTTAGGCCTTAGCAGATACACCCACCACGCCAGCAAAAAATTTACCACTGCAATCATCTCTTTTTCATAAGCTGAACACTTCTGCTCTACTTCATTCAACTTCCTGCTCTCATAAGCAACAAGATGTTTCTCTTGTACTAGCACCCCACTAATTGCTTTGTTAGAAGCATCAGTATGGACTTCAAAGGGCAACTCAAAATCTGGTAGATGCAGCACAGGCTCACTCAATACAGCAACTTTTAGCTTCTCAAAAGCTTCTTGACATGCATCTGTCCACACCCATTTCTTGTCCTTTTTTAGAAAATATGTGAGAGGAGCCACCTTCATAGAATACCCTTGAATAAACTTCTTGTAATATTTAGCCAATCCAAGGAAAGATCGCAACTCAGCAACCTTACTTGGTGGAGGCCAATCAAGGATAGCCTGCACCTTCCTCTCATCCATCATCACCATACCCTTCCTGACTTTATGCCCTAGAAACAAAATCTCTTGCTGGGCAAACTCACACTTCACTTTCTTAACAAACAATTGGTGATCCCTCAATTTGGACAGCACCTTCCTAAGGTGTTCCAAGTGATCCTCCAAGGATTCACTATATATTACTATGTCATCCAAGTAAACCACAACAAAGTGATCCACATACTCATAGAAGACATCATTCATCAAATTACAGAATGTAGTAGAGGCATTTGTTAAACCAAAAGGCATAACTAAAACTCATAAGAACTATACTGGGTCACACAAGTAGTCTTAGGCTCATCCCCTTCAGCAATCCTCACTTGCCAATAACCTGATCTCAAGTCCAGCTTTGTGAAGTAAACGACTTTGTTCAATCTGTCAAAAAGGTCTTGAATCAAAGGGACTGGATACTTGTTCTTCACAGTCACTTTGTTCAAGGCTCTATAATCCACACACATCCATAATGAGCCATCATGCTTCTTTTGGAATAGAACAGGAGCACCATAAGGAGCCTTGGAGGGCTGAATGTAGCCTGTATCTAGCAGCTCTGTCAACTACTTTCTCATCTCAGCCAACTCCATTGGGGACATTCTATATGGGGCCTTTGAAGGAGGCTTTGATCTAGGAACCAACTCGATCCTGTGATCAACAGCACGCCTTGATGGAAAGGTCTTAGGCAATTTTGGAGGCATCACATCAGCAAACTCTCCCAGCAGTCCAGCCACAGCATCTGGAACTTTAACATACTTGTCCTGCTTCACCTCAATCAATGTAGCCAAGTAAGTCATCTCACCCTTCTTCAGCCCATGCTCAACTTGCATGGCTCAAACCATTGGTTCTTTCCCCTTGCTAGTCTTGCTATTCCCTGCCCCATACCTAACAGAAACATAGCATGGCTACTTCTCATCAAGGATTAACAATACTCCAATGAATGGCAGTAAGGCAACCTTAGGAGCCACTAGAAATTCATCATCCATAATTACATCAAAATCATCTAACTCCATTACTAGGAAATTCACCTTTCCTGTCCACTCGCCAACCTTAAACTTCACTCCATAAGCAATCCCCAACACAGGTTTTGCCTCTGAGTTTACTGCCTTGATCTTACTTGGACACTTGCTCACTTTTAGACCAAGTCTTTGGACCATCCGATCAGTAACAAAATTGTGGGTAGCACCAGAATCAAGCATACCCTCAGCCCCATTTCGTCTATCTCTACTTGAACATAAGACAAACCCCTGGAAGTACCTCCTGCACGTAGTGCATTCAACACTTGTAAGGGGTTCACTCTGCTAGGTACTTCTTCACCGGACTGCCCACCACCATCTTCAGCAACCATGGCATTAAGCTTCTCATGCTTTGGACAGTCTCTTGCACTATGAGGGCCATTGTAAATGAAGCAGCAAGCATTAAGCTTGGGCTATTCTTTACTTGGTTGAGAGGTAGAACTTTCTCCCTTGCTCTTGTTACCCCAATTTTTTTTTTCTGCTTATCCTTCTTCTTGCCATCCTTCTTCTGCTTGTCTTTGCCTTTGTCCTTGGACTTGTGTTTTTCCTCATTCCCACTGGGCTTACTGAACTTTTAGTCCACTAAGGCATCTACAGTAGACATAGTAGTAGGCAAATCACGCACTGCCTGCCTCTTTAACTCTATCTGTGCCCAAGGCTGCAAGCCAAACCTGAAATTGAACAGTTTGTCCTCCTCTGACATGTTCTTGATATCCAGCATCAAAGAAATGAACGTCTTGACATATTCTCTCACTGTACCTGTCTGCTTCAATTTCTTCAAGGTGTCTCTTGCAACCCAGGCAGTGTTAGTAGGCAAGAACTGGTCCTTCAATTATTTCTTTAAGGCTTCCCACGAGTCAATTTTCCCTTTACCAACATCTGCATCATCTTCCACACGGGTTCTCCACCATAACTTGGCATCCCCTGAAAGATACATGCTAGTAATCGTCACCATCTCTTGACTAGGCACCCTGGCAGCCTTGAAATACTGCTCCATATCCCACAGGAAATTCTCCAAATCTTTGGTATTCCTGACACCATTACAGGGTTTTGGTTCAGGCACCTTCACTTTGGTGGCCACTTCCCCCTCCCTAGGCAGGCTACTCGTTGCTCTCTTTAACAGAGCAATTTTTGTTTCAAGTTGTCATTAAGTCTCCCTTGCTGCCTGGTTAAAGGCGTCCAGTGCAACAGCCAACTCTTCAACACGAGTCAACACAATATCGATCTGTTCTACAAGATCATTCCTCACCACAATAGTTTCTGTAGAGATAGCTTCCAATCTGTTACACATAGAAAGTTGTTCTCTCTCTCTAGGAACTCCAAGTATGTTCTTCAAGACAGTCACCCTTGCCTTGGTGTCTGAAGACATGGCAACCTTGCTCTGATACCAATTGTCACAGGGTCAATTTTTCTTTTAAATTTTTTGCCTGTGATGGCACTAAGTCCCTGACTTAGTCTCAACCAACACTCCACACACACACACTGCAGGAACACTCATAACAGAATTATTAAGGGAATTCACACACACATAGTAATTACAGGGCACCAACCCCAACCTTTATTACTCAATATCAAGTACAAAGGAAGCCTGGAGAATACAAAAGAAATTCTCTAAGCCAAAATTACACACTTTGCTGTTGACAATCCCAACAGCCTAGGATAAATGCACAAAAATAACTGTCACAGCAGTTACTGCCAAGTAACTACCCCCTGTCCAGGACTTGCTGCCACATGTGGTCTGACTTAGGAGCCCCTACACAGTAGGTCTGAACATCCAGAAAGCTAAGAACTGCTTGGTAACTGCTGATAATTACTACTGCACACTCTGCACATGCCAGCCTATGTCTCAGCACATCATGGGGCTTCAGCCCATGCTCCAGCAGCCCATACACACTTGTTCTAGCATGTTTTAGAAGGCTTAGCCCCTGCCCAAGCCCTTCACATCAGCATTACAGCCCACACAGCATGCCTATTTACAGCAATTCAAGTAACTGCAATCAGCCCATTTACACAAGTCCATGCATTCTGCCAGCACCAACCAGCCCAATTACTAGCACAGCATATCATCATCATAGCAGCCTAGCACTGCCTTGCACTCAAGCCACCAAGCCCACACAAAAAGCAACCATCAACCAAGCCACCATTGCCATGCACCATCCCATAGGGTCAGCACCACCTGCTGTTGCCCAACATCAAAATCCGTCTCTACCCTCCATGGCCCTCCTCTGCCATGGCCTTGGGGCATTATGTGGAGCAAGGTGCCTCCACATCCTGCCCCTCATCATGCTCATCACTCTGAATCCAGCAGGGAGACCGGGCTTGTCCCCCTCAAAGAGTAGTTTGGAGCTTCACTAGATAGGCATGAGGAGCCATTGGTGTGTTGAGAAAACATAGAGCCAAGTGACTGGCCTGATGTTGCTCAAGCACTCTAATTCCTCATGCCATCATTAGCAACTCATAAAGCTCCTAACACCTTGTCTCTCTTCCTAGCCACAAATCACAAGCTATTCTTCCCTCTCTCTCTCGGCAACTTTAGGTTTGTTTCTCTCAACTTTTATCTTCCTCTTTAACCTCTCTAATTCTTTCTTTCTACTAAATCAAAATCCACAAAGGATGTGGGGTTTTTTAGTAGGTTTTATTTGATTTTTTTTTTTTTTGTGGGTTTGTTTAGGTTTAATTTAATTATTTGTGGGTTTTGTTTGATTTATTTATGCATCTTGTTTCATGGTATTTTCAATGATTTGTTTTGGGCTTGTCTTAATTTTCCATTTCTATTTTCATTTGTGGGTTTGTAATGCAAATTATGTGCTTGATGAAATGCTTCTATGAACTGTCTATGAGTTGTGAAGTAATAAGCATATATATATATGTGTGTGTGTGTGTGTGTGTGTGTAGTTTTGGTGAATTTGGCAAGCAATAAACTGAATCAACTAACTAAATTTGGATTAGTTAATGCTCAAAGACATGACCATGCTACTGAAATTTGATGGGTGTTTTGATATAGATGAAGAGAATGACCGTGTTGTCCATTGGGGCACAGTGAAAAATTGGTTTTGGTACCACCACTAAGGTCAGTGGTTCAGTGAGAAAGGCCATTCTCATATGATTTGATTGAGGTCAACAAGTTTGAATTTTTGAGGGCATGAAGTTTGTTCTCAGGATATCCACTAACTAATGCTACTAGGACTCCAAAAGAGTTGGGGTTAAGTTATGGCTAAACCTGCATGAGGAGGCACCTATGGTCCCCTGTCCTCTATTGTCCTCTATTTAGACTCTTCAAGTATTGGTTTATCAAAGGGTAAGTGGTCCAGTGGTAAAGGTTTATTCACAAATGATTTGGTTTTCTTTCTTTCATACCTTTCACTGATTGTTTAATGGAAAACTTTAATGCTTTCGCTCAGAGGATGTCCCAAGAGTGCTTGGGTATGAATTTATTTCATTGTATGCCTAAGGACAACATTAAGTTGATTGCTATCAAGGTGATGGATGATGAAGATGGTGGTACTTTAGGCAGGCCAGTGTGGATTGTGGGGTGAATTGACTTTAAAAAAAAAAAAAATTAATCTACAAGGAATGGAGGTCGTGTTTGAGCTCCCCCCTTTTGTAGTTAAACAATTTGGCTTCACTGAGTGTCTTTTTTTGACAATGTGTGCCTACTTTATGTTTGTCCTGAGTTAATGTAGTTCACTTTCTTTGCTGCATTTGGTGAAGTATCTTTGCTTGGTCGGATTTTAGTCTAGCTTTCATAGTTAGCTTCAATCTTGTAGCCCAGATCAGTTTTGTGGCATTAGGCGGCTCTTTAGGCTAGTCTCATGATTGAAGCTAATACACATAATAGAAATGGGAAGAAAATACACATATTTTAGGTATTTAATCTGTCTCTCTTGATATGTAACTTTTTAGTTGTTATGAACTTCAGAATAATTTTTTTTTGTTTGATGGTGCGGACACCACATGATGGCACATCTGTGGAGATTATCTTTATTATTTATGTTATCTTTATTTGGGTTTATCTTTAGTATTTGATTAGTACTTGAGATTGTTAGGATTATCGTATTAGTATTTGAGATTGTTTAGGATTTGTTCAGGAGAGTTTTTCTTTATCATTATGATTCCTGGAAGCTGTATATAAAGCTCCAGATGGTTCCTTTTGTATTTTATAGACTATTATTATTATTATTGAGATTATTTGCAAAGATTGCATATTATTTGTTTGGTGGTGATTCCAAACACCTTAGGTGGGAAGCCTAAGGTTCATCAGTAGGACTAATCTAGGTGGGAAGCCTAGGTTGTCCTATATCAACTTGGTATCAGAGCCCAACCCAATCACCCCTTTCAACAACCCAACAACCCAAATTCACGACTGACAACCCACAGCCATACTCACCATCAAAAACAACCGTAGACAACCACTTGAAAGCAAAACCATCAAAAGAGCAAGCCAGCCAAAGATGACATTACCTTTTAAGTTTTTGCCCCATGAGATCTTGAACAAGCCCAAACCAACCCCTGCAATCCGTATATACCCCGCAGCCCCACACGAATTCTTCATCCTAAAACCAACAGAGAAACCCACTATTCCCTCCAAGCCTGTGAACCCCATTTGTGCCCGACTCTAGGACCACCACCAAAAACAAAACAAAAAATTAGATCCACAACTTCAAACTGCCAGATTGAGAACAAGAGAGTTGAAAGCCACCACCAAGCCGCCGATCCCACCAATGGAATGACGCCATCGCACAACCCGCCGCCGAAATCATCACCAACAACCGCCGCCGACACGCCGTCACCATCACTCCCACCATGCTGCTTCATGGGTTCCAAGATCTGACTTACCAGCTCCGATCTCCACCATCGCGCACCACCGACAGTGACCGCCGATGAGCCACGCTGACTCTTCTCCAATGACTCTTGCGAGCGCCGATCCCTTCTCTTTTTAGTTTTCCTCTGTTTCTCATTTCTTTAGCTTCCTTGTGTAATGTTTGACGTGCTACTGTTTGGCACTAGCAGGTTTTAGTTTATATTTTGGTCTTTCTTTATTGTATTTCAAAAAAAAAAAAAAAAGGTTAAGTCAGGTCCATGAAGCAGGCAGAATTCTCAAGAAGGCTCCACTTTCACGTGAGGACCAACAAGCCAAATTTCCACTTCCACTACACTACATGTGAGGCCCAATTTCCCCATTATTAGTAGTGTGACCCACTGTCCAGTGAGGCCCAGGTTGTTAAGTCAGCCCAACCAAGGTGTGGACTTTCCTAACTTAATGGATTGAAATGCACTTTCAGATTTAATATCAATATGTCTACTATGTGCCTCAACCTTACCTTCAGTAACATGCTACTGCCTTTATCCTTTGTTCTGCTTACACTTTCACATGAATTTAATATTATAGCTGCTAGTTTATTTTCTTTTAGCCTTTTATTTTAGCCAAAAAAAAATCAAAAATCAAAAAAAAAAAAAATCCTTTAAAGTAATTAATTCTCAGTATTAGTAGTTGAACTAGCCTAATCACATTGTCATAATTAGGTCCTTTTAATTTAATTCTTGTTGAAGCTAGTACTGCTTGAATGCAACTACTTGTGGAATTCATGACTTTTCTTCACATATAATTTAACTTGAGTATTATCCTTACTATTCACTTGCTAGAATTAGTTTGTTGATCTCTTTGCATGCATTTGCGTAGTGGTCGTCTAGTAACTAGTTCTGAAGAACAGACTAATTCCAAATCAGAGTCTAGTTCTGGATCTCACTCTAGTCCTCAATCCCGCCTGAACATGGATCCTCCTCCCCAAGATGAATTAAGACAAGCCACTGCAGAGCTTACTGCCCGTCTAGGCCACTTAGAGGCTAGGTATGACGAGGATAATGCACATAATGGAAGAAATAATAATAGAAATGGCCCTCATCCTAGGCAAGACCATAGAGACAATGAAGACAACTCAGCAAAGCATATCAAAGTAGAAGCCCCTACCTTCGATGGTGTTAGGAACCCCCAGGTCTACAATGATTGGGTGCGAGAGATGGAACATTTTTTTGAGTGGTATGAACTATCTGAGGATAGAAAGGTTAGGTTTGCCATAATGAAACTTGTAGGAAGAGCAAAACTCCATTGGGATAGTGTTGTCAACCACCTCCGTAAGACCCGCCAACCACCCATAACTCTTTGGGAAGAAATGAAGGCCAAGCTCAATGAAAAGTACTTCCCAGTCTCTCATCAAGGCAACTTGTTGGATCAATGGCATGATTTGAGACAAGACAATAGGTCTGCTACTGAGTATGTAGAACAATTTGAAGAGTACAGGATACGTAGCAATGCAAATGAAGATGAGCCAATTACCTTGAGTAGATTTAGGAAAGGTCTTAATTATGATCTTCAAAGAGAATTGGTGGCCCGACAAATCTCAACTCTTGATGATGCTTATACCTTAGTGCAGGATTTAGAGCTGATCCCTAGACCCCAAGGTGGAAGGAGATTTGACAATCGCATGTTGCCTCACAACAATTTTGAAGGTCCCCAAGGTAGATACCTCCAAGGTACCCAAAATAGGCTTTATCCCAACAATAGACCCTTACACATAGAAGAGAATCCTCAGGGTAGATACCAACAAGGTCCTCAAACTAGACCCAATCCCAACAATAGGCCCTTACGCCCAGAAGACAAAGGGAAAAGTGTGGTTAGAGAGACATTTAGGCCCAATTCTAGAATCCAATGCTTTAAGTGTCAAGGCTTTGGTCATATGGTTGCCCAATGTCCTAATAAGACTTTGTTGATTGAAGAATTGGATGGAGAGGAAGATGTAGAAGAAGTAGTCTATGAGCCTAACATTGAAGACATTGTAGAAATAGAAGAGGATGATTCCACCCAATTAGCTTGCATTAGAGCTTTACCATCTTTTGATAATCTCAGTAAGGGTAGTCTTGATACTCCTGTAATGAGTGTTGTTAGGTGTACTCTAGCACAAACCCAAGAAAGCGATGATTGGAAAAAAAAATACTATCTTCCAAACCTTTGTCAAGTGTGGAACCACAAATTGCAAGGTTATCATTGATAGTGGAAGTTGCATTAATGCAGTTTCTTCTAAACTTGTCTCCCTCCTAGGTTTGAAGTTAGTTGCCCATCCTAAGCCCTATAAGGTTTCTTGGGTAGATGATTCATCTATCACCATTAAGGATAGGTGTCTTGTTCCTATTCATATCCTCTTGTACAAGGCTCAGATTTCATGTGATGTGATTCCAATGGATGTAGGACACATAATTTTGGGACGACCATGGCTCTATGATTTAGATGTCACTCTTTCTGGTCGCTCGAATTTGTGTTCCTTCATGCACAATGGACAAAGGATTAAGCTTAACCCAGTCAAAACTAAGTTTGTTAGTGCAAGTAAGGCTAGAGAAGAGCCCAAAAAGCAAAGTATGAACCTCATTAGTCCAAAAGAACTCGAAAGAGCTGTCAATCAAGACTCCATCATCTTTGCTTTGGTTGTTAAGGAAACTGCACTAGATAACTTTGAAGAACCAAGAAAAGAAGTACGGTCAGTGCTTCAAGAGTTCCAAGATGTTTTCCCTAAGGAGCTTCCAAATTAATTGCCTCCTATGCGTGATCTTCAACACGCCATAGATCTTGTCCCGGGAGCAGCACTCCAAAATTTGCCCCACTATAGAATGAGCCCTCCTCAACATGATGAGATGGTTAAACAAGTGGATGAGCTCCTGCACAAAGGATTTGTGCGTGAAAGCTTAAGTCCATATGCAGTCCCTGCACTCTTGACCCCAAAGAAAGATGGATCCTAGAGAATGTGCGCGAATAGTCGCGCAATCAATAAGATTACTGTGAAGTATCGTTTTCCTATCCCTAGGTTAGATGATATGTTTGATATGATGTCAGGAGCCACGATCTTTTTGAAGATTGATTTGAAAAGTGGATACCACCAGATTAGGATCCGCCTAGGTGAGAATGGTAAGACTTGGGAATCTATACTCCCTGTAGCCCAATTTGCATACAATAACTCAGTCAATAGGTCCGTAGGTATGAGCCCATTTGAAGTTATTCATGGTTATACACCTAGGAGACCTTTAGACCTTCTCCCAATGTCCTCACATGATAGGGTTTCTGTGTCTGCAGTAGAGTTTGCTAGTCATATGCATGAGCTGCATAAAGAGATCAACAAACGAATTCATGCTAGTAATCTTAAGTATAAGACTCGGGCTGATTTACATCGACGTCATTTAGACTTTGATGTAGGAGATTATGTTATGATTCGTATCAGGCCTGAACGGTATCCTTCAGGAATCGTTAAGAAACTGCAGGTCCGCAGTGCTGGCCCATTCAAGGTATTAAAGAAACTTGGACCTAATGCTTATGTGATTGATATACCTTCAGATTATGGTATTAGTTCTACTTTTAATGTTGCTGATTTAATTGCTTTTAAAGGTCCAGTAGTTATTCCCTATGACCCTTTTGACGATCCACCCTCTTCTTCTTTAGCTAACCCTGTCCCTAACCCTACACCATCTTGTTTCCAAAAGGCACATAAAGATATTATTGATGTTATTTTGGATGAGCAGTCTCTTTTCACTAGGGATGGAACAATTCAGCGCTTCTTGGTTTGTTGGCGAGGACGGCCTGATTTTGATTGTACATGGATCACCAGAGAGGAGTTGCAGCAGCTTGATCCCGCTCTTTTGGAGGCTTACTTGGATACACTTGCTACCACCTCATCTCTACCTCCTATCACCCGCACATATGAGTGTCGACGGAGGCGCAATGCTAATCCAGTGAGCTTGTGGCTTGATGGAGTTTATTCTGATGTCACTTGATCCTTATGAGCTTTACTCGACGGGGTCGAGTTTCTCCCACCCTAGGGGAGTTGGTGCGAACACCACATGATGGCACATCTGTGGAGATTATCTTTATTATTTATGTTATCTTTATTTGGGTTTATCTTTAGTATTTGATTAGTATTTGAGATTGTTAGGATTATCGTATTAGTATTTGAGATTGTTTAGGATTTGTTCAGGAGAGTTTTTCTTTATCATTATGATTCCTGGAAGCTGTATATAAAGCTCCAGATGGTTCCTTTTGTATTTTATAGACTATTATTATTATTATTGAGATTATTTGCAGAGATTGCTTATTATTTGTTTGGTGGTGATTCCAAACACCTTAGGTGGGAAGCCTAAGGTTCATCGGTAGGACTAATCTAGGTGGGAAGCCTAGGTTGTCCTACATCATTTGAGATTTTGAATGTTATGAAAAAATCTATGCATTTGGGTTTCCTCTGTAGTTGATATAAAAATTTTAGTTGTCAATAGTTGGCAAGATATTTTTTTAGTTGTTTATGACTAAGGATATTTAGTTACTATCTTGTCAATTGAATTATTAATATTACCTCATGTATTTATTAAAAATGTTACTAAAATTAAAATGTAGAAGGATTAAGAAAAATAAGAATTAAAAAATATATTTTATTGATCTTAAATCCAAATCCTAATCCAAATCCAAATTTAGGTATCAAAACAATGGAATTTCAAATCCTTATTTGTTTAAAAAGACCCAAACAAGAAATTTTAAAATCAAGGGATTTCAAATCAAAGTATTTTAAATTAATGGATTTCAAATCCAAATGTGTCCATCCAAACACAACCGAAAAGCAACAAGTCCCCAAAAAAGAAGAAGTCCCTAAATATAGGAAAAGGTACAAATGAATCAATTTCTCTATCTCACTCTCCTTAAACTCTTCTTGCATCTTGATTTCTATTTTAATATTTTTTTGATCTCTTATACTTTTCATCTTCTACCAAACCCATTTTGTATTATGAGCAAATGTTCAAACAAAGTGTAAAAGAAGCTGAGCAAAATATTGCTAGACATGCCTAGGCTGTTAAAGGCAAAGATGATAAGGTCATGAGTAATGTTTTATGCTTATTCTTAATTCTGAAATCTATATTTCCCTCTTTTTACTAATCCAGGTCTTATCTTTTCAGGAAAAACCTTCTTGGAATGCACCGGTTTGGACAAGAACATATATACATGAATGTAAAACAAGAGGACATGGAAACACAGAACACAAGAGAGAAGCTGCTAACATAGCAAGGAGCAAAAACACAAAAACACTTCCCATTGCTTTAGTTTTTTTCTAGTGTCTGTCAATACTCCTATATGTGCTGTACATACATCGTGCTATTACATTATCTCTATGTACATGCCCACAAACGCACACACAAGTAACAATAACCACCATTTTTGTCATACATACTTATCAGAATGGTGGCAAGAAGAAGAAGAAACACCTAGCCAAGGAAACAGAGGGCAAGTTGAACCGCAAAATAGAAGAAGCTGATAAACTACATGTAGCTTTTGTATGTGTTACTAAACGACTTGTAGTTTAGTGTAGTTATAGATAGAGTGTTAGTTACACATGCTTGGCACGTGAGAGAGAGAGTTAGTTAGTTTGTTAATAATGTTTATTCTGTTAATCTCTTTGTTTCAGCTGTATATATAAAGCTGGTGTAATTCCTTGCAATTAATCAAAGTTCATTTTACCAAAACTCAATCTTTGATAATATTCTTAACATGAATTCACTCTAACACAGAAAAACACACACACACACACACAATCTAAGTTGCAATACCAAATTACCTACACAGAAACAACCAATTCTACACCACTCTCACTCTCACTGTTGGACATTCACCAATCACCATACAGGTTGACCCGATCCTATTAGGAAACCCAGTCCTTTAAGACTGAGTCCAAGCCCACTCACTTAAAAATCCAACCAGCCCATCAGCTTTACTTAAAATACCCATTCATGCCAAGCCCGATCAGTTTCTTAAAATAAATAAAACTCAATCCCAGCCCAACAATAAATAAGCTTCAGCCCAGCTTAATTTTAAACCCCTCCTAAACTCAAATCCAGAGTGCACTCTCTGCCGAAGCCCATTTTAAGCCCACTCACACTCAAATCTAAGCCTAGATATAAACCCACATTCATATAGAAAGACCTAGACACATTAATTCAGCGAGCCCAGAAATTAAAGTCCACTAGCCAACACTCATTCAATTGCAAATTGACCTCAAACTTTCCCAAAATTCCCATTAAAAATGAGTCTCACGACACTATTCACATATTTAAAAATTATTTTGTTACAGTGTTTTTAGTTTTCAGTAAAAATAAGTTGTATCCAAACGAACCTAATCTACTTTGAGTTTTGTTTAAAAGAAAAAAAAGAAAAAAAGAAGAAGTTGCTTTTGAATTAGTCTAGGCTATGTCAAGTTGATATTCTTTTTAATTTCGTTTTCTTTTCTATTGCATATTGATGGAAATAATATCAACCCATTCCCCGACGTGATTGGTTATATATTCCTTATTTTCTTTGTTGATAACTCGGGTCAATTCCACATCAAAACAAGCTAACTTAAAATAATAGTCCCAAAGCAATGCATGTTGGTGAAGGAAAAAAGATTTTAACTTAACATATTCATTGGCCTCATAATTTCAAGAGACCCTTGAATCATGATAAATAATGAAAGAAGTCTCATAAGGATGGCATTATTGTAATCTTGTAGGATCCAAAATATTTCACATATGTTGAGAGAGAGGTATTTTTCTTTTTGATTGGGGAACAAACAAGAAAAATGAAATTTCCTTTCTAAAACATGATATTACAATATTTTCCCTCTTTTAGTAGAGACTTATTTTCTCCTCGCCCTTTGTCTCCTAACGACTCATGATAACATAAAAAGGCAATGTATTACATGTGTTACATACGCATCATCAACTATTCCTCTACCATCATTGCATGAAAAATGAACTATTTTTCTTCAATTCCTACCATCATTGCATGGAACTATTTTTCTTCTACAGAAGATAGAGCAATTTATTTTTATCACATCCGAACAGTGGGGCATGAGGCTAAATTGAACCCTTAATCACTAATCAACACTAACAACTCAATAAATCAGTTCACTGAAGAGTGATTTGCATTTCTTATTTAATTGTCACTATCTTACATCATTTGAACCAAACCAACTCAATGAGAATATAGCAACATTCTCAGGTTGCAATTTCTGTTTGATTGTCTCAATTTGTGCCCTTAAAGTGGTAACCGTTGCAAATCTATTTGAAGCCTAGCCAAATCTTGCGTCTTTGCTTAACTTGATGAAGCCTTGCACGCATAGACTCCATCCCACGACTTATTGGGAATAATTAAATTAAATATAACCCCAAGCAATAGATAAAATATAATTTACGCAAGCGCCAAGAAAATCAACCACATGCATTCAATCAAAAAAAATAAATAAAAAATCTACCACAAGCATGGTCCTTGTCTCCCTCACTATAGGTCATCCATGTAGTAAAAAAAAGGTAAATGAAAATTTGGTACGTCTAATTCGCCCCAATATTACTATCAAAGCAAAATACAACAAATGCCTCATTAGAGGGGGGAGAAAGCATAATACATGCTCTATCACCTATATTTCATTCACAAAAAAAATTGTATACAATATATCTTGATCGAAGTTATGGATCATTCCCTTAAAATGATTTGATACATATAATCAAAATTCTTTAATGGCATGTTCTGTCTCCATCACTATATATATATATATATATATATATATATAAATATATATATATATAGTGATTTATCGTGTTATTCTCTCAAATTTTTTACAGTATGAACAACTTGTGGTATTGAAGTAATTACTAAATATTTTATATCAATAGTTATTTGTTAATAGGTGTTTGATGACTTTCAAATATGAAAAGTTTTAGGTTAAATGGGTAACAACTTTAATTTTGTTATTTTTTTGCTTTCTAAATTACTAATAGTGATTTATCATGTTAAATTGGTAGTTTATTTGTATATTAATCAGCTACAATGTTGTAATGTTATTTATTTTTTCTTTTTAATTTGTGAGGTTTAATTCAAATAATTTTAAATAAGTCCTTTGAAATCAAATTCAATACAAAAGAAATTTTGCTAGGACTCTGTAAGACTAAGGGGAGCTTGAAGATAATATAAGTTTTAGCCTCATATAATATACTTATATTGTGAGTTTCAGATGCTACAAGTAGTATTGTAGTAACTTAGATATGAAACTCTAGATGTAACACAAACAGCTAAGGATAATGATATTCATTAATATTTGTCTTTTAATTTAAATGGTATTTTGCATAATTGCTTTGCATTCATTAGATTTCATTTTCAGTAATTTTTTTGTGCATCGCACGGGTTAGCGACTAGTTTACTTTAATACTTCAGCGGGTGAGAGAAGAGAGGGAGAGTTTCTAATAGGAGAAAAGAGAGAATAAAAAAAAACTTTCACACAATGTTATAATGGTTATGTATACTTAACCATTGTAGCAAGTACTAAGTAGTGAAAATTTATGCAAAATACCTCACCGGATTTAGGGTGTTTTTGTGCATTTTTTATGAAAACATTTTGCATTTTAATGGATTACATTAACCAATGAGAATGCTTAGAGAGTATAAAAAAAGAATTAGGTCAATTTATTTGTGTCCCACTGTAGTGGCGGAAAGGACAAAAAAGGCAAGGGGGAATACATTAGATCATTGTTTATATTTATATTGCTATTCCTTTACCCCAAAACAATGGCACAATCTCCCTTCATCATCTTTATCCATAAATGCGATTACTTGTAAAGCAAAATACACCTATGGGACTCTGTTCCTAAGCCCCAAGCATACAAGGAGACTCCATTAAAAGTATTTTGAAATGTAAGAATTCATGCTCTTTTGAAAGCTTAGCTTTTAAACAAGTACTTTTTTATGTGGAGGATAATTATCATACATTTATGATCAGGTTGAAGTTGCTGCTTTGTCTACTTAAGAAGAAGAAGAAACAAGTGCAATTTATAGTGCAGAAGTGCAATTTAAAGAGCAGGTACTATTTTGTTTTAATGCCTTTTGGACATGGCTTGTGTCCAGTGGAAATTTTCACTGGACACATCCGGACACGTGTACGCAATCCAACGTGTCCAGTGGAAACTTCCACGGGACACAAGCCGGACCCATGCCTTTTATTTTGCAGAAGTGCTAGTGCAAGTCAACATCAGCATTTTTGTTTGTTGTGAAGCAACAACTTGCGAAAATTAATTGCAGTACGCATTTGAGCAGAATTCATCCAACGACAAGAATCAAATAAATTTATTTAAATGAATTAAGAGTTAAAAATTCTATTGAAATTAACGGTGGGAGAAAGAAACATTAAAGACGTGATGGTAAATCTTAAATTGGGTATCCTGTAGTGTTAAGTTATAAATTCTTGTTTTTCTCAACAACAAAAAAAGTAATAAATTCTTGTAATTATAAATTCAAAAAAAAAACTTATAAATTCTTGTAATTACCTTGAAATTATTAGTGTTGGCTTTATATGGTATCATTTCTTGTAATTCATGCTTAATTTCCTTGTGTTTGTGGGCTTTATTTGTAATTGGGTTGGGCTTAGAAGTCAACTGAAGCGCTGCCAGAAGTGCAAATTCGCGAGATAGTTCAGGAGACCCAATTGACCCACAAATGAAGCATGTGTGCTACATGTGCTATTTTAATATTCAGTAAAGTCTCAGCATGGGAGATGACTCGCAAGACAACTCATGAGACTTGTCTTGCAAATTGCCTAACATAGCAGACAATTTTGTTATTTAGATCACTTAGTCATTATATATACTCTCATTTTCCATGAATTTTACTCAAAGCACCCATCTCAGAGTTGATAAAATTGAAGATTTCATTGAGAAAGACAAACACCATCAATTCTATATACTCTTGTCTAGGGTTAGCAAATGGATGGGTTGGACAGGTTGTTTTTTTTTTTTTTTTTTTTTTTTTTTTTTTTTGGGATAGTGGACAGGTTTTGGGTTAGGTCATATTTGGGTTGGGTATATAATTTCTCATAATCCATTTATTACTCATTTAAATAAATATTAAATACCCAATAACTACCCAACCCATTAAACCCATTCAATCACCCAACGTACCCATTGAACCCATTATTTGATTTATAAGCATTTTACTTATTATAAAATTACCAAAAACTCTCAAAAGAAATTACCAATATACCCACGGTATGTTTGTGATTGGGGTGGCAATTTAAGACTTACCCAAATGAGAGTCTTGTCATTACTTAGAGAGGAGATCACCCCAATCACAAACATCACCATCCCTTAATATTGTGAGTGTTTGGGATTGCTAGGAAACATTGGAGCATATGTAAACTTACTGTCATAAAACCCATGGAGCATACGTAAACTTATTGTCATAAAACAACTGCTTTCTAAGTGTTTGACTATTAGAAATCTCTCAACTTTTGCGCATTCTGCATTCAATCAAAAACCAATGTGATGTGAAAAGCACAAGGAATAAAATTCAGTTACCAAGGAGTCATGACTCACGAGAGCTAAAAAATCACACAACTCAATTGAACAAAAGCACATCCCAGCTAAATTAGTCTACTTTTCTACCCAGAGTTTATTTGGCTATTCCTAAGCTTAAACTGCCAAGTGCCAATCCACCAAACATAATGCTCATATTCCTAGTTGTTCATCATAGTTGTTAGTATGGTACAAAATGTAATATATATCAAATCAAATCAAATTAAATGAAAAAATAATTTTTTTAAATTATTATAATTATTATAGATCCAAGCAGCTTGAATGACAATAAGGAAGTTAAAGAAAAAAAAATAACAATAATCGATAATAAATGTTGGAGATGATTAGAAGAAGATGGACCCGAAAAAAATGTCAATGATGAGATAATTTTGCAGAATGATGAAGATAGTGGTAATAGTGACTTGAAATATGGAGATGAAGTTGATTAGGCAATATGATTAATATGGTGGTAGAATTAAATGTTAACACACACTTAGGCAAGATGATGAATATGGTGGTAAATCGAAATAGTAATAAGAACTAGGAATTGATTGGGACTAAAAACTAGATGTTAACTAACTCTTTTTTCCTCTTTTACATTCAAATGTGATTTTATTTCTATTATATCTGACAATGAGTTAGTTCATCTGTAGTTTATTGTGGCTACTAATTTAAAAGGAGGAGACATGGTAGAAACTACAGTCAGCTTGGTTATAGAGCATTTGGTCCCATTGTTAATCCAAGAAGCACAATTGCTTAAGGGTATCCATGAAGAAGTTGCAGGCATTAGACGTGAAATGGAGATGATTCAGTCTTTCCTCAAGGATGTTGATACAAGGGCTGAAAAGGATGGCACGAGCAATGTTGCAAAAACATGGGTAAAACAAGTTAGGGAAGAAGCTTATCACATAGAAGATGTTACTGATGAATACATACTTCATTTTGCAAAACAGCCTCACAAGCAAAGACAACGCTTTTATTTCTTGCAAAAGATTTCTCACATAACCATAAACCTAAAACCACAACATATGATAGCCTTTGAGATTCAAGGTATCAACAAGATACTAGATGGCATCAGAAAGAGTGGTGAAAGATATGGCTTCAACACCATAGGGAAAAGATTATTTAGTAGTGACACTAAAAGTGTTACATGGCATGACCCTCAAGTGACATCCCTTTTCCTTGATGAAGCTGAGGTTGTGGGCATTGAGAATCCTAAAGCTAAATTGATAGAGAAGCTGGTAAAAGGACCATCTAAATGCATGGTGATTTCGGTGGTTGGCATTGGTGGCCTTGGCAAGACCACTCTTGTCAAGAAAGTGTACGACAATGAGAAGGTGACCATGCACTTTGATTGCCACGCTTGGATCACTGTGTCTCAATCATACAAGGTGGAGGAGTTGTTAAGGGATATGATAAACCAATTTTACAAATCAAGGAAGGAGTTTGCTCCTAGAGAAATTGACATAATGAAAGAGACATCACTGATAGAAGTATTGAAGCAATATTTACGTGACCTAAGGTATGTAGTAATTTTTGATGATATATGGCATGCAGAATTTTGGAGACATATAAAATGTGGTTTCCCTGAGAATGACAAAGGTAGAATAATAATCACAACTCGAAGTGAGGATCTTGCTCCTTCTGACAAAGAATCTATATATTATCATGTGTACAAACTGCCACCTCTACCTTCAGAAAAAGCCTTACAGCTCTTCTATAGGAAGGCGTTCCAACGTGAAGAGGGGCACTGTCCTCCTGATTTTATTGAGTTGTCACATGCCATTGTTGGGAGATGCGAAGGGCTGCCACTAGCAATTGTGGCTATAGGTGGTCTTTTGTCAACCAAAGACAAGGTTTTTTTATGACTGGCACAAATTTCATAATAGTCTTAGTTCAGAGCTAGAAAGTAATTCTCATCTCATAAATATCACCAAAATTCTATCCCTTAGTTACCATGATCTACCTTACAAGCTCAAAGCTTGTTTCTTATATTTCGGAACGTTTCCAGAGAATTACTTTATTAACTGTGCAAGACTAATTCGACTATGGATAGTCAAGGGCTTTGTAAAAGAAAAGCAAGGGTTAACATTGGAAGAGGTTGCACAAGACTACTTGAAAGAGCTTATTCATAGATGCTTGGTTCAGGTGGAGATGGTCAATTCTAGAGGCAAAATTAGAAGTTGTTGAGTTCATGATATGTTGCGTGAGGTCATTCTTTCGAGGTCGGAGGAGTTGAATTTTCGTTTGGTCTCAATACAAAACTACTTAAGTTTTGACAAAATTGCTCGATGTCTCTCAATTCAGAACAATGCAAATGCTCCTTTATAGAGTATTACTAGTTCTCAAACTCGTTCTATTCTCGTTTTTAGGTTAGATGAAGTGCCTAAATCTTTTCTTGAAATTTGTTTTTCAAATTTCAAGCTTATGAAAACAATGGATTTTGAAGGTGCCCCCATCGATTACATTCTTAAAGAAGTGGGTAACCTATTCCATTTAAGATATTTAAGCTTGAGAGATACAAAAGTACAAATCCTTCCAAAGTCCATAGGTGAATTGCACAACTTAGAGACTTTGGATTTGAAATGTTCGCTTGTGTCTGAGCTACCAGCAGAAATTAGTGGGCTCTATAAGCTACAATACCTTGGTGCATATATTGAAAATTTTGATACTGAATTTAGTATTGATTCTCGACGAGGAGTAAAAATACATAGTGGCATTGGGTGTTTACAATCCTTACAGAAACTTGTTAAGATTGAAGCCAACAACGCGGCCCTTATAATAGAATTAGGGAGTTTGAGACAATTGAGAAAGTTTGAAATCACTAATTTGAAGAGAGAAAATGGAATGGATTTGTGCATCGCATTGGAGAAAATGAGCCATCTTCAGGCATTGACTATTAATGGAACAAGTGAGGAAGAAGTGCTTGAATTTCAAATGATGTCTTCTCCTTTGCCCCTCCTACAAAGTCTCGACCTATATGGGCGATTAGAAAAGCTGCCGGAATGGATTCCCAAACACAAGACTATAGTTCGAATTTGTTTACTCTGGTCAAGATTAATGGATGATCCATTAATGGTCCCGCAAGCCTTGCCCAGTTTGATGATTCTTCGAATTTACGATGGATACATAGGTGAGCAATTACAAATAGAGGGAGGAGGCTTTCAGAAACTCAATTGGCTAGGCCTTCAAAATTTGGAAGGATTTAATAGTGATAGACTCGACGATATCCTCGTCCAAAAGAAGAGGTAGTGGACGAAGGTAACCTCAATCTCCGTCCAATATAATGTCCGTCAGACGAAGAAAAGGCCATCTACTAACAATCAATGGAGAAACGTAACATTACTAAATCTCCTTCCCGTTGGAGAGACAAAAATCCTATCATTAACACTTCACAGAGGCGTTACGGATATCACATTGAAACCACCATTAAAATACCTCCAATGGCTAGGAAGGAGAAGCAGGTGTATATATACCAACACCCAGGACCTGAGAATGTACAGATTCTCTACATAATATATTTTCACATCTTGCTACCAAGTTTTCCTTTCTCTATCTCTGTTATCTAACTTTATCATCGGAAGCTTTGTGGCAGGCACCACACCGGTGACCCATACACCTTTCAACTTTCGTTCACTCTTGCAGGATCTTTGGCAGTCTTGGACGATTCTCTCTGGACGATCATTCTGACTGACGATTTTAGCATCATTAGTTTGGCGACGTTTGTAGGGACCAGACTTTCTTCGCACCTAGGTTCGAGAGTATAGTTCCATTCAACTCACAAGTCTAGATGGAGTCCAATGCTAACCAAGATCTTGCAGCATTAGCTATGCAGATTCAGATGCTCGTAGCCAGCATGGAGGAGATTACCAAACAGAACCAAGAGATGAGGTTGCTACTGCAACAAGAAGACAATCGCTCGGAGACCAATTGGGATGATGAAGGAGACAACCAAAAAAGACGACCAGGTACTCCAGAAGGGGCGAGCTCGGACATTCTCAGAGAAATGAGAAAGGAGATGGACGAGCTGAGGAATGCGATCAAGGAGAAAAAAGATCGGAATCTAAATAGAATGGTCAGGAGAACAGATTCACCCTTCACCACGCGGTCCTAGAATGCCCGGTAGCCTCAAAGTTTTGTCTACCACAGCTCGAGCCATTTGACGGACTGAAGGATCCCTTGGATCACCTCAACACTTTCAAGACAACTTTGGGTCTCCAACAGCCCCCTAACGAGATACTATTTTGTTCTTTCCCCACCACTCTCAAAGGAGCAGCTAGAGAGTGGTTCACTAAGCTACCAATGTCATCCATCGACAACTTATAGCAGCTAGGCAGTTCCTTCCTTCCGCACTTCGTCGATGGGCAGTGCCCAAAAAGGCCAGTGGACCATTTGCTTACCATCAGGCAAAAAGAGAAGGAGACCCTGAGGTCGTATGTAACACGTTTCAGTCGAGAAACTTTGGAGGTGGACGAGGCAGATGATAAAGTACAGCTGACAACCTTCAAAGCTGGATTGAAGTCCAGGGAGTTCGTGGTCTCTTTAGCAAAGAATCCTCCTAAAACGATGGCAGAAATACTCTTGAAGGCGCAGAAGTATATGAATGTTGAGGACGCCTTGGCAGCAATAGAAGGGGTAGAGAAGCCTAAGGAGAAGAAGAAAGAGAAGGAGGACAACTGAAAAGGATGAAAAAGGGATCAGGCAGATCACCATAATGTTAAAGGGAATAGATGGAGAGATGACAAAAACCCTTGTACGGTAAAGTTCACTCCTTTAGTTATGCCCGTTGACCAGATTTTGGTGCAGATTAAAGACGAACACTACCTTAAATGGCCTAGGCCATTACACTCGTCTCCCAACGTGCGTGACAAGAGAAAATACTGTCATTTCCACAAAGATCATGGACATTACACAGAGGACTGTAGAGACCTGAAGGAGTAAATAGAAGAGCTTATACGAAAAGGGAAGTTGCAGAAGTTCATGAAGAAGGGAGATTCCAGCAAATCCATGGATTATAACAAGGGTCAGCACGAAGTCTCTCAGAGGGACGAAGACCACATGCCTCTTCGTCCACAAAGTGCCATAGAGGAGATAAAGACAATCACAGGAGGACCGTCTACAGGGGGATCGTTTAAATCCCTCAGGAAATCATACCAAAGGTAGGTGAACAGTGTTCATGGGATGCCACTTCTGAAGCAAAGGCGGATGGACCAAGATATTCTATTTTCAGAGGAAGATGCCAGAGGGGTGAAACAACCTCATGACGACCTGTTGGTGATTATGCTCATGATTGAAGGATTCAATACCAGGAGGGTTTTGGTAGACAATGGGAGCTCGGCAGATATCATTTATCTCTCTGCCTTCTAGTAGTTAAAAGTAGGCCCGAAGAGATTTCGTCCATTTGAATCCCCCCTTGTCAGTTTCAATGGAGACAAGGTGTAACCACGGAATAATAACGTTGACGGTCATAACTGGTTCATACCCCCTTCAGGTAACCAATCGACACAACTTCTTGGTAGTAGACTCACCTTCGTCTTACAATGTGATCATAGGAAGGCCTACCCTCAATTGTTGGAAAGCAGCCACTTCCATGTATTGCCTGAAGGTTAAGTTCCCAACAGAACGAGGAATTGGGGAAATAAGAGGAGACCAGGTGCTGGCACGGGAATGCTACCAGGCAGTCTTGGCATTAAAAGAAAACCATACATGGGTAATTAAAGAAAAGATGCCAGAAATTGCCGAGAAACTAGAGACGATTGAGTTGGTTGAAGGAGATCCTACAAAGACGACCCAGGTAGGGACGAGTTTGAACCTCCAAAAAAAGAAAGAAATCACCAGCTTCTTGAGGAATAACCTGGATGTATTTGCCTAGAGTCATGAAGATATACCTGACATACTAGCAAACATCATTCAACACTGCCTAAATGTGGATCCTGAGAATAAACCCGTCCAGTAGAGAAGAAGAGTTTTCACTCCTGAACGGAACAAAGCAGTCATGGACGAGGTGAACAAGCTACTCGTAGCTAACTTCATCAGGGAAGTATACTATCCTGAGTGGTTGGCTTACGTCGTTATGGTAAAAAACGCAAACGGGAAATAGAGAATGTGCGTCGACTTCACGGATTTGAATAGTGCCTTCCCGAAGGACAGCTTCCCTTTGCCCAAGATTGACCAGCTTGTGGACTCGACGGCCGGGCACAAGCTTCTTACCTTTAAAAACGCCTTCTCAAGATACAGCCAAATACAAATGGTAGAAGAGGATCAAGTGAAGACTGCCTTCATCACCAGCCAGAGTCTCTATTGCTACAGGGTCATGCCTTTCGGCTTGAAAAACATGGGAGCCATGTACCAGAGATTGGTAAACTAGATGTTCAACAAGCAGATTGGAAGGAACGTAGAAGTATATGTGGACAACATGCTCATCAGAAGCAAGGAAGAGGAGGATCATCTAGACAATCTCAAGGAGATGTTCAACACACTCAAACAATATAGTATGAAGCTAAACCCGGCCAAATGCGCCTTTGGGGTCTCCTCTGGAAAGTTCCTCGGCTTCATGGTATCATAGAGAGGAATAGAAGCAAATCTAGAAAAGGTGAGAGCCATCCTTGAGATGTCCTCCCAAAGACGATCAAAGAAGTACAGTCCCTCACGGGAAGGGTGGCAACCCTTAATAGGTTCATCTCCAAAGCAACAGAAAAATGCCTTCCTTTCTTCAAGACCTTAAAGCAGGCTTTCGTCTGGACAGACAAGTGTGAAGCAGCATTCCAGGAGCTAAAGCGTTACTTGAGCAACCCCCACTCCTGAGTTCGTCCAAGGAAGGAGAAGACCTGTTCTTGTACTTAGCTGTGTCCACAACTGCGGTGAGCGCAGCCTTGATTAGGGAAGAAAATAAGATACAACGCCTGGTGTATTACATCAGCTAGGCTTTCCAAGGAGTTGAAGCCTGATACCAGCGAATAGAGAAGATCACCTTCGCCCTGATAGTGGCCTCCAGAAAGCTTTGTCTGTACTTCCAGGCTAACCCGATCATAGTAATGACGGACCAGACCATTAAGAAAGCAATGAATGAACCTGAGGCCGCTGGACGAATGGTTTAGTGGGCCATCGAGCTTAGTCAGTTCGATATAGAATATCGACCCCGTACAGCCATAAAAGTATAGGCCCTGGCAGATTTCATAGCAGAATTCACCTCCCTCGAACATGAAGACAACCAGGAAGACCTTTGGACGATCCATACGGATGGGTCATCCACGCAAAAGAGAGGCGGAGCAGGAGTTGTCATCACCTCCCCTGAAAGGGATACTTTGAAGTATGGAGTTCAACTTAAGTTCCTTGTGACAAATAACGAAGTGGAGTACGAGGCTATACTGACGGGGTTGAGGATTGCCCAGGCGTTTGGAGCTAAAACAACCTCGCTAAGAAGTGATTCACGGCTCGTCATAGGGCAAGTCAAGGGAGACTTCAAAGCAAAGGAGACAAGGATGCATAGATACCTTAAATTGATGAACCAATTGGTTAGCAAGTTTGATTGGGTAGAGTTTGCTTGCATCCCACAAGATCAAAATGCAAAGCTGATGAAGTGGCTAGAAGTGTGTCAATAGATAATCAGGCAAAGGAGACTGATTGGAGATTGGAAGAACAAAACTCTCCTAGCATCAAAGAATTTCGAACCTTTTCGGTGCACACCAGTTTTAGATGGACGAGCTTAATCTTGTCCTACCTTAAGGATGGACGATTACCATCGAATCCTAATGAAGCCAAGAAGATCAAGAAACGGGCTGCTAGATTCACGGTGCTAAATGACGAGCTGTACAAAAGAGGTTTCTCACAGCCTTACTTGAGATGTGTTGAAGAAGAAGAAGCCAAGTATGTTCTCGAAGAGGTTCACGAGGGCATTTGCGGTGACCACATGGGAGCAAAGTCCCTCATAAGAAAGATTATGAGGGTAGGCTACTTTTGGCCCACAATGCAACAAGACGCAGCGGATTTTATCAAGAAATGTGATAGCTACCAAAGGTATGGGAACGTCTAGCGAGTCCCAGGAGAGAAGATGACGACCATCACTTTGCCCTGGCCATTTGCACAATGGGGAATTGACATTATAGGGCCTCTACAATGAGGAAAGAAGCAAGTAAAGTTCTTACTCGTTGCTGTCGACTACTTCACGAAGTGGGTGGAGGCAGAAGCACTAGCCACGATCACATAAATAAATGTATGAAGTTTTATATGGAAAAATATTGTATACAGGTTCGGGATCCCACAGACGATCATCTCAGATAATGGTCTTCAGTTCGACAGTCAGGGATTCAGATCGTTTTGTTCAAGCCTTGGCATCAAGAACAAATATTCATCCCCGGGACATCCTCAAGCCAATGGACAGACAGAAGTAACGAATCGAACATTGCTGAAGATCATCAAGGTCCGATTAGTGGGGGCAAATGGAGCATGGCCCGAGGAGTTACCGAGCATTTTATAGGCTTACAGAACCACAGCAAGAACCTCAATAGGAGAGACACCCTTCAACCTGACATATGGCATAGAAGTAGTCATCTCCGTCAAAATAGGGCTCACTAGCCTCAGGAAAGGGTTCTTTGATGAATGCAGCAGCGACGACCAATTGAAGCTGAACTTGGATTGTTTGGACGAAGTTAGAGACCAAGCCTATCAAGGAATGGCCAAGTACCAGCAGAAGATGGCCAAGTACTACAACCAAAGGGTAAAGCTCAAAAGGTTCAACATCGGAGACCTCGTCCTACGAAAAGTGACACCTGCAACGACGGATCCAGCACAAGGCAAATTAGGGCCAACATGGGAAGGACCATATAAAGTCGTCTACTACTCTCGACGTGGAAGTTATCACCTAGAAGATCTGGATGGGAACAAGTTGCCTCGTCCGTGGAATGTTGAACATCTGAAAAGGTATTACAAGTAGAAATTGTAGCCCGTTTGTAAGCAATCATTAATACCTAAACTAAATTGCCAGTGTTTAACATGTTCTGCCTAACTTTTCCCCTCATGTCTAAACTAAATCGCCAACGGGATACAAAAATTCCCTACCAAGTTAAAATTATAAGATTTCTCAAGAGGATGTAAATCATTTTAACTAAAAAAGATGATAAGATTCCTTAATTGGATGTACATCGTCCACACAAAGAAAAGACGATAAGATTCCTTAATTGGATGTACATCGTCCACACAAAGAAAAGACGATAAGATTCCTTAAATGGATGTACATCATCCACACAAAGAAAAGACGATAAGCTTCCTTAATTGGATGTACATCGTCCACACAAAGAAAAGACGACAAGATTCCTTTAATGGATATAGGTTGTCCCAAACCAAGTTAAAACGATAAAATTCCTCAAAAGGATGTAAATCATTTTAAAAGATTCCTTAAATGGATGTACATCGTCCACACCTAGCAAAGACGACAAGGCTCCAAGACTTTGAATGGGTGAAGATCGTGTAATTGGAAACAAAGTCCAAGACAGTAGAATGACGAAGTAAAGTTCATAATTGGGCAAAATAAAATTTCTAAGTCCTAAGAGGGATGAAGAGCATGCCCCAACATAATTTTTTTCAAGTCCCAAGAAGGCCTAAGATCATGCCCCAACAAAGCAAAGCAAGACAAGAAATATAAACCATTCACAAATCATACGAAGGAAATAAACACACACACACACACACACACACACACACACACATATATATAGAGAAAGGTTGTAAATTGTTCAATAGGTCCAAAACATGCAGGGTTTCCAAAAGGTGTAAATTGTTCAATAGCCCCAAAACATGCAGGGCACCAAAAAAAAAAAAAAAAAAAAAAAGCTAGGCTGGAGGAGCGTCATCCCCTTTTTCAGATGCTAGAGGGTCTTCATCACAGTAGCTTGGACAACCTGCGCCGCCTCGTCCACTTCAATCTCTTTGTCTATGGCCTCAAAATCCAAATCCTCCATATCTGTCTCAGGATCGTGCTTCACTAAGTATCTCCTCAACAATTCGAAACCTTTAAAGTACCAGCCAAACAAAACTGCATTATACTCGTCCGTGACTTGAAAAGCATAGACAGCCTTAGCAACAGCATTCTTTATTTTCTAGTTAGCCACGATGATCTGCTCGTCCCTCTGCTTCACCAGCAGCTTTTCTGCATTCAGTTGCTCAGTCAAAGCCTGGATCTTTTCTTTGGACGCATTGTTGGCATCCATGGCCGCTATCAGATCCTTCCTTAGGCCAGAAGCTTCTACCTCCATCGCTTCCGCCTTGGAAGTGGCCACCACAACTTTCCCCTCATTCATCAGGTACTGGGAAGTAATGTGCATCATCTCCCCTAACACCTGGCAATCACAGTCATGCAAAAAATCAAGATTAGCTGAGACAATCTACGCCTAAGGACAGAAGAAAAAAGAAATAAAAAAAGAGAAACGATAAACCACTTGGACGAGCTTATGCACATGGTGGTTTACCATCTCGTGGGAGGGTACGCCAAAGATCTCCTTCAACTCCTTAGGCGTCACGACCTCATTTGCCCGAGCCACAATCGTCCCAGCATTTGCCCAGATGCTGGCCCCAACTTTCTCTTTCCCTTTATCTCCAGTCTTGTGCTTCTTGGTACGGAGAATGACCTCCTCGATAGAAATTCCAGGGTAAGCAGCACGCCCTTCGTCCAGGGTAGGAGTGGACGATCCTTTCTCCGTCATTTCCTTTTATTTTTCCTTTTCTACAACCCTCAACCTCCTCGTACCGGTACGAGAGAGGGGCTCGTTCATCTTTGTCTTGATTTTGGCATATAACTCCTGGTTAAACTTAGTCGTCATCTCTGCGAAAAGGAAAAACCAAGTAAAAATTAGACGAAAGAGGGAAAAGACGATCCATTTTTCGGATCAGGATAACTTACTCTTCTCTTCCCGCTCGAGGGCACGGAGGACGTAGTAAGAAGGCTCTGGTCCTAAACAGTGATGAGCCAAAGTCCTTGGATCAACTAGCTCGTCAAAATCTTCAATAGTACTAGCGTACTTAATAGCCTCTTGAACACGCTCCTCGAACCTGCTCTCGAGCTCAGGATGATTTTTCACTACAAAATAAGTAGTAGATTGAAAGAACAACATCTCATGGGAGGAAAACGCACCAAGCTGAGGGGTCTTTCACCGACGCAGCAGCCTAGGGACGTCCCCCCAAAAGTCGTCAGAAAGTGTCTGCCGACCATCACCCGACATGAAGAAATATCTAGACTTCTAATAACGGAAGGATGATGGGAGGCTGACAATGAGACAAGACTTTCTATCCCATGGCACGAGCTCATAATACCCAAACTCTTTGGACTCTTTCAAGTGGTAAAGGTAGATGAACTCATTGAGTGTGATCATATCCCCGTCAGCTATGGTCATCCAAATCACCATGCAGCTTATGACGATTCTCCAAGAATTCGGCATAAGCTGCCCCGGAGCTATGTTCTGGTGATGGAGAAGTTCCATTATAAACAGGTGGACGGGATATCTGAGGCCGCACAAAAATGCAGCCTCATAAAAACAAACCTCACCATGAGCAAAGGCACAGGATTTTTCGCCCTTCCTGGGAAGACGAACCCTGGTCTCTGTAGGGAACTGAAACCTATCCTTGAACCTACCAAAGGTATCTACTTTCAGAGAGCACTCTTCTTTAAGGGCATGAAATGTTCAGGGTGCAACAAGAACAAAGGGACGAGAAGACGAAGGTACAGATAAGGGCACAGAAGTAGCTGTGTACGTCTCAGCACTAGCCGTGACATCACTGGACGACAAGCCAGTCTCCAAGTCACTCGATCTAACTTCGGAACCCATACCTTCCCTTCTTAAAACCTCATGCACAGACTTGAACCAAGCTAAAGATTGGCGCAATAGTGGGTACAGATTACCCAACACCAGACCTAGGGTGTTAGGACATATGTGAATCATGTTAGGAACATATGTCATTATTTTATGTAATTGGCTAATCCTTTGACAAATTGTACTTTACTTGTAATTGGGTAGATCTAGGATGTGTTTAATGCTTCAAGAAATAAGGTTTCAAGTTTAAGTGTTAAAGCCATGCAAGTCTGTCCAAGAATCAAGTGTGAAAATGTTGTTCATTAAAGCTCGACAGCTAGCATCTATCGAGATTTAAAGAGAGCTGTTTCAGCTCGAGGCTCGACAGCTGCTTGACAGATAGGGTATCTGTCGAGGGTTATGAAAATTTGATTTCTCAGTTCTGTTTTCATCCAATCCGTGGGTATATGTTTGGGTATAAGGATTATTTTAAGGGCCGTAAAAGGTTACGCATAATTGCATAAGAGCACGATTGCACAAGTGTGAAGAAGAGTGTAACCGGAAACCTAGTTTGCCCTAGTTCTTCATTCTCTTAAAGAAGCTGCTGTGTTTTTACACCATAGGGTTTTGTGACCAAGCAACTTCATGATCTTCATCGTGGGATGAACAGAAGAACTTTGCAGCTAACATCCTTCTCAAGTTGGTGATCAAGTCGCGTACTGAGATCCACGCAATTGGTTAGTCACGTATTGGGAGCCATGCATTGAAAGGAGAGACTGTCACTACAGAACAAGTCCAATTGGGTATTGGGTAAGGGTTCAATTGTAGGTTGGTATAAGGTACTGTGATTCCTTTACTTGTAACCACTTGTTTTGATAATAGTGAATTCTTGGGAGTGGTGACCTTAAAATCACCCGATGGGGTTTTTGCCGGGTAGGTTTTCCCCATTTGTAAACAAATCACTGTGTCAATTTATTTTCTACTGCATACTTAGTTTAATTGGTGATTTGTTTGTGCTACTACGCATCTTGCATGTTAATTTGATTAATTAATAAACTTGGCTAATTAATCAATTAATTCATCACAAGGGGTCAATACATTTTTGGCCTATCATAGGGTACTATCACCTAGAACAAAATCCCTAATCCATGGGCGGTGGTCACTAGAGCAGTCTAAAAGCACACCTAAATGGTCACTAGAGGAGTTTAAAAGCGCACCTAAACAAGCAAAAAAGAAGGCAATGGAGGGAGAAGTATGCCTAATTTCAGAATAATCAACCATTAAGGGGAGCAATACAACTATAAAAGGAAACAGGAGCACAAAGAAAGGAAAGCAATAAAACTCCAAAAGAAAAAAAAAGTGTAAAAAAAGGGGGCATACCTGAAAAACTGATAAGATAAAGAGCAAAACGCAGAAGGAAAATGGAGAAAGGAGAAGGGAATGATAGGGTTAAAAAGGGTGCCTCGAAAAACATTGGGAAAACTAAAAGGCCTCATCGGAAATGGGACCCCTCAACCAATCCCGACACGACACATGGCCACGTCGCACAACACGCCGTCACTAAGCAATTAACGCAGAAGCGTGGAACCCCAAGTGCCATAACCGCCAAAAAAAAAAAAAACTTTTCATATTCCCATGGTCGTCACAAAAAAGGATAGCCTTGGAATGGGGGGCAGCTGATAGACTTGACGGTATCCTCATCCAAAAGAAGAGGTAGTGGATGAAGGTAACCTCAATCTCTGTCCAATATAATGTCCACCAGACGAAGAAAAGGCCATCCACTAACAATCAATGGAGAAATGTAACAGTAATAAATCTCCTTCCCGTTGGAGAGACAAAAATCCTATCATTAACACCTCACAGAGGCATTATGGATACCACATTGAAACCACCATTAAAATACCTCCAACGACTAGGAAGGAGAAGCAGGTGTATATATACGAACACCCCATAACCTGAGAAGGTACGGATTCTCTACATAATATATTCTCACATCTTGCTACCAAGCTTTCCTTTCTCTATCTTTGTTATCTAACTTTATCATCGGAGGCTTTGTGGCAGGCACCACACCGGTGACCCATACACCTTTCAACTTTCGTTCACTCTTGCAGGATCTCTGGCAGTCTTGGACGATTCTCTCTGGACGATCGTTCTGACTGACGATTTCAACATCATCAAATAGGTTGACGATAGATGAAGGTGCCTTGCCTCTTCTTGAGACAATTTTAATTGGACCTTGCCCACAGCTGAAGGAGGTGCCCTGTAGCATCCACCATCTGAAATGCCTCAAATATCTGATATTTTATGACATGCCAAATGAATTTGTTCTTAGTCCACAACCAAATGAAGGCCTAGATTTTTGGAAAGTCACACATGTTCCCTCTGTTCTTTTTGTTAGGATTAGTGCCCTTAAATCCTATTGTATGATATTATGTATGACATAATGTATGACTTAATATTGTGATTGATAAATTTGTTTTATTATTATCTGAAATGATGGTAACATGAATATTCAGACATTATCATATAGTCCATGAGATGCATAGTATGTGATTTATGTGATTTAGTCACAGAAGATATAAGTCACAAGTTCTTTGTAAACTCAGAATTGTAATTCGTAGTCGGTGATGAAATTGGGCATTTCATCTGCGAAGACTATAACATATCAATTACAATGATTTGTCTTGATCATGGAAGTGGAGACTTCTAGTTGATATGTTTCAAGAGTTAAGACATATTGAAGTGGACCGCTGTGAGATTTATTATTCTCCTAACGACTGTCAATTGAATAATAAAACTCACAACTTATATTTACATGAACTCTTAATCCTGAGAGAATAATGGACCTGATCATGAAGTGTAGGTTGCTTTGATATAGCAGGAGTGAGATCTAAAGTAACGGTAAAAACCTCAGTATGTTGGGCAGCCACATTTAGTGTTGATGGAACATATATTTTCAAGATGGAATTCATAGTCTCTTAACGGAGATACAAAATATTCCCTTGAGATAAGTTTAATGGGTTTGTTATTCAGAGAGTTAGACCTAACCACTTTAGTAAGACTAAAGTATATATTTATGGAATATGATTTCATAAATATATGATGAATAACTTATAAGGATTAAACCGGGTACTCAAGGATAAAGATGTAGTAATTCACAAAGTGGCAGTCTTCATTCATGACTTTGTGTTACTACGAATATTTTATGAGGGAGTTGCATGTACAATAAAGTCTTGGGATATAATTTATAGATAAGGCCTAGAGTGCAACTATATTTATATAGTGGTATTAAATATAGTTAATAGTAACTTTGGACTTGTCAAGAGTTGACAGAAAAGCCCAAGGCCCATTGGAGTTAGTGCCTTATTGCTCCCTTTTGGTCCCACTCCAAGCCACATACTAGAACCCAATTAGAAAGGCTCAAAAGGCTAACCCAATTAGATAATCAGTTATAAGGAGAGAAACATACAAAATTTTAAATGAGACAACATTTTACATGAAATGGTGTATGTGAGTGTTGGACACTCTTGAATTCTCTCTTGAACATTTCATATAACTGATTGAGAGAACACATATCTTGGGCGTTAGTGGAATTGGAGTGAAGATTAAAAGTATTCCCAAGTGCTTACAATCTTTGTTTTGAAATTCACCACACCAAGGTACACTCTCTTGTTCTTAAATTCTGAAATTTACATAGTGCATGTTATCAATTGCGAATGAAGTAGATCCGTTAATTTTCCGTTGCGCACATGTCTAATTCCATCAAATGGTATCAGAGCGGTCTTCAATTTCGAATTGTATAACATGTTTTATGAGTTTTGGAATTAGAGATTATAGTTTCGTATTGTTTGAAGATTATGCATTTAATTTTCTGCATGATTATTGAAACTATGATTTGATAAAAACTGATATTGATGTTATGATGTTGTTTAAATTTGAATTTAAGTATGTTAAATTGATCTTTAAGGCTATAGCATCAATGAATTTCAGTTTTGATATCATTCTCTGTCTATCATGTTCATATGATGCATGTTTGTTCAAGAAAAACCGTAGAAAACTGCCTTTGAGAAATTCTGGAAATTCGAGTTTCACGAGTTTCGATCGATCGAAAATCACTTTCGATCGATCGAGTGAAACAGTAACCAATCTTTTTTAATAGATTGATTTTCGATTGATAGTCGATAGATCGAATTTGTTTTTCGATCGATCGAGGGGCACATTCGATCGATCCAAAGAAGGAAAATCAGAATTTTTTCTAAGTGTTTTCACATGTAAAAGAAGTAAGGCTATGTGTAATTAGATTATGCATGTTTACTAATTAAAAACCTTTAATTTTAAAACATCTAGTGGGAGAGAGATACAAGGGTTGCATCTCATGGCCTCCATTATCGGTTCATAGTAGTGTGGGTAAGCACCTCGTCTTGGCGTATATGCCTCGTGATCCCAAAGGAGGGTGTTTACTTCATAGTGCTACAAGATTGAACTTACGCGTTTAAAGTAGTGTGGACAAGCACCTCGTCTTGGCGTATATGCCTCGCGATCCCAAAGGAGGGTGTTTTTGTTCCATGGTACTACAAGTTTAAACATTATAAAGGAGATGAAATGTGGCTACACATGATTCTAGATAATGGTATACACTAGACTAAGTGTAATGTTAACCTCCCAAAGGAGCTATGTCATTATTACTTAGAGACTAAAGGAAATACGGCATATTATTAGTGTTTGATAAGAGTTATCATGATAGCACTAATAATGAGAATAGTTCTCAATCAATTAATGTGTTTATAATAAACTTGCTACCAAGGAATTATAGATATGGATTGGGTTGTCATTGCATATATTATATTATGGTTTTATTAAGGTTCCATACTATATGTTTATATGCTAAATTGATAATGTCCAGTTCACTTATTATATTCATGTTTATTGTTTTCAGATTTGAATATGGCATCATTTAGCCCACTTGTAACCATTCTTAATCAAAACAAACCGACTGGATCCAACTATGTTGACTGGAAAAGAAATTTGGACATAGTTCTCATAGCTGAAGAGCATAAATATGTGCTTACTAAACCATGTCCTAGCTTTCCTTCATTAGATGCTCATCTTGAGGAAAAACAGCGATATGATCGTTGGCAAAAATCTAATGAAATGGCCAAGTGCTACATCCTAGCATCTATCTCAAATGTTCTACAGCATCAAATGCAGGATGTAGAACTAGCTTCAGAAATTATACTAAGTCTGAAGGAGATGTTTGGTGAGCAAGGTTGTTCTGCAAGGCAAGAGACCATAAGGCAAATTTATAATACCAAAATGGCTGAAGGTAGTTCAGTGAGAGAGCATTGTCTTACAATGATCTCTAATCTGAATACATTGGAAGTTTTAGGTGCCGATATTGATGGAGAATCCCAAGTGGATATGATACTCTAGTCACTACCAGAATCATTCAAGGAATTCAAACTTAACTATAATATGAACAAAAAGATTTATACATTATCTGAATTAATGAATGAGCTGATAGCGGCGGAAGGCATCCTTGGTACTTCCAATGTTGAAGTCAATATTGGTGAAGTTTCTACTTCTCAACCTAAGTCAAAAGGCAAGGGTAAGAAGAAGAAGAAGAAGAAGGACTTCACCAAGCAAGATGGTAAACAAATTGCCTTAGGGGTTGCTGACAAAGGAAAGAAACTCAAAGGAAAATGTTTCCATTGTGGTGAGAAAGGACATTGGAAGAGGAATTGTCCAAATTTTAAGGCTGCCAAGAATAAGGGTATGAATAATACATTCCTTCTTGAAATATGTTTGGTACAGAATCCCACGGATTCCTGGTGTGTGGATTCAGGTTGTACTAATCATATCTGCAATTCCTTGCAGGGGTTTCTGGAGACCAGAATGCTTAAAGAAGGGGAGTTGTTTCTTACTTTGGCTGATGGGAGCAGGATTCCAGTTGTAGTTGTTGGTGTTTATAATTTATGTTTTGAATCTAGAGTTTTAATATTGGAAGACTGTTTGTATGTACCTAATGTTCGTAGGAATTTAATTTCTGCTACTTACTTAGGTAAACATGGATATTGTGTTATCCTTAAAGACAATGTTGTAATAAAGAAATGTAAAGTGTTTATCTGTTCTGGCAATATTGTGGATGGTCTTTATATTTTAACTCCTGATAAGCATGAATTATATAATTCTGAATTAGATAATAACTCTCATGTGAAATCATTAAAGAGAAAGTTTCCTTCTACTAGTGATGCATATCATTGGCACTTACGTTTGGGTCATATTAATTCAAATAGGATTCAAAGACTGATCAAAGATGGACTCTTAGAACCCATGGACTTTGATGAATTTTCAGTTTGTGAATCTTGTTTGGAAGGTAAAATGACAAAACGACATTTTAATGCAAAAGGTAGAAGAGCCCAAGATTTGCTAAAACTAGTGCACTCAGATGTTTGTGGTCCTATGTCAACCCAAGCAAAAGGAGGTTATGAGTACTTCATTACTTTTACTGATGATTACTCAAGATATGGTTGTGTACCTAATGAGACGGAAGTCCGAAACTTTTGAAAAGTTCAAAGAGTTTAGGGCTGAAGTTGAGAATCAATTGGGTAAACGCATAAAAGCCATTCGATCTGATCGTGGTGGTGAATAACTTCTTGGGGATTTCAAGGATTACTTAACTCAAAATGGGATTGTATCCCAATTGACTGCACCTAGAACTCCCCAACAAAATGGTGTAGCAGAAAGAAGGAATAGGACTCTTTTGGAAATGGTTAGGTCCATGATGAGTTATTCAACTTTACTAGTTTCTTTTTGGGGATATGCACTAAAAACTGCAATACATATTTTAAATTTAGTTCCATCAAAATCTGTTCCTAACACACCCATAGAATTGTGGAGTGGGCGCAAGCCTAGTATGAAATATCTCCATATTTAGGGATGTCCAGCACATGTGTTGAAAGGGAAGTCTGATAAGTTGGAAGCTAAAACGGAAGTATGTATGTTTTTAGGTTATTCAAAAGAAACAAAGGGTTATTTATTCTATAATCATAAGGATAACAAAGTGTTTGTTAGCACCCATGCCAAAATTTTGGAAGATGATTATATGAATAATTTTATTCCTAGAAGTAAAGTTATCTTGGCTGAAATGAATGAACCTGTAAATGAACAACCAATGGATGAAACTAGGGATGATGTGGTTGTATTAGATACACCACAAGATACTACTCATGAGATGTCTAATACACAGGTGCCTCGTCGCAGTGAGAGAATTGTTCGGCCTCCTATAAGATTCATAGGTTTGGAAGAAACTTATGAAGCTATCTCAGAAGAGGCTGAATCGGATCCCTACACTTATGAAGAGGCAATGAATGATATAGATGCACATCATTGTCCAAGCTATGAAATCTGAATTAGATTCCATGTATTCCAATCAAGTTTGGGATCTTGTAAAGGCGCCTAACGGCATTAAACCTGTTGGTTGCAAATGGGTTTACAAGAGGAAGAGAGGGATAGATGGAAAGGTTGAAACCTTTAAAGTAAGGCTAGTGGCGAAAGGGTATACTAAAAAAGAAAGTATTGATTATGAGGAAACCTTTTCACAAGTAGCAATGCTTAAATCTATCAGAATTCTCTTATCCATTGCTGCTCATTATGATTATGAGATTTGGCAAATGGATGTCAAGACTGCATTTCTCAATGGCAATCTTGAAGAGGAAATCTATATGATGCAACCGGAAGGTTCATAGCAAAGGACCAAGGGCATATGGTATGCAAGTTGAAAAGGTCCATTTATGGATTTAAGCAAGCATCTAGATCATGGAACATCAGATTTGATCAAGCAATTAAGTAATTTGGTTTTGAACAAAATCTTGATGAACCATGTGTGTACAAAAGACATTGGGATAAAGTAGTAATGTTCCTAGTGCTTTATATTGATGATATTCTACTCTTTGGAAATGATGTAGGAGTGATGTCATTAGTAAAGGTTTGGTTGTCAAGCCAATTTGATATGAAGGACTTGGGTGAGGCTAACTTTATTCTAGGAATCAAGCTTTGGCGAGATCGCAAGAATAAGATGTTAGGCTTATCACAAGCTGGATATATAGATAAGGTTCTAGAACGGTTTAGTATGCAAAACTCCAAGAAAGGATTACTTCCTTTCAGACATGGAGTTCCTTTGTCTGATGACCAAAGGCCTAAGACTCAAGAGGAAGTAGATATAATGAGACAAGTTCCTTATGCTTCTACAGTGGGAAGTCTCATGTATGCCATGCTCTGTGTACTAGACCAGATATTTGCTATTCAGTTGGCATGGTCAACCGATATCAATCAAATCCAGGGCCAAAACATTGGCAAGCTGTAAAGCATATTCTCAAGTATCTACGGAGAATGAGAGATTATATGCTTGTTTACCGAAATGAGGATTTGATACCTATTGGCTATACAGATTCAGACTTTCAATCGGATCTAGATTTCAAAAAATCAACTTTAGGATGTGTTTTCACCTTGGGAGGTGGAGCCATAAGTTGGCGGAGTATTAAGTAATTTTGTATTGCGGACTCCACCATGGAAGCTGAGTACGTTGCTGCTTGTGAGGCAGCAAAGGAAGCTGTATGGCTCAAGAAATTCCTTTCAGACCTTGGTGTAATGAGAATGGAGCAAGTTCCAATCACATTGTTTTGTGACAACAGTGGAGTAGTTGCATAATCTAAAGATCCAAGGAATTATAAGAAAGGAAAGCACATTGAGAGGAAGTACCATATCATTCGAGATATTGTTGCTAGTGGAGATGTGGTGGTAGCAAAGATTGAAAGTGCAAATAATCTAGCAGATCCCTTTACCAAAGTCTTGCCTCAAAGGACCTTCGAGTCACATTTGGAGGGAATGGGAGTTAGATTAGTGCACAATAGTCTTTAGGGCAAGTGGGAGATTGTTAGGATTAGTGCCCTTAAATCCTATTGTATGATACTATGTATGATATTATGTATGACATTATGTATGACATGATGTATGACTTAATATTGTGATTGATAAATTTGTTTTATTATTATCTGAAATGATGGTAACATGAATATTCGGACATTATCATATAGTCCATGAGATGCATAGTATGTGATTTATGTGATTTAGTCATAGAAGATATAAGTCACAAGTTCTTTGTAAACTCAGAATTGTAGTTCGTAGTCGGTGATGAAATTGGGCATTTCATCTGCGAAGACTATAACATATCAATTACGATGATTTGTCTTGATCATGAAAGTGGAGACTTCTAGTTGATATGTTGATATGTTCTAAGAGTTAAGACATATTGAAGTGGACCGCTATGAGATTTATTATTCTCCTAACGACTGTCAATTGAATAATAAAACTCATGACTTATATTTACATGAACTCTTAATCCTGAGAGAATAATGGACCTGATCATGAAGTGTAGGTTGCTTTGATATATCAGAAGTGAGATCTAAAGTAACGGTCAAAACCTTAGTATGTTGGGCAGCCACATTTAGTGTTGATGGAACATATATTCTCAAGATGGAATTCATAGTCTCTTAACAGAGATACAAAATATTCCCTTGAGATAAGTTTAATGGGTTTGTTATTCAGAGAGTTAGGCCTAACCACTTTAGTAAGACTAAAGTATATATTTATGGAATTGGATTTCATAGATATATGATGAATACCTTATAAGGATTAAGAGACCACATGCAAGAGAGGTCCTATTTGACGCGCTCTCTCTGCTGCCCATGGGGGGAGAGAAAAACCTTGAGGGTATGGGTGAGGCTGCTGCCCATGGGGCCAAGAGTCTGCATACCAGAGAGGATAATATCATGCCAGTTGTGAATGGGTGGATCCCCTAACCGGTCTATGTGGTAGTGTGGTATATTTGTGATAATTTATCTTATGTTAGATATTATGGCTTTGGAAATTATATTGTTGATGCTCACAGATTATAGTATATAGTTTTAAGGTATTTACTTTGAGAAACTTTGTGTTTCATTATTAGATCATTCTTGTCAGATTATTATTATTGAAGATGAAACTTGCATTTCCCCCACCCCCATTAAATGTACTACTTACTGGGCTCTGTCTCATCCCATTATTTTATAAACTTTTCAAAGTAAGCAACAATCTTTTGAGACAGCTTTTGGGTGGCTAATAGTAGTTAGACTAACTACTGATGGAGGCTGAACTTTTGAAATTGAGATATTAGATGTTGTACATCTTAGAATAGTCTTGACTCATTTTTTTTGTATATTATAGTGGTTGTGACTTTATTCCCACTGATGGGGCAAGCTGTTGATATGTAATTATTTATTCAGACATCTATTCTTTTATGGCCATTGGTCATTGTAATTAATGCTTAGAGCTCTGACTTACTTTGAGAGTATATTCAATGGAATTATTATGATAATTCTTGATGTTGGTACTTGATATGATTTTTGTGGATTGGATTGTCGGAAAGAAAGAAAAAAAAAAATCTACAGGTACTTTGAGACGTATTTCTCATGCTTTGGACCCTTTGGGGTTTGGGGCGTGACAGTTATGGTATCAGAGCTTAGGTTATGATTCTGTAGACTTTAGAAATAGGAAATTGATTTTGATCTAAGTCAGAGCATTAGGGGTTTGATGAATTCTTTATTTTGTACCTATGTTTCAGCTTCCACCTGCTATTCCTTTTTCCTTATCTATCTTTTCTATGTTAACCTTCTATGTTGCCTTATGATTTACTTCCTTGTTTCTCGGGTATAGGTATAAGCACCTTGGTACATTATGCCTCCCAAAAAGAAAGCACGTAAAGTAAGGCATGTGGATGAGGTTACAGCTCCAGAGCATGGCCATAGGCAACGCCAAGAGCGTGAGAGATCAGTCACTCCTGATGGTGGCGAGATTGATGAGGTGGCAGTGGCAGACAGGATTTATGCTAGGATTGCTAGAGCAGTCCAGGGTGGTGAACGTAGGACGGAGGGTTGCACTTTTGGGGAGTTCCATAAGCAAAACCCTCCAACATTTGATGGGGAGCCTGATCCTATGGCAGCAGAGAACTGGCTGCTAAAGATAGAAAAATTACTGAGAGCCCTTAAATGCACTGACGATGAGAAGGTGATGTATGCCACTTATGCTCTTCAGGGTTCTACTGACAGATGGTGGTTAAGAACTGAGCAATTGTTGAGGATGGAGTTGGGAAGGGACACTCCTATTACTTGGGAGAAGTTTAAGGAAGTTTTTAATAGGACATACTTCCCCGATGTAGTGAGGGACCGTAAGACAAGAGTATTTTCTAATTTGGTTCAGGGGGCTATGACAGTGGAGGAGTATGCCGCTAAGTTTGTTGAGCTCTCTCGCTTTGCTCCTTACTTTATTCCGGATGAGTCTAAGAAAGTGAAAAAGTTTCAGGAAGGCCTTAATGGTAGGATTCGCCCTCTCATTATAGCCTCTGGAGTGGACACTTTTACTGAGGCTGTGAAGTGGGCAATGAGTCTTGAAGAAGACTTTAAGTACAACCCTAGTTCCAAAGAGAGTGAAAAGAAGCAAGGGCCCTTTAATTCTCAACATGGTAAGGGTCAAGGGCATAAGAAAGGATTCTTTAAAAACTCGGGTAATAGAGGACAATCTTCTAGGCATAGCAAGAGTGCCTATCCTCAGTCTGGTGATAAGAAGTCTTGCTCTCGTTGTGGTAAACTTCATGATGGACAAAATTGTGATGGGGTCAAGATTTTCTTTACTTGTAAGTAACCTGGACACTTTGCTAGAGATTGCCCAAGTTCTAAGGGCTCGGGTTCCTCTTCTTCATCTTAAGTTGCAAAGGGTAATGACAATGGGAAGAAGGTGCAAGGTAGAGTGTATGCCTTGACTACTTAGGATGCTCAGGCCATGGATACAGTGGTGGCAGGTATACTTCCTTTGTTCTCTACACATGCTAAAGTTCTTTTTGATCCTGGTTCTATGCATTCTTTTGTTTCTTGTGCATTTGCTAAAAATCATGACAAGAGCCCCGGACTACTTGATTTTGAGTTATCGATTTCTACCCCTGTTGGTGATACTTTAATGACTAATCTTGTGCTTAAGTCTTGTATTATTTGTATTGAGGGTAGAGAGTTATTGGCTGATTTGGTGTTGTTAGATATGCATGATTTTGATGTCATTTTGGGCATGGATTGGTTGGCTTCTTACCATGCTAGTGTGCATTGTTTTGAGAAAGAGGTGGTATTTAAACCTCCAGGTGAATCAGAATTTCTATTTAAGGCTTCATGTTTGCCTTTTATGCCTCGTGTGATATCATGCATACAAGCAAACCGCTTGCTTAGAAAGGGCTGCCAAAGATTTCTTGCTAGTGTAGTGGATTTACAAAGTAGAGAATTGGAGATAGGAGACATTCCCATTGTGAGGGAATTTTCGGATGTTTTTCCTAATGATCTACCTGGGTTGCCCCCGGATCGTGAGATTGAGTTCTCTATTGATCTCCTTCCTAGCACTGCACCTATTTCTAAGGCACCATATAGAATGGCACCCAAAGAGTTGAAAGAACTTAAAGAGCAATTGGTAGAACTGCTGGACAAAGGGTTTATTCGCCCTAGTGCCTCGCCTTGGGGAGCTCCAGTTTTATTTGTCAAGAAAAAGGATGGGTCTATGAGGTTATATATTGATTACCGTGAGCTTAATAGAGTCACCATAAAGAATAAATATCCTTTGCCTCGTATTGATGACCTATTTGATCAGTTGCAAGGAGCACAAGTCTTTTCTAAGATTGATCTTCGTTTTGGTTACCACCAGTTGAAGATTAAGGGTGAGGATATACCAAAGATGGCCTTTTGGACTAGATATGGTCATTATGAATTTTTGGTGATGCCATTTGGATTAACTAATGCCCCTGCTGCTTTTATGGATTTGATGAATAGGGTATTTCATGAGTACTTGGATCGATTTGTCATTGTGTTCATTGATGATATTTTGATTTATTCTAAGAGTCAAGAAGAGCATGAAGAACACTTGAGGATTGTTTTACAGATTCTAAGAGAAAGGAAGTTGTATGCTAAGCTGAAGAAGTGTGAATTCTGGTTGAATCAAGTGGTATTTTTGGGTCATGTGATATCTAAGGATGGAATTACAGTGGATCCTAATAAGATAGAAGCGGTGGTTAATTGGGATAGGCCTACAAATGTGAGTGAGGTTAGAAGTTTCTTGGGCCTTGCTGGTTACTATAGAAGATTTGTAGAGGGATTTTCCCGCATTGCAGCTCCTTTGACACAATTAACTCGGAAGAATGTTAAATTCGTGTGGAAGGAAGAATGTGAGAAAAGCTTCCAAGAGCTAAAGCAGAGATTGGTCACAACTCCAGTGTTAACTATCCCTTCAGGTACAGGAGGTTTTGTCATTTATAGTGATGCTTCTCATAAGGGACTTGGTTGTGTGTTGATGCAAAATGGGAAGGCTGTGGCTTATGCCTCTCGTCAGTTGAAAAATTATGAGAAAAATTACCCCACTCATGACTTGGAGTTGGCAGCAGTTGTTTTTGCTTTGAAAATTTGGAGACATTATTTGTATGGGGAAAGATGCGAGATTTTCACTGATCATAAAAGTTTAAAGTATTTCTTTACCCAAAAGGAGTTAAATATGAGGCAATGGAGATGGTTGGAATTGGTTAAGGATTATGATTGCTCTATTAACTATCATCCTAGTAAGGCTAATGTTGTAGCTGATGCTCTTAGTAGAAAGCCTTCAATTTTTTCAGCTGCTTTGCTAACCACTAGAAAGGAAATTATTCAAGATCTTGAAAGGATGGAGATTGAGGTTGTTATGGGCCATTCTGAGGCCTACCTGGCTAGTTTGAGTGTTCAACCAACTTTGGTGGAAAGAATTAAATTGTCACAGGCCGATGACCCACACTTAAAGAAAATCATGGATGAGGTGCGTAGTGGAAAGAAATCTGAATTTTCTATCTCTGAAGATGGTGCTTTGAGACTTGGATGTAGGCTTTGTGTGCCAAATGATCCATTGATTAAAAAGGAGATTCTAGAGGAGGCTCACTATTCCCCATATACAATACATCCTGGTAGTACAAAGATGTACCGTGATCTTCGTGAAAACTTTTGGTGGAATAATATGAGAAGGGAGATTGCTCACTTTGTAGAGCAATGTTTGACTTGTCAACAAGTTAAGGTGTTGCACCAACGACCCTCAGGTTTGTTGCAACCACTTCCTATTCCCCAATGGAAGTGGGAGAAAATCATTATGGATTTTGTTTCAGGATTGCCGAGATCTCCTAAGGGTCATGATGGTATTTGGGTGATTGTTGATAGAATGACAAAAACAGCTCATTTTCTCCCTATTCTGATGAACTACTCCCTTGATCAGTTAGCTCAACTTTATGTTGATGAGATTGTGAGACTTCATGGAGTGTGAGACTTCATGGAGTACCTGCTACTATTGTTTCAGATAGAGATCCAAGGTTTACTTCTCATTTTTGGGGTGGTGTGCAAAAGGCCTTGAGTACTAGATTGAATTTTAGCACAGCTTTCCACCCTTAGACAGATGGTCAGTCTGAAAGGACTATTCAAACTCTAGAAGATATGTAGAGAGCATGTGCTTTGGATCTTAAAGGGAGTTGGGCTAGTCACTTACCTTTGGTGGAGTTTGCTTACAATAATAGTTACCATTCAAGTATTGAAGCAGCACCTTATGAGGCTTTGTATGGGAGAAAGTGTAGAACCCCAATTTGTTGGGATGAGGTTGGAGAACGAAAAATCTTGGGGCCAGAGATTATTCAAAGGACTTATGAAAAGGTAAATATGATTCGTGATCGACTTCGAGCAGCCCAAAGTAGACAAAAGAGCTATTTTGATATTAAAAGGAAGGCTTTGGAACTTGAAATTGGAGATAAAGTTTTCCTACGGGTTGCACCTATGAAAGGGGTAATGAGATTTGGCAAAAAGGGTAAGTTAAGCCCTAGGTTTGTAGGGCCTTTTGAGGTCTTGGAAAGAGTGGGCGAATTTGCATATAGAATTGCCCTACCACCGGCCTTGTCAAGAATTCATAATGTCTTCCATGAGTCTATGCTAAGGAAATACATTCTTGACCCTTCACATGTTTTGAGCTATGAGCCTCTTTAGATTAGAGATGATTTATCATACGAAGAAGTTTTGGTAGAGATTTTGGATCGTAAGGAGCAAGTGTTACGCAATAGAACAATACCTTGGGTAAAGGTGCTTTGGAAGAATCATTCAGTGAAAGAGGCATCTTGGGAGCGTGAGGAGGATATGTTGTCAAGATATCCAAGCCTTTTTCAAGATCAAGGTACGTAAAATTTCGAGGACGAAATTTTTATAAGAAGGGAAGATTGTAATGTCCCGTCAGTGTTTATAAAAAAATAAAAAAAATAAAAAAATAAAAGTAAGTTCAGATTTTTGGTTTCCCACGTGCCAAGCCCCACCTAACCCCACTACCCACCACTCCTTTTTCAATTCTCCCTTATCTCTTTGACCGGCTCATTTCTTCTCATTTCTTTCTTTTTCTTCTTTTTCATTTCCCGTCTCGCAGCTTCTCTTCACTCCTTCAAACTCTCTTGCCGGCACCTCCATATCACCATTTCCACCATCATTTTTCCAGCAAGATCACCAGAAAATTTTTGGGAACCCATAAACACCTTCACATCCTTTTTTTGAGGTAAAAATTTCTCATCTTTTTGGTGGGTTTTACACTTTTGCTTGAGGTTATTTTTATCTAAGCTTTAATAATGATACCCATGTGATTTATGAGCATTGGAAGTGATATTTATGTGTTTTTATGTTTGGGTTTTGTATTGGTGGAATTATTTGATGAGTGGGTATATATTTTGTGCTATTGATGACTACTTAAGGTTTATGTATGGTGGAAAATTTAGGGGTTTTTAAGTTATAACATGTGATGGTTGGTAAATTTAATTTTTCCATTGCCATTGGGTTTATTTGGAGTTAGTTGAAGTTCTAAATTTCTTGTCTTGGAGGATATTTTGATTTTGCTTTCATGGGTCTCTAAATGATGTAGCGTAAATTTTATGGAAGCTAGTCATAATGTTGGAGATGATATTAAATGGGTTAACTTTATAAATTGGAGTTTATACCTTGTGAATCAATTTGTTGAGAAACTATGGAAGTGGAATATATTATTATTGATGAGGTTAAATGCTTGGCTTGCCTAATTAAGTGATTATTTGGCAATTCCTAAATTGTGGCTAGATGCAATTTCAAGCTCTATACTTATGGTGATAGGTTTACTTGATATTGTTTAGGTTCTAGCTAATCTCCTTGGAGCTTCGAGAATTAGGATTTTGCGGTTGCGAGGTAAGTAGCTTTTTAATGGGATTTTGAAAAATAACCATGTTATATAAAAGTTTGTGGGTTAGACACGCTTTTGGAAACTACCTATGGAAACTATATTTTCCTAAAAACTATTGTGTTGTAACCTTAATATATATATATATATGTGTGTGTGTGTGTGTGTGTGTGTATGATTATATATGGAAATGCATCATATTTGGTATTGCATTTGGGGAAATGCATGAATTGTTGATATGGAAAAATGAGCATATTTTATTTAATCTTTGATAAGGAAATCATGAACTTTATGGTATATTAGAAAATTCAAAGATGCTTATCTTGTCTTGTATTATTTGGGAAATTGATAGAAATCCCTTGACAAGAATGAAGTTGAAAACCTTACAAACTTTGTAGAAGTTAGATCATTTAAGGTTTTTCTGAAACTATCTGGATATAAACTATGTGTTTCAAAGTAATGTAACCTGTGAGCTTTATGTGGTTTTAACACCATGCCATGTGCGATTTCCCGATGATCACTCGATTTGGTTTCCGTAGTCTTTGTGACAATGGAATCAAATCCAAGTCAGTGCCCTTTCACTTTGGATGACGCGTTCTTCCCTGCTGTCCATGGGGGGAAGAGGTTCCTTGATTGTGTGTGGGTGAGGCTACTGTCCATGGGGCCAAGAGACCACATACAAGAGAGGTCCTATTTGACGCGCTCTTTCTGCTGCCCATAGGGGGAGAGAGAAACCTTGAGGGTATGGGTGAGGCTGCTGCCCTTGGGGCCAAGAGTCTACATACCAGAGAGGACAATATCATGCCAGTTGTGAATGGGTGGATCCCCTGACCGGTCTATGTGGTAGTGTGGTATATTTGTGATAATTTATCTTATGTTAGATATTATGGCTTTGGAAATTATATTGTTGATTCTCACAGATTATAGTATATAGTTTTAAGGTATTTACTTTGAGAAACTTTGTGTTTCATTATTAGATCATTCTTGTCAGATTATTATTATTGAAGATGAAACTTGCATTTCCCCCACCCCTATTAAATGTGCTACTTACTGGGCTCTGTCTCATCCCATTATTTTATAAACTTTTCAGAGTAGGCAACAATCTTTTGAGACAGCTTTTTGGTGGCTAATAGTAGTTAGACTAACTACTGATGGAGGCTGAACTTTTGAAATGGAGATATTAGATGTTGTACATCTTAGAATAGTCTTGACTCATTTTTTTTGTATATTATAGTGGTTGTGACTTTATTCCCACTGATGGGGCAAGCTATTGATATGTAATTATTTATTCAGACCTTTATTCTTTTGTGGCCATTGGTCATTGTAATTAATGGTTAGAGCTCTGACTTACTTTGAGAGTATATTCAATGGAATTATTATGATAATTCTTGATGTTGGTACTTGATATGATTTTTGTGGATTGGATTGTCGAAAAGAAAAAGAAAAAATCTACAGGTACTTTGAGACGTATTTCTCATGCTTTGGACCCTTTGGGGTTTGGGGCGTGACAATAGTGGTATTAAATATAGTTAATGGTAACTTTGGACTTGTCAAGAGTTGACAGAAAAGCCCAAGGCCCATTGGAGCTAGTGTCTTATTGGTCCCTTTTGGTCCAACTCCAAGCCACATACTAGAGCCCAATTGGAAAGGCCCAAAAGGCTAGCCCGATTAGATAATCAATTATAAGGAGAGAAATATACAGAATTTTAAATGAGACAACATTTTACATGAAATGGTGTATGTGAGTGTTAGGCACTCTTGAATTCTCTCTTGAACATTTCATATAACTGATTGAGAGACCACACATCTTGGGCATTAGTGGAATTGGAGTGAAGATTAAAAGTATTCCCAAGTGCTTACAATCTTTGTTTTGAAATTCACCACACCAAGGTACACTCTCTTGTTCTTAAATTCTGAAATTTACATAGTGCATGTTATCAATTGCGAATGAAGTAGATCCGTTAATTTTCCGCTGCGCACATGTCTAATTCCATCACTTTTTTGGTATAAGATTCAAGGGTTATGATACAAAAGCTACAAGCTTGGTGATCCAGAGTTGTTTAGACCGTTTGCGAAGGTAATTCAAGAGGCGAAGAACCAAAGTGCCCCCACCACTTATGTGAAATTACAGGTATAATTTTCTAAGCCATTATACTATTATATTTATGGTGTTACCAAAGGTTCAGACTTGCTATAAATTATTAAAAAAAAAAAAAAAAAAAAAACTTCTTTTTTATTTTATCCTTCTACTACTACACAATGAACGATTCAAGTGGTGAGAGTGAGAAGGGAGATAATTGTGGTGTGCATGACTTGTTCTTTATGCTTTTATACATATTATGAATCTTAATGCCTTCCTACGTATGCCTCTCTAATATGTATCTCTTTCTCTCTCTCTCTCTCTCTCTCTCAATTGAGAAATAGTGAGGGAGGGGGGAGGTGGTGTTTAAACCACGGATATCCCAAATTCGAAAGTCTTTTCTAATGAAAGGAAATGAACCAAATGGTTACTTAAAGAAGTTTCAAATTTTCAATAATTTTTTTTTTCCTCTCTCTTTCTCATTCTGTGGCCTGTAACTAAAAAGTTTTTGATGTAATAACTAGCTTGAACTAATCAGTAATTTTATAGATATAATAATGTGATTATCAGGAAGTAATACTTGCCAATAGTGAAAGTTATTTTTGGTGAATCAATGTGCGTTTTGTCTTAAGATTGCTATTGTAACATTTTTGTGAGATAAAACTTAATTCTTAGGGTGTGTTTAGATACCGCTTATTTGCGAAAAACTGAAAACTCATTACTAAAAACATTGTAGCAAAATAATTTTTAAATGTGTGAAGAGTGTTGTGGAACCCAAATTTATATTGAAATCTATGTTTGGATAACTTTTGTGGGTCCGTGAACAGTACCCATGGATCCACAGACAAAATGTAGAACACAAGGATTGGGCAAAACGCCCAATCCAAACACACGCTTAGAATTTCATTGTTGTAAGAGAAGTTTAAAATTTGAAAAAAATAAAGTACCAAAAACTATTACACAAATTCTTTGCCACAATTGTGATGTGACAGTGTGAATGGTGAAGAAAAAATTATGGGTCCATGTGTAAGTGATAGATAGCTACTTACAGTCTGTCATGTCAGAATTGTGGCAAAAAGTTGTGAAATAATTTGTGATCCTATAAAGTATAACCACTCTTAAAATCTATAATTTTTTAGACAATTCTTTTATTAACATTATGGTTCACATTACTAAGTTTGTTCGTTATGATAGGTAGGACATCTGAGCCATGAAGCTTAGTTGATTTCAAAGTTAGTTTGTAAGTCTCCATTTTCCCCTTACACATATTATAAATATGATTTTTTTTTGGCACTATTCATACCAAATCACTTTGTTTATATTTCTATTTTTATACTTTTTAGGCGACAACCATCAAAGTCGATGTCTTAAGGGATTTTCAAGTGCCAGATCAAGGAAAAAAAAAAATATATATATATATATATATTTATACACATATATATACTTGCTATTTTTAGTCTATCAGCCATAGCAGCAGTGGTTGATTCTCCCCTGTATAGCAGCCTTTGTTATTGTATCGTTGCAATAATGCTTTAATTTCACTATATTAAATAAGGGATATTAAATGGGCAGTAAGGAATGGCGTTTTAGTGAATTTTTGGCCTGATTCTTTGAGCCTTGGATCAGCCTAATAGGATCTACAATGAATCTTATTATTATTGCTGTTGTGCATGGGCATGGCAAATTCGTTGCATTTGATAGGCCAAAAACGAATTGGCCCCTTGTGATGAATTAATTGATTAATTACCCAAGTTCATTAATTAATCAAATTAACATGCAAACGTGTGGTAGCACAAACAAATCACCAAATAACTAAATATGCAGCGGAAAATAAATGACACGGTGATTTGTTTACGAATGGGGAAAACCTACACGGCAAAAACCCCACCGGATGATTTTCAGGTCACCACTCCCAAAATTCCACTATTATCACAACAAGCGGTTACAAGTAAAGGAATCCCACTACCTTATACCAACCTACAGTTGAACCCTTACCCCAATACCCAATTGGACTTGTTCTGTAATGACAATTTCCCCTTTGATGCACGGCTCCCAAGTACGTGACTAACCAATTGCGCAGATTCCAGTACCCGACTTCAATCACCAACTAGAGAAGGTTGTTGGCTGCAAAGTTCTTCAGTTCATCCACACGATAAAGATTTAGAAGATGCTTGGTCACAAAACCCTACGGTGCACATACACAGCAACTTCTTCAGAAGAGATGAACTAGGGCAAAACTTTGTCTCCGGTTACAAATTGCTTGAACAAACTTTGCTAAACACTTGTGCAACTTGTGTACACTTTGACGGCCCTTAAAATAATCCTTTTATATGTCTAGGGTTGTGAGAAAAGAAAGCCCAAACACATAATCACGAATTAAAGTCAAAACAAAACTCATAATGCTCGACAGATACCTGTCTGTCGAGATGCTGTCGAGCAACTGTCGAGCCACGGGGTTGGAACAACTTCTTAAGCTCGATGGATAGCTAGCTGTCGAGCTTTAATGAACAGCACTTCTTCAGCTTGAATCTTGGACAGACTTGCATGTCTTCAACACTTGATCTTGAAACACAGTTTTTTGAAGTATTAAGCATATCCTAGATCTACCCAAATACAAGTAAAGTGCGTTTTGTCAAAGGATAAGCCAATTACATAAAATAGTGACATATGTTCCTAACAAGTGACTCACATATGTCCTAACAGTATTAATAGCTAGAATTGTCTTTTTCGTTACGGCTTTGTAAATTTGTTGTGTCCATAATTATAATAGCATTCTAGTGGGAGATAGTCCAAGATTGTGAAATAATAATGGTTGCCCTCTATGCAATTCTTCTCCAAAAACAAAAATTATTTTTATAAAGATACTTTTCTATAAATTGTGAAAAACGAAACTATATTTCTATCTGTTCTTTTTTCATGGAAAAAAAAAATACAAAATATATGCCATATGCAATGTTTATAGCGATAAAAAAAAGTTAGTCCACCTCTAAAAAAAATAATCTCCACATCTTTATAAATATATAAAACCGAAACCTCTGAAACTTCCACAAATTTCCACATCATCACTATTTTCTTTTTCTTTTTATTTTAAATTCTTTTTATTTTCGTTCCCCCACTATATAGAGTTTTGGTCGTGGTGATGTCCTTACTCCGAGGACACTTTGGAGGTAGTTTAAACATAGTATAATTCCAATTATTAGGCCATTGCACAGCCAAAAAACAGAAACAAACTTTGCTATACGTGTTTCAATCCATAAACATAACAATTTGTCTGCCTATTTCTTTGCTATACATTAGCTAATATTTTGTTTGGAGGGGGCGTAATTAAAAAATTATTGATATTGTTTGTTATAATTAGAATTATACAGTACAAATCAACACTCTTCCAATCCGTCGTTTAAAAAAATGATAATAATAAGAGGGAGAATTCTATTATAATTGTATCACGTACAAAGCCAATTTTGTTGTAGTATTGTTGGCTCAGTTTTGTGAAAGTATTTGGTTATGATTTTTTTTTATTACGCATCTTTGTAGATTTGAATTTTGATTTAAATTATGAAATATGTTATTAATAACTCCTCTTTTCATTTGTTTGATGGTTCTTCATGTTAATTTTCTGTTTTTGTTTTCCTTTTGATTTTGCAGGTTTCCTAGGAACACAACCTAGCAGGTAAGAGAATCAGTTATGTTTTTATCTACTTTTTCTTTTAGGTACAATGATGTTTTACAATATTCCTCACTTAATGTCACATATAATCTGGTATATAGAGAGTAGATAATTGAAGGTGTTCTAGAACCATCAAAATCTAAACCTTCCAAAGGTGGTGTTTTACAAATATTTGAATCTAAATCTACAGCTACAAAGAACTTGGTATGTGTTTTTTTTTTTTTTTTTTCATATGAGTTTGTCTAATTCTATGTTATTTATTTCTTTAGTTTGATTTCAAAAATATGTGCATGTTTATGATTCCTTTTTGTGGTTATAAGTTTCTATAGTTTAAAGGATAGGTTTTTGTTTGCTTTTTATGTCAGAACATCCTCCTTCCTCCATTGTAAGTATTGAATTTAAAACAAAAAATCTTTTAAACTAAAATTTTTACTTATTAATTTTTATGTTAGAATATATTCATGAACTTTGAGGTTTGTAAGATTTATAGTTGGAGTTTGTGCAAGTATTTGGTCAAGAATATAATTATGTGCTCTCTACTATGTGGGCTAATGATAAGTTTGTTAGAGAAGCTTAAAATGTAATATCAACTTTCTCATTATTTTTATTTTTTTATGAGAGTAGACCACAAACAGAGAAGTTCTATTCTATTCAAAATTTACTCTCAACTTTCTTCTTCTTTTCCTTCAATCTATAAACGTCTCAAACAACAGTCATCCGCCAACTTCGTATTAGCTAAAATCATATTACATGTTTAATGTCTATTTTAGTGCAGAGATTTGTATGTAATGTTTCTTATTGGCAAATTTACGGACACCGAGAACATGCTCTATTAGCTTGAACTCACATGTCTATAACAAAAACTACTCAAAGAAGAGATAAACCCGTGCATCGCACAGTTTAGTGACTAGTGTTTTATATTACTATTAAACTCTATGGATTTCGTAAATGAAGAGTAACTGACCTTGTTTGGGTCGATTTCTATTTTTAGGTTCTATTTTGTTTCTATACTTTAAGTTTGTAATTGAGTTGATTCTCCAAAAAAAAAAAAAATTGTCTTTGACTTTAGGGTTTATTTATGGGTAAAAGTTTATCAAGAAGATATCATACCAATGACTGCATGTTACTATACAGCACATGAATTGTGTTAGTAACAATCCTAAATTGTTTGGTCACAGATCGAGTATATGGACTTCTCCAAAAAAAAAAAATTTGCACAAAATTTGCCCAAAAATATGCACCAAAAAAAAAATTGCACAAAAAAATTTCTCTCTCTCTCTCTGTGTATTCTTAACAATCATTATTTGGAAAAAAGAATTTGATGAGATTCACATTAACTATTGCCATTTGATTTAAAAGTTCTTAGAAAAAAATCTAATTTGAAGATCAATTGATGTAATAGGATCTAATCATGTCCAATTTTAAATGTTTGAAGTACTCCAATCATGTTAAAATTATAAAATTTTAAATTAAAGCCTTTGTCAATACGCAAAGATTTTGAAAATTTCCATTAGAATCCTACTTTTTAATGCTTTGTTTAGCAGATCAGAATCACGATCTGATTGCTTACCTAAATCCTAGTCTCCCTCACCCAATAGGAAAGATCTGACTTTTCTCTTCCTTCATCCAAAATCTCTACTGGCATTGATGGTTGTTCACAGTGAAGATTCAATAAAATAATGGGGAGTGTTAATTTCTTCAAACCTCAAGCGAGGAGAATGTTTTTTCCCTTCAGATTTAGGGTAGAGTGTCATCTTCTCAAACCTTAAGAAAATGAAGTGTTATTGTCCCAAAAATTATTTAAAATATTTTCATTTCAAGAGTTATTTCACGTTTCACATTTACACATTACAAAATTACATCATATAATTAGTACACTTATATTAAGCGACATAGACGTGTACAACTTTTTCTTTTATTTAGAAGAAAAGGTATATGGTAGGTTTTGTTTCTAAAAAAAATATATGGCAGATTATTATTATTTTTTTTTGAAAAACAAAATTTTAAATACTTTTGGTACGTTGTAGAATTTTAAAAAGAGTAATATTTTTTAAACTTTTTGAAATTTAAGAGCTTCACATCAAGGGCAGTTCAACTATATAGGCAAGTCAGGCCATTTCCTATTTCCCCAAATAAAAGAAGGCGCCCTCTATTAATCAATATAATTTATTCTATTTATTTGTCTTACATTTTAATTAAGATTGCTGCAAAAAAAAAAAATTTTAAGGCCTCTCTATTAGCCAATAGAATGCATTGTCTATCAAAATGCTTCAACTATATCCAAAACACATAAGTATTTTTCAATTAAATAAGTCTAGGTACATATATAATTTCACAAAAAATTCACATCAGCTTAGGTGACAAGCTGTTAATGGTGAGTAAAAAAAGTGATGTCAGTAGCAAACTTAAATAAGAACCTATAAAAGCTTGCCAACTCAATTGTTGAGAAAACTTTTATATATGTAGCATTGCTCTTTTTTATTAAAGGTGAAGAGACAAGATTAAAGCCTCATTTATCCCACTATTTATCTCTTTATTTCCACTATTTATCTTCTTCTTCTTTTTTTGTTTTACCTATGTACTTACTATCACATCATATATTTTGAACAAAATTTATCACCTTCTCCACACACATTTAATGGTTAACACCTTCTCTTTACCAATTATAACGTGGGTTGATCATGTGATACATCAATCCACGTTCATTACTTTGTTACAATTTTTTTTAACTTAATTAGTTTTTTTTAAACAATGTATTTTAATTAGTATTAACTTTTACCATTTGTAATGTACCTCAGCCACATAATAACCTACCTAATAACCCTCCTAGGGGTGTCCACGGGTCGGTCCGGGTCGGGTTTGTGCCCAACCCGGAACCGACCCGATGACATCGGGTTTCCGGCAAGAAAACCCGCCGCCGACCGCAAACACCAACGGGTCAGGTCGGATCGGAGTTGTTTGATCGGCGGTCGGATCGGTTGAAGCCGACGATGATGCTGCCGGAGATTCCATTTTGACGGCGATCTGTATTTTTCACCGGATCTTCGCTGGATTTGTGCAAAAATCACTAGATCTAAGCAAAAAAACATCAAATCGTCACCTGATTTTTGCAAAACTCACAATATCTGAGAAAAAATACACCAAATAGTCGCCGGAATCTGCAAAAACCCAGTAGACCTGCACCAAAAATCGCCGAAATCAGCCTAGATCTCCTCGAATCTCACCGGATCTCACCAAATATGGTCGAGATCTCGCTTGGATCTCCGCGAATGTCGCCGGATCTCACCAAATCTCGCTTGGATCTCTCCAAATATTGCCGAATTTGTATATAACGTCGGTCAGGTCGGGTGGCTCGGGTTTTGGAGAAGAAAACCCGCCACTCGACCCGCCAGCGTCGGGTCTTGGGCTTGGAAACCCGTCACCGACCGTCGGAGTGGTCGGTTCAGGCAGTTGCCGGTTCGGGTTCGGGCGGGTTGCTCGGGTTGGTCGGGTTCCGGGTTGGGTTGGACACCCCTAAACCCTCCAACAACTAGCACACCATCCCCACGTGACACACATGTGGAGTGTAAGTCAGAAAAAATCCCAGCACAGCCGCGATGGACTAGGATTGTTCGACAGGCTTCAGTGCAATTTGTTACCCAAGGCTGTGACCTTCAGAAATATGGAAGTTGTATGGGAAGATGAGTCATCATGGGCTTGTCGAGGAACCACTGCATTCATGGACTTCAAAGAGTTGCTGTCATGGATGATTAGAACGCAACAGAATACAGAGTTGTTCTCGGTCACGATTTGGACAATATGGACACATCGGAATCGAGTCAGAACTAACCAACCTTGTCGCAGTCCAAATCAACTCGCAAACATGGCCAAAGAACTCCTAACGGAATTCCAGGCGGTGCAGTAACCTTCCCAACCACAGTCCACACCGATCCGAGTTCGTTGGAGAGCTCCTATCTTGGACATGGTAAAGGTCAATTTTGATGGTGCACTATTCAGTAGGGAGCAAAAATCAGGGATTGGAGTTGTTATACGCAATGCACAAGGAGCTGTCTTGGCCTCTCTATCTAGGATCCTAAGCCGTGTACACTCTCCATTTGAAGTTAAGGGTATAGCTGCAGCTTCGGCCTTGCAGCTAGCTTCAGACCTGGGGTTTCAAGAGGTCATTTTGGAGGGGGATTGTCAAGTCCTCATGCATGCCCTCAAACATGACAGCCCCTTCTTGTCAACAGATGGTATAATACTTGATGCAGTGAGGTCAAAGGCTAGATGTTTTAGTAAATTACACTACTCTCATGTTAAGAGAGAGGGTAATATGGTTGCTCATGTTTTAGCTCGTTTTGCTTTAAATGTTTCAGATTATAGTGTGTGGATGGAGGATGTTCCACCACAGTTTCATTCTTTTGTTTTAGCAGACTCTGATGGTATTTATTGAATAACTAGGCTTACTGCACTTTCTGCCATTTTCCCTTCTTTCTTGAATCACTGCCCATAGTTAATTGCATATAAACCAATAAGTTACCAATGTTACAGAAATAAAATCATATTCAACAGTAAATGGGGGAAAAATTGGCTTTGTTTCACAATTAATATTACCTTGTGAGCAGGAAGGTCAAGGTCCTTGCTCCCAATAACTGTCCAAATTTGGTGCTCACTAAAAGAAAAACCTCGTGCAAGACCACAGCTGCTGCGCTGCAATAGAATCAAAGAATTGTTGCCTCAAGCTAGCAACCTACTTTTATAACAATAAGTCAATACGAAGCACAAACACTACACACGAAAATATATGTCAAATGATTGTAGTAAGCTAAATGGTCCAGCTCTTCGTATGCTTTGAACTGAAACCCAAATTCTTTGTAATGGGCAAAGAAATGTATATCATTATAAACAGTGGTACTTTCAAGAAATCTCTTCTTTCTCATATTAATTTAGTTTTTTTTTTTTTTTTTTGCTTATTCATATTAATTTAGATGTTAATTAGTGGGATTGGAATGTAATCTTTTTCTTTTTTTGTGGCTAAGTTAAGGGTAATTGCCCCCTAGATCTTTCTAGCCATACAAGTTTTGGTCACGTTGGTTGTGCATGTAAATTGTAAGGTTTAAAGGCAAATATATTATAGAGTCATAGACTATGACTTACCTTATTTTCTTTTACAATATTGGTTAAATTAGTCATTAATTAGTGTGATGTATGAGAGAATATATATATTTATATATATATATATATGAAACTTTTAAATCAGTACGAAAAAAAGTCAAATCAAAGAATTTATAAAAAAAAAAAAAAAAAAAAACATTAATTTGTTTAAATAAGAGTAAAATTTTATCAGAATTTGTGTAGTGTTGGGTTTATTTTTTTTATTACTTTTTTTGGTTAAAACTATGATTTTTTATTAGTTTTATTTAGCATATAACAAAATCATATATATATATATATATATATATATACACACACATATTTATATCTGCGTGTGTGTATAAGAAAAAAAAAACTTTGTTATTAAAAATATCTTCATATGTTATAAAAATAATAAAACTTCTTAATTTATATAATTTCTTGGTAGTATAATGTTTATAGAAGCAGTATTTTTTTTAACTTTTTGAAATTTCTAAAATAGATTTTACTTGGATTTTTGTTAGTTATTTCAAAAACTTATAGTGTGCCCCATTATATAAGGAGGAAAAATGTAAAAAAAAAAAAAAAAGTATAGTGTCCACTTGGCACAAACACAAACCTATAGAATAGAATTCTAATTATATAGTATATGATATCTTTTTTATGGGAAACTTTGACAGTTTTATTAAGAATGCACTAAATCAGTATGATAAACATCTTCAACATTGGAGGAACATACTCCATCAAGACCGTGAAATTTATTATGAATGTTTAGGTGATAATAATTAAATGTTTGATTAGTATATAATTTCACAACTTTTGTATAATATACTGAATGTCATTAGTTTTACATGGAATGACTCTTTGTGGTATACAAATTTTAGTCATAGCTTAAACAAATTCTATTACTTTCATTAGCAATGACTTATCATGGACAATAAAGTTAATTTTTTGGATTTTTAAAAATATTTTGAACTATAAAACTACAAGAATAATTAACTTGCAAAAAAGGGAGTTCCTGCTCTCTCTTTTTTAAAGAATAATGTATTCAATAGCCTTTTATTTTTTATTTTTTTTAGTTTATTTATTTTCATTAGTACTGCGGTTTATAAATTTATACCATTTTGCTAATGTTCAATATATTCAAAATGTTCCTGCTGCTATTGATGATGACTAGTGGCAGTTGGAATTTATTTTTTGAAAAGACTACAATGAAAAACAGATCTTTGTTGTTTGATTTTCGTCACTATCGTGACAACTCAAACTATTCTTATTGGAAAGTTTATCTTTGTATTTTATCTTGGTTTTCTTTTGTATATATAGTTTAAGTCTGTTAGCATTCTCTTTCTTCTTCTTAAAAAAAAAAAAAGAAAAAAAAAAAGAAGAAGATAAGAGCAGCTTTCCTTTCTTCTTTTTTTCTTTTCTTCGGGTCAAATCCATGTATAGATGTCTCTATGAACTGATAGACTCCGGTAATTTGGATAAAGATGAAAGTTCAATTAGTGTATAAAACACCTTGAACGTTTTGACCCCCAATTTATAAATTACCAATTCAAGCTTATTATCAAACAATATATGTGCGGAACATGAACATAAGCTTATAACAGAATTGATAAACAATCTTAACCAATTAAAATCACATCCATAGCAGAAATTAAATGGCAAAGATTAGGAGAAGAGAGATGCAAACACAAGGACAACACACGATGTGTTATCGAAGAGGAAACCGAAGTCCTCAGCGTAAAACCTCTCCACCGCCCTCCAAGCCGTAAATAATCCACTAAAGAATGTAGTTGGGATATATGAACAGCAGAAGACCCTCCAAGCCTAATCTACCTAGTGTACCTAAGCCCTCCAAGCTCCTACTCCAACGAGGTTATGCCGAACCTATTTCTTCTTTAGCTTACCGGATTCCGCTATAGCCCATAGCATCAACCAATATGAAATTGGTCCCTTCCTAACTGCTTCCCAAAGCACCAAAGAGCCTTCTCACAGATGTGGGTATGGTGAGAAAAGGATTTGGCTAAGAACCTCTCAAGGATGTAACAATGGAGAGGGTGGGAGTAGAGGAATTTGAAGAGTCTCTATGTAAAGATTGTGGATGAGTCAAATCTTGTTTTTTTCTAGGGTTTCTCTCTCAAAATTCTCTCTGGAAGCTCTCTACATTTCATGGGTATAAGGGGTATTTATACTGGGGTGAGAGTAGAATGCGAAGAGTCAGGTTTTTCAAAACAGAGCTGGCTGGCGGCTTGGCCTCGCGACTTGATTGAGTCGCGAGTTCAAGCCGCGAGATAATAGAACGGCCAAGCTGGACTTTTTGTCCTGTAGTGCTCCAGCTAGTGTAACTGTTCATCTTCTCTGCACGCTTCAGTCGTGTGCTGCAGTTGGCGGCTTGCCAGTCGCGAGTCAGCCGCGAGTCTCTGCATCCTTGCACAATCTTGAGCATTTCTTCACACTCTCTCACTCACTACCCTTACATGAATCCCACCTAAATACAGGGTTACTAATTGCTAAAATACAAGCAAATTTGGCACGGAATAAAGCCAACAGACTGTTTGATAAAATTCAACCTTACAATCTCCTCCTTTGGCTATTCCGTGACAAAACCCTAAAACAAACTCTAGACTTAACATGTGAGTTGGGAACAGTTGAACAAAACTCACTCACACCTAACTCTAGAATCTGTGTAGCTCTTGAAACATATGAACAAGTAACTCCTGAAACACAACAACACAATATGATCATTGTATGCAGAAAAACTTGTAATGCATATGAGGCAAGTACAATGCGATCAAGCAAAATGGACTTTAAGAAACAAACCATGGCTTGACCAAACAAGCAATCACTATAAAATAGTGACCACAATGCTCATTCACACTTGGAATGAACATCTAGACATACAAGCTAATAAGCTCAATGCAAATCACTTGCATGTCCAACACTCAACCAATGCACAATACATGAAGTATATGCATCTAGGAATAAAATCCTACTAGGGCACAAGAGTGAAAGTACTTAATGTTATGCAAAACATAGCAACAAGTACATAAGCTAAAAAGCAAAGGTACAAAACATAAAGGCTGCATAAGCATGCATGGTACAAACCATAAAAGCCTACAAATTACATGAAAACAAACCCTAAAAGCTTACAAAAGCAACATGGGTACAGAAGTACCAAACACATACTTAATAACATCTTAAGTATTAATAAACCAAAGTTTCACAAAAGCTTTTAAGACAAAATCACAAAAGCATGCATTGTACCTATGACCAAGAGTATATATAAACTATAAGCAGATAACTGTTCTGAAAGAAAACTGAACTAGCCAAAAGTTAGTCTATCCAAAAGTATGTGTGAGTGTATATAGCAGCTCCTTCTTCTCGAGTACACAACTCCCCCTTTCACTATGCTCTCCCCCTTTTTTGGCATGAATAGCTAAAGGCTGTCTTCTAGCTTTTGTTGAATAGCATCTAACTGTGTCTCTATTGTCATGAGACGTATTTGGACCTGATTGTTGGTGGAGTAGAGAACTTTTTCAAGTCCAGCAATACGCAGATGCAAACTCTCAAACAAAGTAACCAACCTATCAGCTTGAGGACCAGATTGTTCTTGCAGAGTGCTGGTCGTCTGTAACTCAGGAGTGAAGGGAGAAACGGGATTGGTACGCATAGGCGTAGTTGAACCATGAGCGGATGAAGTGGCATGAAGGAAGGGTTCACTCTTAGGTGCTTTGGAAGAGTGACTTTTGCTGGCTTGAAGGGAAATCATGGATAGTGGATGATGACGAACCATTTTCTTCCCATCTGTTGGTGGACTTACCCCTTCAAGAATCATGATCTTCATGACAAGACTACAAAAAGGAATACATGTTCGAGCTGCTGATCGAGCCGCTGTCTTCCTAATGGTCTGAAAAATGTGGGCACATATGTTCGATCGGAACCCCGGTGATGAGATCACATAGGAATTATGCTCTTCCAAGGTTGAAACCATGATCAATTTAAGAGTCGTCAGTTCAGGTGCAAACTTTGCAATGCCTATGGATGTGCCTTTGCTTGAGACCTCATGATTAGGCCCGAGAACTTGGAGAATGTCTTGTACCTGAAGCTGTCAATCATCATACGGAGTGAGGTCTACATTTGCCAGTCTAGTGATGCGAAGGACCTTTGCAATGTAGTCTGGATTGATGTTGAACTCTTTTCCTCGTACCTAACACTTCAACTCAACTCCGGTATATCGAGCATTTGAATAGAATTCCTTTACCAATTCATCAATCGGGTCCTCAAAGTTCCTGAACAGATCAGCCCAATCTTTTGCTTCAAATATCCTAGGGATAAATGTAGTTCCCAAGGTATCAAATTTAACCACTCGTTCCACCACAGTAGGAGCTTTCTCAAAAAGGCTGGAATGTGTTTGTGAATCGAGAGGAGTCCTGAATCTCTTACTGTTTGAGTCTTGAGATGAACTGCAAGTCCGTTTCGAAATAGGATATGATGGAACATCAGTCATAGGCTCTTTTCCTCGAGAGGTACGTCGAGACATCTGCAAAAGAGCATACACACAACAGAGAACCAAGTGTAAAACCACAACAAACATAAACTTGATTAGATCCAAGTTAGTCAATGAACTAAGTGCACATTGATATGTAGAAAGAGATATCACTCAACCACAGTACAGGAACCAAGTTAACATTAAAGTAGCATGTGCAACACTTGCGCATGTGATGTGCAAATATGATGAAGAAGCAGGCACAACTAAGTGCAATGGAATCAATGAACACTACAGTGTCACAAGTAACTGTCATTGTGACAATCTACGACAAGCATGAAATGCACAGCACAGCACAGACAAGATATACTACAAAAAAAAATGAGAAGCATACACAAAAACATGTATATCAAGCATCATATTCTTAATGACAACAATATACAATTAACAAACTAAGTCAAATAACCCCAACCCACAACCGAATCAACACATATACCTAATCTCAACAACAACACAAAAGTCCAAGAAATCAAGGCAAGAAATATGAAATACTGAGAGAAAATGAGAAAACCCATACCTTTTTCTTAAAGATTGAAGTTAAAGAGATGATGAAGATGGTGGTTTAGATGAGAAACACGGTGGGTTTGTGAGAGAGAAGACAATGAACAGTCAAAATGCTCGAGGGAAAACTCAAAAGTTTTGAAATAAAACTGACCTTAAAACGCAAAACACGCATTTTTCGCGACTGAATTAAGTCGCGTGCAAGTCACCAGATCAAGTCGCCAAACACCTTAAAGACAAAATTCTGAAAATTTGCCTAAGTGTTTTTCGCGACTGGAAGTTCTACCCGCGAAGAAGTCGTGAGGTAAGCTGCAAAAATCTCTATGTACCCCTCGCGACTGGACCTTCCATCCGCGAACAAGTTGCCACTCTGAGCCACAAAAAACATAAAAACCCAAATTTTGAAAAATATTCCAAGTATTTTTCGCGACTGGGGTATTTACCTACCAGTGAGTCGCGAAAAATCTCTGTATGGGCTCGCGACTGGAGCATGCGACTGGGCCAACCCGCGACTGAGTCGCCAAAACAGGGCAACACTGGTTTTGAAAATTTTGACAATTTTTGTAGAAACAAAGTACTTTCCAAAAACAACTAAAACACTCAAAAATATTTTTGTGTTTAATCAACAAAGATTGAGCATGTGAAAAACACATTTAATCAAGTACAATCACATAAATGAATAAAGCATTCATTGAGCATAAACATGTGTGATATGTGTGGGTACCAAAAATGAGATAGTCCTTAGTCTAATGTGAAGCTTCAATGATCAATTCAATCAAGACATACATAACTAGCACTAGATAATGTGACTCATCTCAATTATAGAAATATGCATATATGACCTCCCACATAAACTTGAGTAAAATATCTTTGAAGCTTTTCATTTGGCTCCATGTTCAACAAATCATTTGATTTTTTTGAATCAACACATCTCATTATGAGATCGATGCCTGAAATTTTTGATATTTCACTTTGATGAGTTATCCTTTGGCTTTTTGGGCATCATACAATTTTCATAAAAGTCGCTTTCCCTTTTTCCTAGTCAAATACTAGTATGTGCGACAGGCTTTTGCAGCTCAATATCCCTTTTCATTTGGAGATTTACATTTGGTGAGCTCTATAAGCAAAAACAATAAATAAACGAGTGGGAAGATATATAGGCATAAGTCTATGCATGTCTCAAGATCAACAAAACCATTCACTAATCATTCATGACAAGTGTTAGGTTCTAAATGTTTAGAACAATTGGAAAATCGTGAACACAAACTTGTTTAGATATAGATCTTAGAGTCTATAGGTTTTATTAGACAATGCTCAAGGTGATTCAAGTCAAGATTCAAGAACATACAAGCTGCAGGAAGAAGACTTCATATTCTGCCTGGTTCGATCGATCGAAGAACAGGCTCGATCAATCGAAAATCGTATCTGCAGAATTTTAAGTCGGCCCAAACAGCAGCTTAAGCCCATTAAGGATTAGGGTTTCAGATCTACTTCTCTCACTATATAAAGGAAACCCTGAGCCACGTTTTTGAGACTGGAGAGAGAGAGATTAGAGTGCCTCTTGTGCCTCTTTTGGTTTTAGGTTTTGTACCCAAACCTCTCTAAAGTCTTGGTTGCTTGAGAGTTGTATTGTTGCTCATATTTTCTGTTTTGTGTAAATCTCTTGTGAGATCTAGAGGAGCTTTCTTTTACACAAAGCTTAGGGTTTTCAAGGAGGAGATGTTATCTACACCTTGATGATCAACTCAGTTTCTGCCATTGAAGCCTCTGAATCGCCATGTCTTCAAATTCTAGATTTTTGAGGCTTTTCAAATGGTGGATGCCAGAGGTCACCTCCTTCAGTTGTGGGCATTCTCCAATTACAAGCTTTTCAAGAAGAGGTAGGGTTCATTCATCTATTATCAACCTATTCAATCCTCCCAAATTATAAAGCCCTAGAATCTTGAGTTTCTGGAAGCTTCCTCCCTCAATATGTAATTGCTCACCTCCGTATCCATCGAGAAGCCAAAGACGCATCAAATTAGGCAGATCTTGAAGGACCTTTAATGGATCTTCCGTTAATTTTGACCAGTTTAAAGAAATTTTAACTATACTGTTGAGTTTCAGAATCCATTCTGGAAACTTTTCTAGCCGCCCAGATAGGCAAAGACTTTGTAGGAGGGGTGGAGGAGAAGACATTGATTGTAATTCAAGAACTTCTTCCTCACTTGTTGCCCTGATTCTCAATGATTGAAGGTGGCTCATTGTCTCTAGCACGGTGCACAAAGCTATCCCATTTTCTCTCTTCAATTTAGCGATCTCCAACTTCCTCAACTGTCCCAAACTCCCCAATTCTGTTATAAGGGCATTGTTGTTGGCTTCAATCTTAGAAAGCTTTTGTAAGGATTGTAAATGCCCAATACCACTGGGTATCTTTACTGCTTGTGGAAAGTCAAAACAGAATTCTGCATCATCGTATTCAATGTGCGCCACAAGATACCGTAGCTTATGGAGCCTACTAATCTCTGCTGGTAGTTCAGACACAAGGGAACGTTTTAAATCCAAAGTCTCTAGGTAGTGCAATTTACCTATCGACTTAGGAAGCATTTTCACTTTTGTATCTCTAAGGCTTAAATATCTTAGATGTAATAGGTTTCTAACTTCTTTAGGAATGTAATCAATTGGAGCACCTTCAAAATCCATTGTTCTCATGAGCTTGAAATTTGCAAAACAAGTAATAAAAAAAGGATTGGGTACTTCATCTACCCCAAAAATAAGAACAGAACGAGTTTGGGAATTAGAGATACTCTGCAATGGAGTATTTACATTGTTCATAATTGAGAGATGTCGTGCAATTTTGTTAAAACTTGTGTAGTTCTGAATTGAGACTAAGCAAAAATTCAACTCTTCTGATCTTGAAAGAATGACCTCACGTAACATATCATGAACTCGACAAAATATTTTTTTGCCAGCTTCATTGCACTTTGCCACTTGAACTAGGCTTCTATGAATGAGATGGTTCAAGTAGCCTTGTGCAACTTCTTCCAATGTTATTCCTTGTTTTTCTTTTACAAAACCCTCAGCCATCCAAAGCCGAATTAGTCTTGCACAATTTATAGGGTAATCTTCTGGAAACATACCTAAATATAGGAAACAAGCTTTAAGGTTGTAAGGCAAAGCATGATAACTAAGCGATAGAATTTTAAGAATACTTCTTAGACGTAAATTAGTGTCTAACTCCAAACTAAGACTATCATACAATTTACTCCACTCAGAAACAACCTTGCCTTTGCTTGACAAAAGACCGCCTATAACCACAATTGCAAGTGGCAAACCTTCACATCTTCCAAGTATTTTGCATGACAGCTCAACTAGTTCACGGGGACAAATGCCCTCTTCAGCTTGGAACACCTTCTTGTAGAATAGTTCCAAAGCTTTATCTGAAGTTAGAGGTAAGTGCTTGTGCACATAACACAATGAAGATTCACTGTGAGTGGGAGCAACATCCTCATTTCGAGTTGTGATTACAATTCCACTACCTTTGTCATTATTAGGTAAGGCAAGTTTTATATGCTCCCAAAACTCTATATCCCATAAATCATCAAAAACAACTACATACCTTTGTTCAAGTAAATATTGCCGCAATACCTCAATGAGCTTTACCTCTTCCATTGTGTTAATTTCTTTAGGTGCAAACTCCTTTCTTGCCTCATAGAACTGTTTTATCATGTTCCTAAATAGCTCTTCCATCTTGTATAATTTAGACACAGTGATCCAAGCACGACAATTAAAGTGTGCAACCACCTTCTCATTGTCATACACTTTCTTGACAAGAGTAGTCTTGCCAACACCACCAATGCCGACCACTGTAATCACAGTGCGATTAGATGGTCTTTCTACTAGCCAATTTATCAATTTGTTCCTATGAGATTCAATGCCCACAACCTCAGCTTCCTCCATGAAAAGAGCTACAACTCGAGGGTCATGCCATGTAACACTTCTCGCGTCAATGCTGGGTACTCTTTGCTCTATAGCGTTAAAGTGAAAACTTACAGCCATCTCTCTCTTTTCCTTGAGATTGTTGCTGATATGTTGAATCTTAGAGGCTATCACATATCTTGCTTTCAATTTTGTAGTAAATTGAAAAGCCTTGTCGAGAAAATGGAAGCATTGCTTTCGCCTGTAAGGTTGTTTTACAAAATGAAGAATGTATTCATCAATGACATCTTCTATTTGAAAAGCTTATTCCCTCACCTGTTTCACCCAAGTTTTCAAAACGTTGTTCATCTCTTCCATCTCAGCCCTTGTATCTGCATCCTTCAGGAAAGACTGAATCATCTCCAATTCACTTTTCATGCTTTCAACTTTGCCATGAATACCCTTCATCAATCTTGCTTCTTGGACTAATAAAGGGACCAAGTTCTCCATAACTAAGCCGACTGCACTTTCTGCCATTTCTCCTCCCTTATTAAATTAATGGCCCCTGTAAATTGCAAATGAACCAACTCAGTGCCAAATGAAACAAAAATAAAATCAAAACTGAAATAAATTCGCCTATGTTTTACACAATATTACCTTGTGAGTAGGAGGGTCACAGTACTTGCTCTGTTTCACAGTATTCCCTTGTGAGCAGGAAGGTCAAGGTCCTTTGTCTCCCTAATAACTTTACAAACACACACGGAAACATATGTTACGTAATAAAAATGATATTTAATGAATTTAATTATAATCGTAATTAAGTTTTTATTTTATATATATATATATATATATATATATATATATATATAGGCCCTTAACATAGCCACACATGTTTCAAAAATTTTAAGGTTTCTAGAACTTGACTTTCTCTAAACTTAGGATTTTGTAAATTCTAGATAGGTTGTTCGTTGTTGGATTGTTGTAAATAGTTGTAGTACATTCCAGAATTTACCTCTTTTTCGTATTAATTTAGGGGAAATGTTAACGAGTGCCGTACGGCATTGGTTAAGAATCTAATTAAAAAAAGTTTTTATAGAAAAAGAAAAAAAAAGTAATTAATGTTTTGACAGCTTTTTTCATTTCCCATAAAAGTGATGTCAAAACTTCCTAAAATGGATTTTTAACCAATGCCGTACGACACTCGTTAACATGACCCTTTAAAGGTTAATTTTTGGGACTAGGAACAAACCTAGCGATTTGGAGCTTTTTGCTTTAAAGTTCAAGGCAATTGCCCCTAGATCTTGCTGACTCTATTGTTTTGGCCATGGTCGTTGGGATGTAAATTGTAAGGTGTAAAGTCGAGTATAGCACATTCTTTAGTTGTACAATTGGTTAAAGTAGTTGTAAATTTGTGTGATGTGTCATTGTGTCAAACAGTTTAAGAAAAGAGCAAGACTTAGGTACAATATTTAAGTGTTGTTCCTTAAGTTTCCTTTTTAAGATTTTGCCATATGAATTTTTTCTCATGGGATAGAAGTGTATTTTTTAGTTAAGTAGCCACATGGCTAAATTTTAAGAGGGGAATCTAAGCAACAGCACATAAGGTACTGTACCTAAGTTTTGTCATTAAGAAAAATATATGACATATTTTAATTAATATTCATAAGTAAAAATTCAAATAAAGAATGTATAAAAAAATATTAAACATCAATATCTTTGAAGAAGACAAAAGGCAATTTAATAAGAATTTGTTCAGTTTTGGTTTGTTTTATTTAAGTAAAATTGTGATTTCTAATTAGTTTTAACTGAAATATAACAAAAACCCAGTTATATAAGTTGATGAAGAAAAATATAGACTTTCTTGTAACATAAGAAATAGTCAACAAATCTAATACCTCCATAAGATTAATAGTGTAATTATGATGCATTGGTTAGTAAAAAGCCATATGTAAACTAATAAATTTTAATAATATAATTGAAAGTAGACAACAAAAATGAACAAAATTTACTTCAACTTTTGTAATAATACACATTTCGTAAGGCAAAATTTTATTAAAACTAAAAATTTCAAATTTCTTGAAACTTTTATAATAGAGTTTACTTATAGCACCCAAATAGTGAAAGCCCATCATGTAATAACCTTTTTGTTGAGTCACATTGCAAACACATGTAAAAAACCAGCTTTAAAAAAAAATTAAAAAAAAAAAAAAAAACAACAACAACAACATTACCACTGCACACCCTTGGTGCAATGGTCACTCTACAAGTATAAGTACTTGTGGGGTGTGGGGGGCAAGGGCCGGAGTTCAAGTCTCCCAGAAGGAGCTTCACACACATATACACTTGAATTAAGTTAGAGTGGAATTTTTATCTTGTATTAAAAAAAAAACATTAAGGTAGATTATTAAAACATATAAAGTAAATAATGAATTTATTCTTAAAGTCTTAACATTTTTGGTTAGTTGAAATAGCTTTCCTAAAATTCGTGAAATTCTGGTAAAAAAAGCTTCACTTCAAGCAAATTATGTTAATAATTTTAATATACCTATGATATTCCATATGAAAAAAGTACAGTGTACTACATGTAACACTTTACATTAAGTCATTCTATGCAACACCAATGTGTAAAACACAACATTTATTATATAGTATTTTTCCGTAAGATGCAAGACTTAATCTATAATCATATGTTAACTAAAGAAAATATTTTTGTAATATAATTAAATTGAATGATAAAATAAATAGTAAAAGTAAGAGAAAAAAAAAAAAAAAAAAACTAATTTAAGATACATGATGAAAGCAAAACATATACTTAAGGACAATTTTTTCATAACAAAAAAAAAAAAAAAAAAATGATAATAGATTATAAAATAAATGGGTATTTACACTCCCCTTCTTTGAGATTTGGGGAAATGACACTCCCCCTAAACTTAAAGGGAAAGAATTTTGTTTGAAAAATACCATTAACTCTCCTAAAAGAAGTTTTATTTCACATTTTTAACATTAAAAAATTATGGGATAATTAAACTCCCCTCTAAGGTTTTGAGAAATAACACTCCACTCTAAATTTGGAGGGAACAAACACTTACCCCCTTGACATTTATTTGACCAAACTTTGTTAAACTAATATTAAAAATATTGTGTACTAACATGCCATTTATTTAATGTTAGGTTTCCAAAATTACCCTCAATGTTAGGACATATGTGATTCACATGTTAAGAACATTTGTCATTCTTTATTGTAATTGACTAATCCTTTGACAAAACGCACTTTACTTATATTTGTATAGATCTAGGATGTGTTTAATACTTCAAGAAACATGTTATTTAAGTCTAGTATTAAAGCCATAAAGATTGGACCAAGAAACAAGTGAAGAAAAGTTGTTCATTAAAGCTGGACAGATAGCTCGACACCTGCGAACAAATAGCTCGACAGCCTCTCGACACCTCTCGACAGCTAGGCTATCTATCGAGCTCTTCAGTTGATTGTTATCGCAATCTCGACACCTGTCGATAGCTGGTGGATCGATCGAGAAAGCTCCTGTCTCCTCGATAGCTCCTCGATAGCTTCTCGATAGCTGTATCTATCGAAGTTTAAAGCTCGACACCTCCTTGACACCTCCCAATCGATCGAGGTTACGGGAATTCAGATTTTCAGATCTGATTTTTGGGCCAGGCTTATGTATTTGTGTAGGGTTTCTTTTCTCACAACCCTAGATCTATATAAGGCTTATTTTAGAGGCCGTCACAGAAAAGAATACAAGAAGAACATATGCAAAAGGTGATCGATGCCTTATTCTCTCTTTGAAAGAAGCTACTGCGTCTTTGCACCTTAGGGTTTTGTAACCAAGTGCTTCTTGATCTTTATTGTTGATGAAGTGAAGAACTTTGCAGCCAACAATCTTCTCAAGTTGGTGATTAAGTTGCATACTGGAATCCGCGCAATTGGTTAGTCACGTACTAGGATTCGTGCATCATCAAAGGGTGGCGTTCATATATTGAAGAGTTCAGAGGTTTTGAAACGGTAGAAAGTTTCTGCTATGAGTTCATCTACAGGTATTATAGAGTCTAGAGACAAATGTTTTGTATTAGATCTGAAACTTCTCTTTACTATAGTGGATTGCTTTTCGGGAAGGTTTTCCCCCAGGTTTTTTACTGTGAAACTAGTTTGTTTCATTGGTTTTCCTGAGTTATCATATCTTGTCTTATTTATTTTTCCGCTGCATGATTTTGACATGATATTGATGTTTGTTTGTTTTTACAAGTTTTATTCATAATAAATCTAATTAACAATTTGGATTTAAAACTTGTTAATTATATCAACCAGGGTCTAAATTTCCCAACACTCAATTTCAGAAATGAAGTCCATTGTTTTAAATTTTTAATTAAAGTGTATTTTAAAATATTAAGTATAACTTTTGCTTCTTTTTTTTTTTTTTTTTTTCAACTGGCTATGGAGATATTTGTTATTACAAGTGTTTTGGTACTTAATAATTTTTTCATTTTTATTCTAAATTTATTACTTATGTTTTTTACTAATTGTGGTTAAATTTTTGTAAAGAGATGCTTAAAGAAATTTATAATATTTTGTTATTAATATACACAAAAGAGTGGGGAGTGTTAATTTCTTCAAACCTCAAGCGAGGAGAATGTTTTTTCCCTTCAGATTTAGGGTAGAGTGTCATCTTCTCAAACCTTAAGAAAATGAAGTGTTATTGTCCCAAAAATTATTTAAAATATTTTCATTTCAAGAGTTATTTCACGTTTCACATTTACACATTACAAAATTACATCATATAATTAGTACACTTATATTAAGCGACATAGACGTGTACAACTTTTTCTTTTATTTAGAAGAAAAGGTATATGGTAGGTTTTGTTTCTAAAAAAAATATATGGCAGATTATTATTATTTTTTTTTGAAAAACAAAATTTTAAATACTTTTGGTACGTTGTAGAATTTTAAAAAGAGTAATATTTTTTAAACTTTTTGAAATTTAAGAGCTTCACATCAAGGGCAGTTCAACTATATAGGCAAGTCAGGCCATTTCCTATTTCCCCAAATAAAAGAAGGCGCCCTCTATTAATCAATATAATTTATTCTATTTATTTGTCTTACATTTTAATTAAGATTGCTGCAAAAAAAAAAAATTTTAAGGCCTCTCTATTAGCCAATAGAATGCATTGTCTATCAAAATGCTTCAACTATATCCAAAACACATAAGTATTTTTCAATTAAATAAGTCTAGGTACATATATAATTTCACAAAAAATTCACATCAGCTTAGGTGACAAGCTGTTAATGGTGAGTAAAAAAAGTGATGTCAGTAGCAAACTTAAATAAGAACCTATAAAAGCTTGCCAACTCAATTGTTGAGAAAACTTTTATATATGTAGCATTGCTCTTTTTTATTAAAGGTGAAGAGACAAGATTAAAGCCTCATTTATCCCACTATTTATCTCTTTATTTCCACTATTTATCTTCTTCTTCTTTTTTTGTTTTACCTATGTACTTACTATCACATCATATATTTTGAACAAAATTTATCACCTTCTCCACACACATTTAATGGTTAACACCTTCTCTTTACCAATTATAACGTGGGTTGATCATGTGATACATCAATCCACGTTCATTACTTTGTTACAATTTTTTTTAACTTAATTAGTTTTTTTTAAACAATGTATTTTAATTAGTATTAACTTTTACCATTTGTAATGTACCTCAGCCACATAATAACCTACCTAATAACCCTCCTAGGGGTGTCCACGGGTCGGTCCGGGTCGGGTTTGTGCCCAACCCGGAACCGACCCGATGACATCGGGTTTCCGGCAAGAAAACCCGCCGCCGACCGCAAACACCAACGGGTCAGGTCGGATCGGAGTTGTTTGATCGGCGGTCGGATCGGTTGAAGCCGACGATGATGCTGCCGGAGATTCCATTTTGACGGCGATCTGTATTTTTCACCGGATCTTCGCTGGATTTGTGCAAAAATCACTAGATCTAAGCAAAAAAACATCAAATCGTCACCTGATTTTTGCAAAACTCACAATATCTGAGAAAAAATACACCAAATAGTCGCCGGAATCTGCAAAAACCCAGTAGACCTGCACCAAAAATCGCCGAAATCAGCCTAGATCTCCTCGAATCTCACCGGATCTCACCAAATATGGTCGAGATCTCGCTTGGATCTCCGCGAATGTCGCCGGATCTCACCAAATCTCGCTTGGATCTCTCCAAATATTGCCGAATTTGTATATAACGTCGGTCAGGTCGGGTGGCTCGGGTTTTGGAGAAGAAAACCCGCCACTCGACCCGCCAGCGTCGGGTCTTGGGCTTGGAAACCCGTCACCGACCGTCGGAGTGGTCGGTTCAGGCAGTTGCCGGTTCGGGTTCGGGCGGGTTGCTCGGGTTGGTCGGGTTCCGGGTTGGGTTGGACACCCCTAAACCCTCCAACAACTAGCACACCATCCCCACGTGACACACATGTGGAGTGTAAGTCAGAAAAAATCCCAGCACAGCCGCGATGGACTAGGATTGTTCGACAGGCTTCAGTGCAATTTGTTACCCAAGGCTGTGACCTTCAGAAATATGGAAGTTGTATGGGAAGATGAGTCATCATGGGCTTGTCGAGGAACCACTGCATTCATGGACTTCAAAGAGTTGCTGTCATGGATGATTAGAACGCAACAGAATACAGAGTTGTTCTCGGTCACGATTTGGACAATATGGACACATCGGAATCGAGTCAGAACTAACCAACCTTGTCGCAGTCCAAATCAACTCGCAAACATGGCCAAAGAACTCCTAACGGAATTCCAGGCGGTGCAGTAACCTTCCCAACCACAGTCCACACCGATCCGAGTTCGTTGGAGAGCTCCTATCTTGGACATGGTAAAGGTCAATTTTGATGGTGCACTATTCAGTAGGGAGCAAAAATCAGGGATTGGAGTTGTTATACGCAATGCACAAGGAGCTGTCTTGGCCTCTCTATCTAGGATCCTAAGCCGTGTACACTCTCCATTTGAAGTTAAGGGTATAGCTGCAGCTTCGGCCTTGCAGCTAGCTTCAGACCTGGGGTTTCAAGAGGTCATTTTGGAGGGGGATTGTCAAGTCCTCATGCATGCCCTCAAACATGACAGCCCCTTCTTGTCAACAGATGGTATAATACTTGATGCAGTGAGGTCAAAGGCTAGATGTTTTAGTAAATTACACTACTCTCATGTTAAGAGAGAGGGTAATATGGTTGCTCATGTTTTAGCTCGTTTTGCTTTAAATGTTTCAGATTATAGTGTGTGGATGGAGGATGTTCCACCACAGTTTCATTCTTTTGTTTTAGCAGACTCTGATGGTATTTATTGAATAACTAGGCTTACTGCACTTTCTGCCATTTTCCCTTCTTTCTTGAATCACTGCCCATAGTTAATTGCATATAAACCAATAAGTTACCAATGTTACAGAAATAAAATCATATTCAACAGTAAATGGGGGAAAAATTGGCTTTGTTTCACAATTAATATTACCTTGTGAGCAGGAAGGTCAAGGTCCTTGCTCCCAATAACTGTCCAAATTTGGTGCTCACTAAAAGAAAAACCTCGTGCAAGACCACAGCTGCTGCGCTGCAATAGAATCAAAGAATTGTTGCCTCAAGCTAGCAACCTACTTTTATAACAATAAGTCAATACGAAGCACAAACACTACACACGAAAATATATGTCAAATGATTGTAGTAAGCTAAATGGTCCAGCTCTTCGTATGCTTTGAACTGAAACCCAAATTCTTTGTAATGGGCAAAGAAATGTATATCATTATAAACAGTGGTACTTTCAAGAAATCTCTTCTTTCTCATATTAATTTAGTTTTTTTTTTTTTTTTTTGCTTATTCATATTAATTTAGATGTTAATTAGTGGGATTGGAATGTAATCTTTTTCTTTTTTTGTGGCTAAGTTAAGGGTAATTGCCCCCTAGATCTTTCTAGCCATACAAGTTTTGGTCACGTTGGTTGTGCATGTAAATTGTAAGGTTTAAAGGCAAATATATTATAGAGTCATAGACTATGACTTACCTTATTTTCTTTTACAATATTGGTTAAATTAGTCATTAATTAGTGTGATGTATGAGAGAATATATATATTTATATATATATATATATGAAACTTTTAAATCAGTACGAAAAAAAGTCAAATCAAAGAATTTATAAAAAAAAAAAAAAAAAAAAACATTAATTTGTTTAAATAAGAGTAAAATTTTATCAGAATTTGTGTAGTGTTGGGTTTATTTTTTTTATTACTTTTTTTGGTTAAAACTATGATTTTTTATTAGTTTTATTTAGCATATAACAAAATCATATATATATATATATATATATATATACACACACATATTTATATCTGCGTGTGTGTATAAGAAAAAAAAAACTTTGTTATTAAAAATATCTTCATATGTTATAAAAATAATAAAACTTCTTAATTTATATAATTTCTTGGTAGTATAATGTTTATAGAAGCAGTATTTTTTTTAACTTTTTGAAATTTCTAAAATAGATTTTACTTGGATTTTTGTTAGTTATTTCAAAAACTTATAGTGTGCCCCATTATATAAGGAGGAAAAATGTAAAAAAAAAAAAAAAAGTATAGTGTCCACTTGGCACAAACACAAACCTATAGAATAGAATTCTAATTATATAGTATATGATATCTTTTTTATGGGAAACTTTGACAGTTTTATTAAGAATGCACTAAATCAGTATGATAAACATCTTCAACATTGGAGGAACATACTCCATCAAGACCGTGAAATTTATTATGAATGTTTAGGTGATAATAATTAAATGTTTGATTAGTATATAATTTCACAACTTTTGTATAATATACTGAATGTCATTAGTTTTACATGGAATGACTCTTTGTGGTATACAAATTTTAGTCATAGCTTAAACAAATTCTATTACTTTCATTAGCAATGACTTATCATGGACAATAAAGTTAATTTTTTGGATTTTTAAAAATATTTGGTAATAAGGTTAATAATAATTTTAATGTCTTGTCTTATAATGAGTCAAATTGCAAAATTATATTTTATTACTTATAGCACTTGCATTAAGCCAAATAGAATTGTGTGAATAAATTTGTACTTTCTACTAACTATATAAAAAGTGTTTATATATAGCTATTTCTACAGTTACTTTGGTTTAGTCAATTTTAGTCTCTTTGTGAGCAAAACAGTGTGTGTTGTTGCGAAAAGCTAAAAGTAATTTCACCGTAAGACCAAAACAAAACTTGATAGTTAATGCAGAGGCGTTTCGCGTGTGCTGGGCCTGCTGGCCTGGGCCTCTTGTTATTTTTCCTTTTTCCATTTTCCTTTTTTAACATCTATATGTAGTTTTGTAAATCATGTTTGAGCTTATTTCTAGGGGTGTCAATGTTAGACTCAACCCGCGAACACGACACGAACTCGACACGGGTTTTTGCGGGTTAGGGTTGGGCCTTAATGGGTTTGGGTCATAAACGGGTCGACCCGAAAGCGACACGATAAGAAACGTGTCATAAGCGGGTTAACTCGCATAACCCGCAATAGACACGTTTGACACGCCAATTTATTTGTGTCAATCCAAAATGACCTATTTAATACAACCCGTTTAACTCGTATAAAAAATTAATATTCATTTTATTTTAGATTTGTCAAATACCTTTTATATCCAACATATATTTTAAATTTAAAAAGAAAAGTGAGTAATTACAAAAACTTATAAGCGATATAATTAGAAATTGAAACTTTACAAATCCTAGATCTCTAAACCCTACAAACCCTAAATCTCTAAACCTTCTTATAAATATCTAATTTAATTTTTTTATTTATTTCAATTGTACTACTAACTCTACTATCTTATAAACTCACGCCCAATTCTCAAACTCAAAGTCTCAAACCGGTTATTGCTCTCTCTCTCTCTCTCTATCTCTCTCTCTAATGTGTTTAGTGAGTTTTAGAATTGAAGAAAATCGTTTTCTTGGTGTTTCAAAATTTTGTAGTAATTTTTTCTGCATAATGTTTTTGTTCTATAAACTTCGAACCCATGTGCCATTATTAATATATAAGATATTTTAATTGTTGATTAAGGCCACGGTTGTAGCTTTTGTCCTGTGTCGTGTGTTTTTTTTTTTTTTTTTTTGGTGTTTGTATTAGTGTTGGACATCGTCTGCATATCTTGCAAATGGGTTTATTGAGATAGTTTATAAACTAGATCTAATGGGTATTGCTTTTAAAATTGTTGAGGCATGATCATATTTTGTAACTACTAATACTTATATATATATATATATATATATATTTTTGGCATAGAACTTGCACAAATGAAATTGGATGAGCTTGTGGAAGATTTTATGAATTTGGACATCAACAAAGAATCTATGGATGATAATCGTAGTCATAGTCAGGATTAGTCTACTGTTTGCTCCAATTCTTTCAATATTGATATTTAGCATTTGGCGAGTTCCAGGGATATTATATTTTTGTTGAACTATGTTATTTCATTTTTGTTAAACTATGTTATTTTGAATTTGAGTTGAAGTGTATGCACTTCTTTTAGAGTGTAAAGAACTTATTTCTAGATGAATGTTATATTTTTGTTGAACTATATTATTTTGAATGTGGGTTGAAGACTTGAAGTGTATGCACTGCTTTTGGGATGTAAAAAAAAAAAAAAAAAAAAATCCTAGGTTAATCCAATTGTGGTTTTTAAGGGGTCTAAAAACGTACAACAAGTTTGAAGATCTATTTACAACAGTCACATAGATGTCAAGATTTCTACCACAATGGTATGAGTGCATAGGGAACAAGCAATGCTCGTAGATGCACAAGGCCATTAGTACAAAGGTACAAGGCAAAACATGTTTTGAGACAAAACTCAACAATATCGATCAAACTTTTTGGATTTTCTACTTTTTATGTGGTTTTTGGATTTTTGACACACAAGAAGGAAAAGATTGATCAAAAGCAACAATGTAAAAACATTCAAAACAAAAACAAACAAACAACCAATTTTCAACTCATACCAACAACAAGCATACAACCAAGTGTAGTCACACAACATAGGAAATATTAATGCATGGACATGTTGTAATGCTTATGCATGAGTACCCTTTTTCACCCACTCATCACGTGCGTTTGGGGTGATATCCCTATAGGATTGGGTATGAGAGTTAGGACTTTTAAACCTTCTAGTGAAGCTTTCCAAGCAGTTGGTGAATGCACCAATCATCTTCATCAGGCCCATCATTCCGGGATCACTATTTCGATCTCTTAATGACTCAACAGCCCAAGTCCTCTTGTCATTTCTTGGTCCTCTTGACCTTTGATCACTTGCATTCCTCAATGCTCTCAGTTTATGACAATTGGGTCGGGTGTGCCCTTGAAGTCCGCTGTGATGACACACATGGTTCATTCTAGGACCTCTTTGCGATCGTGGAAGAGATTTTGCTCTGGCTGCAGACCTGACCACAGATTGATTACGGGGCTTGTTCAACACCCGCTGGTCATCCACATTCTTCTTCTTCTCACCCTTTGTCTTCTCCACAATAGGGGCAACTATAACCGGCTCTTTGGCCTTCACAAACTTCACTTCTTTGGAGATATTCACAGTTGAACTACTTTCTCCTATGTATCCTAATCCAGTTTTATCGGAAGAGGTCTTTTAAGAGGAAAGGACATCATTAAGCTTCTTTGTTGATACTCGCTCTACCTTGGCATTTGCTTGAACTACCTCTTGCTCAAGAAATCTCACTTTTGTGTAAGCTTCTGACAGCTCTCCATTCAGCCTTTCTATCTCACACTTGGCCTCCTTATGTCGCACTAGGAGACTTCGATAGTCCTCCTCTGCTTTCTTCATCTTCTTCACAGCCGCCTTGGCCACCCTTGCATACTCTCCCTACTTCTCAAGGAGTGAGTTATAATTCTCTCGAAGTTCGGTGGTATCTTCATCTTCTTCAACATCTGATTCTTCCACAATTCCCATGGATTCCTCATCATTATGCTCTCCAAGTTCTTGCACAAGCAAATTCAAGTCCTCTGAAGACTCAACATGAGCAATAGTCATAAATGCTGAGAAATTCCCTTCTTCATCACAGCTATCCTCTGAATCAGAGGTGGAGGAATCTGAGTCACTGAGAGTGGTTGCATACGCCTTGCCCTTCGATCTTAAGTAATTAGGACATTCCTTTTTGAAATGGCCATGTCCATTACATTTAAAACAAGTGACTCCTTGATTAGATTGGGACTCCTTCTCGTCTCTCTTTTTGAAGTCCTTCTTCTCCTTTCCGGAACTTGTAAATTTCCCTTTGTCACCAAGTTTCCCGCTATTCTTATACTTCAGGAATTTTCAGAAATTCTTTGCAAGGTAAGCAACATCCTTTTCGACTACATCCTTATCCGATGAGTCGTGTTCTTCTACCCTTTCATTTATGGTCTTAAGAGCAAGAGATTTTCTCTTCCTTTGATTAGGCAAAGACAATTCATAAGTCTGAAGTGAGCCAACCAGTTCTTAGACGTTTATCTCATCAAGATCCTTACTCTCTTCAATCGCTGTCACCTTGGCATGGAAGCTTTCTAGCAATGACCGAAGGATCTTCCTTACTATCTTGGAATCCTCGGTTTTCTCTCCCAAATTAAACTTGCCGATGACAACTTCATTTAGCTTACTATAGAAAGAGTCAAAGGACTCATCCTCACTCATCCTGAGCTCTTCAAACCGGGTAGTCAGCATCTGTAGCTTTATGTCCTTAACTTTCTTTGTACCCTCATAAGTGGTCTCCAAAATCTGCCATGCTTCCTTGGCAACGGTGATATGAGAAATCCGATGGAACTCATCTGGGGACACACCACAAAAAATCGCATTAAGTGCTTTACTATTAGCATTAGACGCGGCGAGGGCTGCCTTATCCCATGTGGATTTGGCTTCCTCAGGCCTTGTCCATCCTATATCAACAACATCCCAAACGGATTCATCAATAGAACATAAAAATGCTCTCATCCGTACCTTCCAAAATGCATAATTACTTCCATCAAAATATGGAGGTGCATTTAGGGATTGAGACTGGTCCATCTCAAAATGGGGTCAAGGATCACACTAAGGTATTGAAACAAACAAAAGTGTACCCGCTCTGATACCAATTGAAAGTTCAATTAGTGTATAAACACCTTGAACGTTTAGACCCCCAATTTATAAATTACCAATTCAAGCTTATTATCAAACAATATATGTGCGGAACATGAACATAAACTTATAACATAATTGATAAACAATCTTAACCAATTAAAATCACATCCACAGCAGAAATTAAATGGCAAAGATTAAGGGAAGAGAGATGCAAACACAAGGACAACACACGATGTGTTATCGAAGAGGAAACCGAAGTCTTCAGCGTAAAACCTCTTCGCCGCCCTCCAAGCGGTAAATAATCCACTAAAGAATATAGTTGGGATACATGAACAGCAGAAGACCCTCCAAGCCTAATCTACCTAGTGTACCTAAGCCCTCCAAGCTCCTACTCCAACAAGATTACGCCGAACCTATTTCTTCCTTAGCTTACCGGATTCCGCTATATCCCATAGCATCAACCAATATGAAATTGGTCCCTTCCTAACTGCTTCCCAAAGCACCAAAAAGCCTTCTCACATATGTGGGTATGGTGAGAAAAGGATTTGACTAAGAACCTCTCAAGGATGTAATAACGGAGAGGGTGAGAGTAGAGGAATTTGAAGAGTCTCTATGTAAAGATTGTGGATGAGTCAATCTTGTTTTTCTCTAGAAGCTTTCTACATTTCGTGGGTATAAGGGGTATTTATACTGGAGTGAGAGTGGAATGCGAAAAGTTAGGTTTTTCAAAACAGAGATGGCTGGCGGCTTGGCCTCGCGACTTGACTGAGTCGCGAGTTCAAGCCGCGAGATAACAGAACGGCCAGGCTGGACTTTTTGTCCTATAGTGCTCCAGCTGGCGTGACTGTTCATCTTCTCTGCACGCTTCACTCGTGTGCTGCAGTTGGCAATCTGCCAGTCACGAGTCACCCGCAAGTCCCAGCCGCGAGTCTCTGCATCCTTGCACAATCTTGAGCATTTCTTCACACTCTCTCACTCACTACCCTTACATGAATCCCACCTAAATACAGGGTTACTAATTGCTAAAATACAAGCAAACTTGGCATGGAATAAAGCCAACAAACTGGTTGATAAAATTCAACCTTACAAAAGAAAATTATTTAAAGCCAGAATCAAGGGGAACATGATAGGCCATTGAGCTATAGGACTTTTGGTAATAATCAAATTATTTAAAACTATTTTAATTTTGTAATTTTTTAAAATAATTTTTTTATAATTATAAATTCAATAGTTACAATTGAAGATGAGGAATTCGAATCGTGGAGATCTTTGTTGGAAATAGCAAAAGTCTCTAGTTGAATTACAAGGTTCTTAGCATACTTTTTAAGATAACATTCTTTGTAACATACTTTGATGGAGTTATGGAAAAACAAGGGAGAAGAAAAAAAAAAAAAACAAAACAAAACGTTTGTCAATACTTGGAAATTTTGCAAATATTTCCATTACTTTGATAGTTTTCACACACACACACACACAAAAATAAATAAATAAATATTAAAAGATAGGGAACCAAAATAAATAGAAAAGAAGCATAATGGAACATACTTAGAGTATGTTTGGATAGGTTATTGCGCAAATGTGTGTTTTTAATAAAATGTGTTGCGAAAACATTAGTTGTTTGTAAAATTGACATTTCAAGAGAAGCAACTTCTTCCTTCAGTTTTAAAACCCAAGTTTTGAGCATTTTTTAAAAACACAATTTCTTTATGAAATGTTATACAAAGGACGTATCACAACTTAAAATAAAAGTATTGTTAAAATGTGACATTTTGTTGTTGTTATATTATTTTCGCAACTGCTAAGGTGTAAGTTTCTTAAATCACTCACATTAGCTCATGCAAAATAGCATAAAAGCCAAATTTTGCCCAACCAATTCCAAAAACCACCTACATCAGCTTATGCATCTATTGTGCAAAATACATTCAAACTTTAAAACTTATGCAAATATACACAAGCACTGTTGTTGTGCATTTTAGTTTTTATTATTTCTTTGCATTTTTCAATGATGAAGAAAGGTTTACCAAAAAAAAAATGATGAAGAAAGAGAGTTGATGTTAGTTTTGTTGTTGTCACAATATTTTCATAACTGCTGAGGTGTGAGTAGCTTATAGATCAAAATAAAATAAAATAAAACACAAAAATATCATACCATGAGCCATCACAACTTAAAATATTGTGAAAATATGACATTTTGTTATTATTACAGTATTTTTACAACCACTGAGGTGTAAGTTATTTATAGGTCAAAATAAAATAAAATAAAAAATTATTAGACCAGGACCCATCACAACTGAAAATAAACATATTGTGAAAATGTTATGACATTTTGTTGTTGTTACAATATTTTCACAACTACTTAGGTATAAGTTTCTTATAAGTCAAAATAAAATAATTAATTACTAGATCAAGACCCATCACAACTAAAAATAAAGTTATTGTGAAAATATTGTGACATTATGTTATGCACCTAAAAGTTTTTGGTTTAATCAATTTTGGTGAGTCAAAATTCACTGTTTCACGAACAATTTTCTTAGGCCGCCTTTTTGTTTTGGTTTTTTTTACACACTGACTTAGTTTCACTAAAAAAAAAATCCAGCTTATTTCTTTATGTTTGGATTAGTTCACAATTTCTCCCCTAAACTTTAACCAAGAAAATTCTCCTTTTATATTTTGGAAACAAGCGAATACCCCCTATTGTTACTCTCTCAGTTAAACCCTAATGGAATCTTACAATACCCATTGTGCAATGTCTAAAGTTCTAAACTACCACTGCCAAATTATAATATATATCCCAAAAATTTCCTTCATGTTTTTTTGTTTTTGTTTTTGTTTTTTTTTTATGTGGTAATTATGCTTAGGAAGTTGGAATGGTAATATAAGGTGTTTTATTTATTACCTAAAGAACACTAATTTAGTAGGTTTTAATCTGCCAAACTTATAATTTTATATAATTTGATGACACATATGCCTTTTGTTATCTTGTTCTTTTAAAAAAAAAAATTATTTTCTTGCTTAAAATGTGTTTATTAAAAACTAAATAGGTTTTGTCCATATATGCCAACAATGTGAATGCGTTACATTCCACTAGGACCGAAAGATAAAACGTTTCAATAAAAAATTTGAAAGGAAGATTAGAAAAAAGCAGTAGGTCAATTTTTTGTCTCCCACTATGGTAGAAAAGGAAAAAATAAAATATTCATCCACTAAGGCAGAGGGAGTTCTTAACATCATTATTTGTAGTCTTTTTAAAAGTAGAGAATTCAATAGAGCAATCTACGGAGAAATTACAGATTGCTATTCCTTTTCCCCAAAGCAATGGCACAATCTTTCTCTTAGCTTTTTTTCATTTTCTCCTTTCATCATCTTTAGCCATAAAAGTGATTTCTTGTCAAGCAAAATACATCTATGGGACTGTTTCTAAGCTTCGATCATACAACAAAAATTCATTAGGTGAATATTGTAATGGAAGATGTCATGCTCTTTTGCAAGATTAGCTTAGGCATGTACTTCTATTTTATGTGTGGAATAACTATCATACATTTATGTTCAGGTCGAAGTTGCTGCTTTGTCTATTTAAGAAGAAAAAGAGGTGCAATTTAAAGAAGTAGAAGTGCAATTTAAAGATCAGGTACTCATATATTTCTGATGCCTTTTATTAGAACTACTTGAAATGAGTTTATTTTGTTTTATTTGTTCTTAGCATGGGAGTCTGCCCATTTTGTTACTAATTTTCTTGAATTGTTAGTAAAGAACTTAAGCTGGAATTGCAGAATTTCTTATAATAATCTGATTTAAAAATGGTCAAAAACACCATGACAAGGGATTTTTCTTCTTTTACTTCTTTTGGCTTATTTTATCATCTTATGATAGCATCACTTGAAATGGGAAAAGCTAGATACTGAATTCACATAATTCTAAGATCCAAAAATAAAACCAATCACACAATTAACCCAATACATAAGCTCACCATCAATAACCCATTTTAAAATAAATAAACAATGAACTCAAAGTCATACAACTTTACTTTTTTATTACAAAACATCCTGATACATTACCAAACAAACAACAAAACATAAACAATGAAAAAAAATGAAAATATTCCAGCACAAAGAACAAAACCACAAATTTAAAATGTCTGGTTATACTGCATTTGGTCGCAAAGAAAACACTGGGAAAAAAGATAGAAATATATGTAGAACTTCAACTAGTCCAAGGGCTGTAATCAAATCAAGCCGAGTAGTGAATTTCCAAGCTCAGCTTCACAATAACAATAACATGTTCAAACCCCGCTCCAGCTCAATCAAAGCCTACAAACAATTTCGAACTTGAGCTTCTCGAAAATTCTAAAAGCTTGAGCTCGACTTGATTCATTAGTCAAGTCGAACTCGAGCTCAATACCTAGCTCAAACTCGAGCTCAATATCAAGCTCTTGAGCTTGACCTCCAACATAAGCACATAATCCAATGTTCTAATCTCAAAAAAAAAAAAAAAAAAAAAAAAAAAAAAAAAAAAAAAAAAAAAAATCAATCAATCAATCAATCAATCGATGGATAATTACAAAAAACAATGGATTTCCTTTAGTGAGTCATGGGAAAATATCACAATTTCTCATTATTAACAAGAATCTCATGGATAATAAACATATCGCAAATGAATAATGCCAGGGACTCAACGTTTTTCACAACCACTTTGTGATTAGAGCAACATCACTTTCGCCTAGGTCTACCACTGACACTACTTTTGTTATGCACTAGTCACAACAGGCCATGTTAGCCTAAGTATCAAAACCACTTTCGCCTAAGTATATATATATATATACAGATATTTATGCCATCTCACTTGTGCCTCTTTTGCCATAACAATTATCAGATTTAAATATCTTAGGCCCAAACCAATTAAATCCATTTAATTGTAGGCCTCCTTTTTAATTTACGTATCAAAATTAAATTGGTATCAAAATTATGGGGTGTTACAATATTTATGTAAGTTGATGCATGTCTTGTGAAATGTCAAGTGGTGGTGAAGTGCAAAGGCAAAAATAAAGTTTATTGTGTGTGTCTAAGTGACTTGTGTCTTGCAAAGTGTATTGTCAACTTGTCAATATTTTGAAATAAAAGTTTTCTTTTAATATCTTTAGCATGTGTTGTCCTCCTTTTTGTTCAACAATCTGGTATCAGAGCTTCCGCTAGTTCAACAGGCAATCCAGATTCTTCCAGCAAAATTGCAGGCAAAGAATAGGTGGTTTTTGCTCTCAACGCAGCCCCTACAGAATACACACAAAGTATCACCAGTATATCCCCATTTAGCTAGCCTATCTCTAATTGTTAATTTGTTTTTAATTGCCAACCATCCTATGAAAGTATGTCTAGGAATAGCTAGCTGAAACCAAAGAAACTTCCACCAATCCACCTCCAACTCTTTTACTCTAATTTCATTGCAGCACAAGAGTAGCAGCTAGAGCTTGTTATTGTCCACTTTGCTGCGTCTTTATATTTGAGATTCACAAGATGTATCTAACTTTGGCAGGCTTCCAAATCCAAACTTTGTCCCTCAAGATGTATATTTGAGATTCCATAGATGTGTACATGACAATTGACATGACACATTGCATTAATAATTAAATTTTTATTGATAGGGCAAAAATGTATTGACTCCTTTGCAAATTAATTAATTACCCAAGTTAATTAATTGGGTTCAATTACATGCAATGGCGTGGTAGCACAAACAAATCACCAAATAACTAAATGAAGCGGAAAATAAATTTGACACAAGTGATTTGTTTATGAATGGGGATGAAAACTCCAAAATGTGTGAAAACACAAGAGCTGTTTAGACCCCTAAATTAAAAATTACAGCTCGGTTGATTTTACTCTAACTTAAACTAAGTGCGGAATAGAGTAAATGTGAGCGGATAAAAAATATAACTACTCTAAGCCATTTTCATCAAATCACAGCAGTAATATGAAAGCTAAAAGAGTAGGGAAGAAGAATGCAAACACAAAATAACATACCGATGTGTTATCGAAGAGGAAACCGAAGAACTCGGTGAAAAACCTCTCCCCCGCCCTCCAAGCGATAAATCAATCCACTAGAGAATAAGTTGGAGTACACGAATAACAAAAGACCCTCTAAGCCTAGTCTACCCCATGTACTCGAGCCCTCCAAGCTCCTTCTTACAACTGACTTTGCCAAGTCTTGTCTTCTCTAGCTCTCCAGATCACGCAATTTAGCCCGATTGCATCCACCAAACAAATGGCTTCTTCCAATACTTCCCAACAGCACCGAAACCTCACTTTACACTCAGGATGGGTGTGGTAAGTGTTTGGGCTATCAACCTCTCAAGGATTTGGAAATGGAGAGGTAGGAGTTAAGGAAAACCACAACAGATTGTGTAGAGGATTGTGGGTATAACAATCTCTAACTCTCAAGGGTTGTGGCTAGGGTTTTCTCTCTAAAAAGCACTCCTCAACATTTGTGGGTAATGTGGGTATATATAGTGTGGGTAGGGACAGGGTGTATCAGATATGACAAATTGGCAAAACAGAATGTTTCGCGGGTATCTCGCGAGAAGGCCTTACTCGCGTGACACTCGCAAAAACCAGTAGTCACCATCTGTCATGACTTTTCGCATTCTAGTTATGTGCTGAGCATATGCTTCACTTCGCAGGAATGCTACTCACGAGCTATTCGCGAAAACTTCTTTGGTCTTCAATTGTCTTGAGTCTTCACACTCTCTCTCACACACAACCCTTACAATAAAATCCCACATAAAATACAGGGTACAAAAGATTGAACATAATTACAATCAAATTTGGCACGGAATTAAAGCCAACAAAAAATAGTTGTAAATCACAACTTTACAATCTCCCCCTTTGGCTATTTCGTGACAAAACCCCTAAAACAGGCTTTAGACTTAAACGTGAGTTTAGGAACAGTGGTAAAACTTACTCACACCTAATCTAGAAGCTGTGAAGAACTTGCATGTATATACTTGTAACCTGAAACACTCGCACACAAACAATACTTTCATTAAGTTTATGACAAGTTGAATACACGGTACGTATATAAGCAAGTAAAGTGCGATCAAGGTAATAAACACTATATAAATAGTTAAGCATATCTTGATCAAACAGGGACAGTCATTAAAGAATGACTACAATGAACATTTAGCTAGTAAATGATCATCCGGACACGCAATGCAATTAAGAGCAACGCAAAAATCAATTGCATGTCCAACACACAACCAATGCGAAATACAAGAAGTATTTGCATCAAGGATACAAGATCCAACAAGGGCACAAGTGTATAGTACTCAAGATAATGTAACATGAAAGTTCAAATAGTGTGTAAAACGCCTATAAACATTTAGACCCCTAAATACACAAATACCAACACAAGCTTATAATCAAACAATATATGTACGGAATATGAAATATAAGCTATAACCAAATTGGTAACACACTCTAAACCATAATTAAATACAATCATAGTAGTAATTAAAAGGTAAAGAGTAAAGGAAGAGAGATGCAAACACAAAGATAACACGACGATGTGTTATCGAAGAGGAAACCAAAGTACTTGGCGAAAAACCTCTCCGCCGCCCTCCAAGCAGTCAATAATCCACTAGAGAATAAAGTTGGGATACATGAATAGCAAAAGACCCTCTAAGCCTAATCTACCCAATGCACCTAAGCCCTCCAGGCTTCTTGCTCCAACAGGGTTACACCGAACCTTGTCTTCTCTAGCTTACCGAATCCCGCAATCGCCCATTGCATCAACCAAAATGAATTGGTCCCTTCTGAACTGCTTCCCAAGCACCAAAATACCTTCTCACTTATATGGGTATGGTGAGATAAGGATTTGGCTAAATGTACATCTCAAGGATATGTCAATGGAGAGGGTGAGAGTAAAGGAATTTGGAGAATCAAAGGATGAAGATTGTGGATGAGTCAATCTTGTTTTTTTCTTGGGTTTCTTTCTCAAAATTCTCTCTGAAAGCTCTTTACATTTTGTGGGTATAAGGGTATTTATAGTAGAGTGTATGAGGAATGTGAAGAGTCAGTTACAACCAAACAATGCATTCTGGCGACTCGAGCTTGCGATTGGAACGAGTCACGATTTTGAGTTGCAAGCTAACTGCCTGGTCAGACTGAAAGTTTTTTCCTATAGTGCTTCAGCTGTCGTGACCCTTTAGCTCCCCCTGCATGCTTCACATGTGTGCAATTCTGGCGACTTACCAGTCGTGAGCCAGTCGTGAGATCCAATCGCAAGGCTCTTCTTGAGTGCACACATCTTGAGCTTTCTTCACACTCTCTCACACACTACCCTTACATAATTTCCACCTAAATATAGGGTATCTAATTGCTAAATTACAAGCAAATTTGGCACGGAATAAAACCAACACATGATTGAATAAATTCAACCTTACACAACAAAATCTAAAAGTACTTAAAAAATGCTACAAAGCAAGAATATAAAGGACAGTACTGAATATAAATTGAAATTTTTAAACCAAAGTACTTAAAGCTTTAAAAGAAAGCAATGTAAATAACCAAGAGTTATAAAAACTGTAAAGGTAAAAATAAAATGAAACCACTAAACCACTAGACCACCAAAATGAACCAATAATATCTATGTTGAACCACTAATATCTATGATGTGCATGTGCTACGCTATGCTCCCCCTCAAAAGTTTCTCCCCCTTTTTGACCGGAATGGCCAAAGGAGCTAGAATTGCTCAGATTCTAAATCGGATCCCTGCACCATTGTCATGTCTTCAATTTGTGATGATAATGCAATAATCTGGACTTGGATATATGCAAATTGATCCGCGGTGTGCTGCACATGGGATTCGAGCATGCCATACATCTACTCTATCCTAGCAATAAGGTGATCAAGGCGATCGAGCCCCCATGCTTGTGCTTGGGAAGATGGCTGTGCAAAGCCCTCCGGGGCTGAGGTGAACCTATCAATTTCTTCCTCCCTATCTCCACCTTCTTCCTTAACATTATCCCTTGGGATTTGAGAAATGCCGATTTTTGATCCAGTGATGTGGGCTTTGCTTTGGGTCACTGTGTTAGCACCAATGGGATAGTCTCTTGGCACGATGGTCAGACTGCTTGGAATCTTCAGTCTTGTCTTTGCAATGAGACCCATGATGAGACTAGGGAATGGCATGATTGTCCTTAAGTTCCTTTTGGTGATGCTCTTGGTCAAGAGGTGGTATATGTTTCCACATATGTCGATCTCTTTATGTGTGTAGAGATCATATAGGAAAATGGTTCTTGGTCCAGACAGTGTTGTCAAATTCATCACCAGGTAGAGGTTGTGAATCATGACATAGGCTAATGTCCTCATCTCTGTATTGAAAGGGATGGTGTTCATTGACTTCTTCTTGAGAGAGCCACCAAGGAGCTCCGCCATAGGCTCAAGAGAGTCCAATTTGTCATCATAGTGTATAGAGATTGGCTGAGAAGGTGGACGAACTTCTAGGAACTCTTGAATGGAATCCCTTGTGATAATGAATTCCTTTTGACGCACCCAACCATTGATGTGGTCTCCTTCCACAGTGGTATTAGCAAAGAACTCCCTTATGAGTTCAGCATACACATTTCCACTCGGATTCAGCAGCTTTGTCCAAGTTCTCTCCTTGAATATCTCAGGAATGGCAGTGTTTTCAAGGGTTTCCATTCTTACCACCCTTTCCATGATAATTGTTGCCTTTTTGTAAAAGTCATTATAGGCCATGTCAGCCTCAATGGTTCTAAAGTTTTCCGAGTCCGTGCGTGGATGCTTTGAGGACTTCTTGGAGGCAGAATGCTTAGTGGGAGACATCTGCACAAACAAACACACAGCAAAGAAACAAGTGCAAAAACACAAAAACAGGAACACAAACTTGATTAGATCCAAGTTAGTCCATAACAATAAACACAAAGTCCTAAAAAGAACATATAAAAAGTCCCAAAATCATGTTAACAGAGCTAAACATGTAAGCAACAAATATCTAGCATGAGTTATATGCAAAACATGACAAGTGAGCAAGTGTGTGCATCAAGTGTGCATGAGGTGTGCCTATGTAATGCATATGCAAGGCATGGTTAAGCAAAATTGGGTCAAAGTGTGTAAAACACACACCCAATGATCAAAACATAATAAACATGTATAATCATGGTAATCCCCAAAATTTGATACTCATTGGAGTCCAAAACAACACAAAAATGCCATTTAAGCATTTTGTCAAACACTTGGTATGCACCTATAAAACTAACATGTGGGCAATGCATGAACATGAATGAAAATTTCCTAAATACATGTTAAAATGCCACAAGGGGCCAACACAAACACAAATAAACCAAATGGGACACAGCCCAATCACGAAATTGAAAAAAATTTCGCAAAAATTAGAGTTCCTAACCCTTTTTCAAAAAAACCCCAATTCAAGTAAAACCTAGAAATTTTCTTCATAATCTAAGGAAATAAAGATAAAAGATGTTTAAAACATACCTTAGAGAAGTTTTTGAAATGATTGTACTTGAAAATTGTTGGGTTTTTGAGTGAAAAACAGTTTTGGGTTGGAAAAAGGCTTAAGGGAGGCGAAAAGAGGGAAAATAGGATGTGTTTGAAAATCTGTCACATCAGCCCTATAAAATTAAAAACATGCGTTTTTCGCGGGTTACCTTCTCGCGAAACTACTCGCAAAAAATGCCTCTGAAGCACAAAACTTTTCGCGAGAAGACTTTACTCACGAAACAGTCGCGAGACAGTCGCGAAAGTCTCTGTCTGAATTTTGTGTTTTCATGTTTTGCCTTAACCCATTTTCGTGGGAAGAGCTTAGTCGCGAGCTTCTCATGAAAATACCTCTGAAAAAGTTTTTGATGAAAAACATGAGAAATGTAATTTTAACATAAAAACTCAAAACACGAAAGCATAAAAACACTTTCAAAAACATATAAAATACTCAAAAATATTTTTGGGTTTGATCGACAAGCATTTGAGTATACACATCACATTTGATCATGTACAATCACACAAATGAAATAAGCATTCATTGAACAAAAGACTTGTGTGTTGTGTGTGAGTTTCAAATGTGGAATAGTCCATAGTCCAGAGTGAAGCTTCAATGATCAATTCAATCAAGTCATACACAACTGGTACTAGGTCCTGAGGTCTATCTCAATTATAGAAATGAACATATATGACATCCCACAAAAATGATTACATAACTTTGAAGCTTTTTCATTTGGCTTCTTTACAATTCATAACATTTTATCATTTTTGAACAATACATCTCATTTTGAGATCGGTGCCTGAAATTTTTGATATTTCAATTCTGAGCATAAGCCTTTGGCTTTTTGGGCACCATACATTTCAATACAAGTCGCTTTTCCTTTTTCCTAGTCAAATACTCGTATGTGCGACGACTTTTGCAGCTCATTATCTCTTTTCATTTTGAGATTTACATTAGTTGAGCTCTTTAAGCAAAAACATAAAAAGTGTGGGAAGATTTATAGGCACAAGTCTATGCATGTATCAAAACCATCAAGATTATTGACCAATCATTCATGACAAGCATGAAAATCGATTTACAACAGTCACACATAGATTTCAAGATTTTTCCCACAAAGATAGATGTGCATACATAACAAGCTAAGCTTGTAAATGCATTACGCCATTAGTACGAAGGTACTAGGCCAAACTCACATGAGATATGTGCTCAAACAAATACGATCAAACTTTTTGAATTTTTCACTTTTTATGTGGTTTTGGATTTTTTACTCACATAAAACTAAAATATAAAAGTAAGATATAAAACAAAAACAAAACAATGCATTTAAAGAGATGTATGATGCACAAATGCATGACAATGAAGCATCTAATGCATAAAGGGTCCTACAAAGATCGAAAGAATTAGATTAAGGACCAAAAGAGCAAAAGCTCAACCATAAGAACCCTTCCTCATCCAAACGGAATGATTGTTTGGAATGAGTGTCTCATGAGAAGTGAGACGAGGGTTGGAAGAATAAGAACTGGAGATGCACATAGACAAGGAGGTAAGAACATCAAAAACTTTCTTCAACAACTTACCATTTTTCCCCAAAACCAGTTTAGCTTTCATAGCACAACTTCCAAGAAGCTCAACTTTCTCTTTTCTTTTAATTCTTTTAAGAGCTTGAAACTTAGAGCAATGTGGTCTAAGATGACCAAAGGCACCACAATGGTGACAAAAAATGTGTTTAGGTCCACTAGGCCTTTTGGAAAAGGATCTAGCAACATGGGTTTGTTCTCTCTTCAACTTATGACATTGAGGTCTTATATGACCAATTACACCACAGTGGTGGCAAGTTGGAACAAACTTAGATCCATCCAAAACCTTAGGTTGAGACCTAAATGGAGGTTTTGGCCTAAGAGCCTTTCTCTCCACTTGTTGATTTCTTTTGTATGGAGGAATGTACACTGATTTGTCCTTTGAGGTAGAACACACAATAAGCACAAAATCGGGTACCACAACATGATTGCAACAAATGTTTTCATCATTTTTAGCAATAAGTTCAGCAATCAAACACTTGGCATGCATCTTAAGAGATTCATTTTCACATTTTAGCTCATCAACAAGTTTGTTAGACAAAACAAGTTTAGCATCCAAGTCCATATTCAAACATTTAATAGCTTTCAGCTTTTCAAGAGAATTTTCAGCAAATTTCTTATATTTCTCAACCAATTTGTTGGATTAATTGAGCTTAGCAATCAAATCACCATTTTCACAAAATTACTTGCTCAAATTCTTATGAAACTTGTTAGCCTTTTTCTTTAAGAGTTTCATGTTAGGAATATCAACAACACCCAAAGATTTAAGTAACATGTCATCACAATTATGATGATTAACACTCATAGAGGCATTTTCATAAACACATGGCATGTTACAATCAACATCATCCAAAACATCTATAGAAGCATACAAAATACTCTCTATAGCAAAACACACAAGGGGTCAAGGATCACACTTAGGTAATGAAACTAAAACAAGTGTACCCGCTCTGATACCAATTGGAAGCTTGAAAATGTGTGAAAACACGAGAGCTGTTTAGACCTCCAAATTAAAAATTACGGCTCGGTTAATTTTACTCTAACTTAAACTAAGTGTGGAATAGAGTAAATGCGAGCGGATAAACAATATAACTACTCTAAGCCATATTCATCAAATCACAACAGTAATATGAAAGCTAAAAGAGTAGGGAAGAAGAATGCAAACACAAAATAACAAGCCGAGCTTCTGCTACCAACTGACTAGAGAATAAGTTGGAGTACACGAATAACAAAAGACCCTCCAAGCCTAGTCTGCCTCATATACTCAAGCCCTCCAAGCTCCTGCTACCAACTGACTTCGCCAAGCCTTGTCTTCTCTAGCTCTCCGGATCACGTAATTCAGCTTGATTGCATCCACCAAACAAATGGCTTCTTCCAATGCTTACCAACAACACCAAAACCTCACTTTACACTCAGGATGGATGTGGTAAGTGTTTGGGCTATCAACCTCTCAAGGATTTGGAAATGGAGAGGTAGGAGTTGAGAAAAACCACAATGGATTGTGTAGAGGATTGTAGATATAACAACCTCTAACTCTCAAGGGTTGTGGCTAGGGTTTTCTCTCTGGAAAGCACTCATCAACATATATCGGTAATGTGGGTATATATAGTGTGGATAGGGACAAGGTGTATCAGATATGACAAATTGGCAAAACAGAATGTTTCGCAAGTATCTTGTGGGAAGGCCTTACCCGCGAGACACTCGCGAAAACCAGCTATCACCATCTGTCATGACTCTTCGCATTCTAGTCATGTACTATGCACATGCTTCACTTCGCCAGAAGGCTACTCGTGAGCTACCCGCGAAAACTTTTTTGGTCTTCAATTGCCTTGAGTCTTCACACTCTCTCTCCCACACAATCCTTACAATAAAATCCCACATAAAATACAAGGTACAAAAGATTGAACATAATTACAATTAAATTTGGCACGAAATTAAAGCCAACACAAAATAGTTGTAAATCACAACTTTACAGGGGAAAACCACCGAGGCAAAACCCCACCGGGTGATTTTAAGGTCATCACTCCCAAGAATATACTATTATCAATCATAAGCGGTTACAAATATAAGGAATCTTACCAAACCCTTTGGCCTATCCCGAAATACCAACTTACAGTTGAACCCTCATCCCAATACCCAATTGGACTTGTATTATAGCGGCAATCTGTCTATTCAATGCACGAATCCCAGTATGTGACTAATCAATGATGCACGGATCTCAGTACGTGACTAACTCCTTTGCACGAATCCCAGTACGTAGCAACCCTTTGACTGATGTAGTTGATTTGTAACAGCTTCACATAGAAACAACAATAAGATCTTCAATGATGGTGTGAGAGACTTTGCTTGGTTACAGAACCTAAAGGCGTACAAGAAACACAGCAAGAACTCTTTCTTCTATAGGAGGAGGCTAGGATTTTAAAAAGAAAACCTTATGAAGCTCTCTAGGGTTAGGTTTTTCTTTTTCCACCTCCTTGTTTAAATAGGAGCTCAATGGGCTCTCCTATTCCAAATAGGTATACACAAACCTTGGGCATTCCTAGTCCAATAAGGATTATACAAACCCATAAACAAATAGCCTTTTAGAATAAAAACGTTGCTGGCTATAGTCTGAATCCCGTAAGCTCGATACATCGAGACATGTGTCGAGCTTTAATGAATCTCGATAGATTGAGCTTCTGTTGAGGATGTATCAAGACCTACAGATTGCACTTTTCTTGAGCAATTCTTGAGTAATTTTCATGTCTTCGATATAACCACTTGTAATGATCATCTTGAACCTACTTAGATTTACCCAAATACAAGTAAAGTGCGTTTTGTCAAAAGATATGCCAATTACATAAAAATATGTCCCTTACAATCTTCTCCTTTGGCAATCCATGACAAAACCACAAGAGTACATTGAATGTCTCAAAATACATTCTACTCAAGATTACAGAATAAATAAGCCTAATCTAAAAGATCTGAACCTTGGAAGTTGCTGCAAGAAGAAAGTTCGGAATCTTGACTTGGTTTTAACTTGTCTTTCCTGAAAGGCACTAAACAAAACACATCAAGGTACCATGTGAAAAATAATGAAAAGTTAAATAAACAAGAAACATGTGTATAAAGAGAGAAAAGAAACAACACATATGAGATAAAGAGTGAAACACATACATCATCATCAAATATAGAAACAACACATGATGTATGTAAATGGTTACAAAACCAAAAGATACACAACACAAAACATATATCAATATCAAAGTGTATCAGACTAACTCTCCCCCTAAGTTAGTTACATCAAAAACTTTCTTCCCTTTAACATGAAGTTCTCCCCCTAACTCTATTACTCCCTCTGAGGAATGACATTCAATTCTCCAAATTCTCCCTCTTTTTGACACGATTGTCAAAGGGCATAAAATGCCAAAAAACTTGACCGGAGACAGACAGAAAACTGATATAGAGGGAATGAGGAGAACAAGGAACCATAGAACTACAAGAAAAAAGAAAAACAAGATGCTATGGACACAAAGGAAAAAAATTGCAAAACAAAGAAAAATGAAACGCATGCAAGGGTATCTTGATAGATCAAGTAAGTGTCGAGAATCTATCAAGGAGAAGCTTAGAAACCTCGATGGATCAAGAATCTGTTAAGGATGCATCGAGCAAATAGAGAGCACAAGATTTTGGCTTGATGGATCGACCTATCTGTCGAGAAGTTGTCAAGGTCAAACCCAGCAATCTCAATAGAAGAGGTATCTATCGAGAAGCTATCGAGGATGCAAAAAAGAGGTTTTTCAAGGGGGAAAAACACATAAGATGAGAAAGCAACTAGATGGCTACTCAAACAAGCATCCAAGCAACATGTTAAGCACTTAAATGACACCTCAACTCTAGATGCAAAGCATTCCTAGATCCACAAACACACTAAACAAGTCTAACCAATTTTATATTTCAGAAACAAGTTAAGACAATTTAGCATGTATTAACACACGTATCCCTTGTGATGGCCAAAACACATTGTACCTGCACATGTATCAAGAGTAGCAAAAAGTATGCGTGTTGTGTGAGAAAACATAACAAGTGTGCAAAAGTTTCTCATATTATGACGATTTGAGATATGAGAACATCCAATACACTCACACACAATCATAACTGTTTGATGGGGACTATCACCTTTAAGGTACATCATATAACTTCCACATATCCTAGAAACACGCTTACAATCATTTTAAAAGCATTTTGATTCTTTTTGCTTTTATATTCTTTGCATATTCTCTTTTTGAACATATCATGCATGGGCATATAAGAGAGAAAAGAAATACCCAATTATATAAGCCAAAACATCACAATTTTGCTATGCAAAAGCACACAAATGTTATATACGATTGGTGGGTTTTAGTGGTGAGATGGTTATTTATGCCTTTCTCTTAAGATTTTCTAGTTCTTCTCGTCAAAAAGAGTGATATAAGTATGAGATATAAGAGATCATCTTAATTGTACTCATCACAAACACAAGCCACAAAGCTCACTTGCTTAGTTGTGCATTGAGATGCTCATCTAAGCTACAAGAGATACAAAGTTTAGATGTTTCAATGGCCATCCAAGGTACACAAGTACCAATATACACAAACACACACTGTTTTTGTATTTTTCTCATTTTTCATTTTTTTTTAAACAAATAAAACAAAAACTAGAAACAAATAAACAAAAACAAGCAGACAACTATAAAGCATAAAAACTATATGCAAATGCATGAAAGCATGGTTCCAAAAACAAATAGGAAATCAAGCAAGAAAGTCCAACTTTAGATAGAAAGAATTAAAGCAGAGGAAAAACAATTAAATCTTACGATCCTTCATCACCCACACAGCACGAGTCTTTGGCTGTGAAGATGAAAAGGCATGTGTCCTAGTATGACTACTAAAGGACATAGAGGAATTAGAATTCCCCTTAAATTGAGTTAAAAAGCTTAAAACTTTTAATAACTCACCAAGAATAGGAATAGAGCCTTTAGACAAAGGATGAGGCCTATTGGACACTCGTTTATGAGGAAACAACTTGAAACAATTAGGGCGAGTATGACCAAAACCACCACAATGGTGACAAACATGAGTAGTTTTAGAGCTACTCGGCTTCCTAGAAGGAGATCTAACCTTAGAGGTTGACAAATTAGGACAATTTGGCCTAATATGACCAACAATATGACAATGATGACAAGTGGGGACAAATTCAGAATTTTTATTCAACCTAGGAGGAGTTTTAGACTTAGGTTTAGAAACTTCAGCGTTAATATTAGATTGTTTACCTTTTTCTATCTTAGCAATATTAGCATTCAACTCTTCATTATTCCTTTTAAATGGAGGAATATAAAATTATTTTTTCTTTTGAGTTAGGCTTAACAACAAGTTTGGCACTAGTTAATTTTTCAACTTTGATTTTAGGTTCAACTAGTTGCTCTTTCAAACTCTTAAATATGTCCACCTGAGATGAAATTTGATTTTTAAATTTCTCATTCAAATTATTAGCTTCATCCAATTTTGCAATCAATTCATCTCTTTCAAGTTTGACCTTTTTAAAATTAGCTTTTAATTTTGTAGAACATTCAAGAGATTTCCAACAAAAATTATAAAGCTTGCAATAGGCATCTTGAATATCATCATTATCATTCAACACAAGACCATGCAAATCAAAACAATCAAGAGTTTTCATGACAACGGTGGTCAATGGATCACACAATAAAGATTAAAACCTAATCAGAGTGTGCCCGCTCTGATACCACTTGATAAGGCAAAAATGTATTGACCCTTCTGCAAATTAATCAATTACCCAAGTTAATTAATTAGGTTCAATTACATGCAATGGCGTGGTAACACAAACAAATCACCAAATAACTAAATGCAGCGGAAAATAAATTTAACACGGGTGATTTGTTTCGAATAGGGAAAACCACCAAAGCAAAACCCCACCGAGTGATTTTAAGGTCACCACTCCCAATAATCTACTACTATAAATCACAAGTGGTTACAAATATAAGGAATCTTACCAAACCCTTTGGCCTATCCTGAAATACCAACCTACAGTTGAACCCTTATCCCAATACCCAATTAGAATTGTATTGTAGCGGCAATCTTTCCGTTCAATGCACGAATCCCAGTACGTGACTAACCTCTCAGTACGTGACTAACTCCTTTGCGCGAATCCCAATACGTGACTAACTCCACAATAACCCTTTGATTGATCTAGTTTATTTGCAACAGCTTCACATAGAAACACTAATAAGATCTTCAATGATGGTGTGAGAGACTTTGTTTCATTACAGAACCCAAAGACGTACAAGAAACGTAGCAAGAACTCTTTCTTTAGTAAAAGGAGACTAGGGTTTCAAAAAGAAAACCTTATAAAGCTTTCTAGGGTTAGGTTTTTCTTTTTTCTCCTCCTTGTTTAAATAGGAGTTCAATGGGCTCTCCTATTCCAAATAGGTATACACAAACCTTGGGCTTTCCTAGTCTAATAAGGATTATACAAACCCATAAACAAATAGCCTTCTAGAATAAAAATGTTGCTGGCTATAGTTTGAATCCCGTAAGCTCGATAGATCGAGACATGTGTTGAGCTTTAATGAATCTCGACAGATCGAGCTTCTGTCGAGGGGGTATCAAGACCTGCAGATTGCACTTTTCTTGAGCAGTTCTTTAGAAATCTTCATGTCTTCAATGTAACCACTTATAATGATCATCTTGAACCTACTTAGATTTACCCAAATACAAGTAAAGTGCGTTTTGTCAAATGATATGTCAATTACATAAAAATATGTCCCTTACAGTTATGTTCTCAACATTATCACTGAAATAGTTATTACTCTCTACCCTTGACCCTTAAGTGAGCCACCATAAAAACCCAAGAACCTAGTACACAGTGATAGAGAGAGAAGAAAATATTTATAAAAATAAAAATAAATAAAAAAAAAACCTTCATGGAATTAACATAATAAGCCCATAAAGCTTTTAACAAAATAGAGAGAGAAATTTACCTTCCTTAAAAGCATCGCTTTTGTTGGCCTCAACCAAGGCTCTATGCACAGAGAGCCCTAAGAACCAGGAATTGGTTGGAACCTAAAACTCACCTCAACGAAAAAAACAAACCCCAATACTTGAAAGGATGAGAAAAATGTAAGAAACGAATTTTTAAAACGATTTATTTATTTTTATTATTATTTTTTTTTTCAAAATTTTTTAAATTATTTTTTAATTTTAGATGAGAAAAACTTATATCTTTATACCTATTGAATTTGTATTTCATATTAGTGTTACATTTTTTTAATTAATTAGCTTGATTATAATAGTTATATACCTATTTATTATAATTTATATTTAACTAAGATTCTTGAAAGTTGAACAAGTTACTTACTCCAAGTTGGTATCTTATTTGTACTCTTTTATATGCTTATTATTTTTCATATACAAACAGTTTGTTCAGGGGCTTGATTTTAATATCTTACATAAACTACTTATCAAATATATATATATAAACATATCATGAATAACCTAACCTGATTGCAAAAAGAAGATGCAGTAGCATAATCCTAAAGTCAAAGATAAGCTCTACTGTTGAAAGTATCAAAGAGACTGTGTTCAGAAAATTTCCAAACCAGCGGGTTAGTAACTGATTCTAAGACAACTCTTAAGTGAGACTAAAATTGAAAAATTCAAGCACAGAATAATCGCTAGAAAGCTCTGAAACTTTGGCTCACCTCAAAGGGCTGTAAGGGGCATTACCTTCATGCAAAAGGTCAAAGTATCACTGATGCATGTTAGAAAATGCCAAATCATGATATAAAGGTAACTATTTTCACATTCTAACAAATGTAAAATTTGTAGATTTTACGTTGAACAGATACTTGGTATTAATCTACCACAGTATGAGACACAAAAGACATAGATGACACGTAATTTGAGATACGAAAGAAAACTTACCAAAGCGGAATGACATATATCAGAAGCAGACTGCGTTCGGCTAGAATGCAAGATATGTCTTCTTTTATTAATAGTAAAAAATTGGCCACCAAGCCCTAGCGGTCCAGCTTCCACAATCTAAAGTGACCTTCTATCTAAGAAAAATCTAACTAATATTTCCTATTCATCCTAGGTTTTAGGAAAAAAAAAAAAAAAAACCCTTCTATTTTGCACCTTTAGCAACTAAAGAACACAAACTAAATCATTGTACTTAACTGTGGAACAACAACCTGCTAAAATAGGAGTCTGCTAGAGCAGAATTAACGTTAACAATGGGAAAAAGAAACATAATAGACATTATGATAAATCTTAATTAAATTAGTTATTCCGTAGATTTGAATTAGATGATCCAAAATAGTAGACTTAGAGCGCGTTTGGTTTGTCAGTTTAAACATTAGTGTTCAGTATTTAAACACTGAACACTTGTGTCCAAAAACAAAAAAAACGCGTTTGGTATGCCATTCCTGTTCAAGGGTTGTTTGGAAAACATTGTTCAAAAACCAGTGTTCAAAATGATGGTTTTGAAATCATCTCCGGCCTGTTTTTAAACAACAAACACTAGTGTACAGTGGCAATTGTGTAATTATCTTGAGCACTGTATGGCCCACCTGGTCAGACATCAAAAGCTGTATTGTCTCCTCTTTTCCTCTCACTGAATCCATCTGCACCTGGAGCCAAGATCTCAATCTCACCCACACAGTCCCAGCGGCATTAAAAAAAAAAATTTGAATAAAAAAATGTTTGTTTCGGTCAAAGGTGTCAGCTTTTTTTTAAATCAAACACACATACCAAACACATTTTTATGTTTTTTGAACACTGAAACATGTTATTTAAACCATGATATCAAACATATTTTTTGTTTTATAAACACTAAACACGTTTTTCAATAACACTTTTTAAACCACAGTTTTCACATCTTTTTAAACAACAATTTTTGAACTTCATGACCAAACAGGCCCTTATATTCCAACTACAACAAAAAGACAATTTTTTTTTTTTTTTTTTTTTTTTTTTTTTTTTTTACCATTACTTAAAAAGAAAAAAGAAAGAGATAGTTATTATAAAATTCATATAAAATTGAATTAAAATCATTCCAATTTTTTTTTAAAAGGGGGACACAAAGGTCATACAGCAGCAAGAGTCATTTATAAATAGGAACAATTTTTGTCCTGTGCCCTTATACAATACTAATCCCATCTAGTTTTGGATTAAACCGTAAAGGTGTATTTGAAAGATAATGTTACAATAAAAACTCAAATTAAGAAGAATACCCCTTTTCTTGTTGAGAACTAATCATCTTAGAACAGAGTGAATTAGATAGAGCTACAGTGTTTCACTGCTCTTGTAGCAAAAGAGTTGTTGATGGAAGTTCTCTAGTCCCTAAAGTTAAAAGCACCTAGCCAAGGGTCATCATACCTAATGGAAAGAAGAAAAACACTGCCAATGAGTTCTAAGCCAATGGTGCATCGTAAATTTACCAATTAAAAAGAGCGAAGAAATGAAAAAAATCATTACTCAATTGACATAAAACCATTGCCTTCCAATAGTCAAACACTCTAACTATTCTCAACCGTTGCATATTCCATATTCAACCAAAAAAAAAAACCGTGTAGTTGTGTGGAAAGCACAACAAGCAATAAAAATCAATTCCTGAGGCGTTATGAGACCTGTAAATCACACAACTCTACTAAACAAAACCACATCCTACCTAAATTAGTTCTATTTTTTTCCTCCAAGTTTCTATGAATTTTCCTATGTTTGAACTGCCTAGTGTACCTAACGTAACACTCATATCTCTGTGTTTCCAGAAGATCACTCACAACATATCGATAGGAGAAACCCCTTGCAGTGTTTTTTGAGATAGTTATTGAATAAATAAATAAAAATCTCTCAGACCCAAAAATAAAAACCAATCACACAATTAAGTCAATACATAAGCTCAACATCAATAACCCATTTCAAAATAATTACAAAACACCCTCATACATTACATACCAGACATATAACAAAACACAAACAATGAATAAAGATGAAAATCTTCAAGCACAAAGAACAAAATTTTCAAATTCAAAACGTTTTGATAATGTTGCGTTTGAAGACTATACATAGAACTACGAAATGAATGGAACTTAAAACTCGGCTCAAGGTTCAAGACCTCATATTGGGAGATTTATTTCTTCTTCGCTAACCAAACAGAGATTTATACCTTAAACGGCGGTGATGACTGGTTTTCATTTTTATTTTATTTTATTTATTTATTTACTTAATTGGGCTGAATTTAAAGTTGGGTTGGGCTATGGAGTGAGAGTATAATGTCCCAGGTTGAGCCTAATTATGTCCATACCTTAAATGGATAGTGTTGGCCCACTCTATGCTTTAATTTTTTTTTTTTTTTTTTTTTAAAGAAAACTCTTTCTTTAATATTCTTCTATCATTGAAAGATTTATTTTGAGAAGAATATGATTAAAAGATTAAAGGTCTCATACCCTTTTTTCTTTATGGATAATTGAAATTTCAATAAGACTAGGCAAGATCAATTTAAAGGTCTCATACCCTTATATGTGATTTTTTTTTTTTTTTTTCCTTATCATAAAGTGTTAGAGGTGGTTATCTATATTCAATCTTTTTTTTTTTAACCATCTCAAATATTTGTCAATATTTATTTTTTATTTTTGGTAAAAGATATTTACCATTACTGCTTGATGTTTCTGGAGCAAATCATTATACAAGATTAATCAAAGATTTAAATAATTCCAAACAACTTATTAACAATACGATTTTCAAAGACAAATTACCTGCATATATGGCCCTCAAGGCATCATAGCAATGGTCGCTGCTAAAGAGCAAAGAATATGATAATTTCAAAAGTCTATACCAAGTTGAAACTCATTGATAGAATTCATATTAGTACGTTCACTCCTACCTACCAATTGGTTTTGTATATAGCTACCGGCAATGTGAAAGCCTTCCCATTAACGTTGGCACATTGTTGAATATGAGAATATCCACACAATTTCTCAAGAAATAGACAATTGAAAGATAGAGGAGAAAAGAAAATGAATGGTCCTTTAGTGGATAACTTTAAGAAAGTCTAAAAGACTTAGAGCAGTAGGTCCATTTTTTGTCTCTTAACATATTTTAGATTAGTGTTTACAGATTGCTATTGACCAATCAATTGACTGAGGAAATACTTTAGATCATTTCTTTTTCCACAAAGCAATGTCACAATCTGGCTCTCATCATTTTCTTTTTTCTTTTTTTTCCCTGCATCATCTTTGGCCATAGATGTGATAACTTGTGAAGCAAAACACATTTATGGGGCTCTCCGTTCCTAAGCCCCTAGCATAGTTAGAAACTCCATTAAGTGTATTTTGTAATGTAACATATGCCCTTCTCCAAGATTAGCTTATCTTAGACATTTATGTCTGGTTGAAGTTGCTGCTTTGTCTACTTGAGAAGAAAAACAGGATCAATATAAAGATAAGGCACTCGTTTGTTTTGATGCCTTTCATTGGGTCTACACCAAAAAGAGTATATTATTCCGTTTTATTTATTCTTAGCAGGAGAAAGAGACTATTTTGTATTGCAAAATTTATTCTACTCGTCTGATTTAGAAATTATCAGAAACACCATGATGATGATTTTGTTTTCCTTGCATCTTTTGCCTTATTGTATCATTTATCGTTACATTCAAAATTCTTCCTTAATCAATTTAGATACTAAATCCAAATAATTCTAAGCATATAGCTTGGCCATTTGGCTTAATGAATTTATCTGACATATACTTTCATGTGTTTGTGTTTGCTTTTTATAGAAGAATGTTGTTGTCCTGAACTAAGGATTCCTTTATTGAGTTGCACATGGTGGGCTGGTAAGGATTGATGGGGGAGTGATTCCAACTTCTGGTTTTTCTTTGAGTACACAACTAATTTGTGAAGTTATAGAGGAGAGAAAGTACCTTGACCTTCAGCTCACAAGGTAATATTGTGAAAAAGAGGCGAGTTTTGCCCTTTACATCTCAGTAGTATTTTTGCTTCATCTGACATTCAGTTGATTCATTTACAGTTTAGTGTGGCCACTTTTTTAGAAGGGAGGAGAAATGGCAGAGACTGCAGTTAGCTTAGTTATTGGAAATTTGGTCCCATTGTTATTCCAAGAAGCGAGATTACTCAAGGGTGTCCACGACAAAGTTGCAAGCATCAAAGGTGAATTAGAGATTATTCAATCTTTCCTTAAGGATGCAGATGCGAGGGTTGAGCAAGAGAATATGAGCAATGTTGAGAAAACATGGGTGAAACAGATAAGGGAAGAAGCTTACCACATTGAAGACATCATTGATGAATACATACTTCATTTAGCAAAAGGTCCTCTTGGGCCAAGGCAACACTTCCATTTCCTCCAAAAGTTTTTTCAATTTACCAAAAAGTTTAAAGCTAAACATGTCATAGCCTCCAAGATTCAAGACATCAGCATCAATCTCAAGGAAAAGAGAGAGTTGGCTGTAAAATATCGTTTCAACACTACAGAGCAAGGGGAATTGAGCAACAATGCTAGAAGTGTTACATGGTATGACCCTCGAGTGGCATCTCATTTCATTGAGGAAGCTAAGGTTGTGGGCATTGAGTCGCATAGAGACAAATTGATACACTGGCTGGTAGAAGGACCATCTAATCGCACTATGATTTCAGTGGTTGGCATTGGTGGTGTTGGCAAGACCACTCTTGTGAAGAAAGTGTTTGAAAACAATAAAGTGGTAGCACACTTTAATTGTTGTGCTTGGATCACTGTGTCTCAATCATACAAGAAGGAAGACCTATTCAGGGACATGATAAAGCAGTTCTATAAGGCAAGAAAGGAGTTTGCTCCTAAAGAAATTGACAAAATGGAAGAGATAAATCTTATTAAAGTATTAAGGCAATATTTGCATGAGCAAAGATATGTAATTGTTGCCGATGATTTATGGGATACAGATTTTCTGGAATGTTTAAAAATTGCCTTACCTAATAATGACAAAGGTAGTGGAATTGTAATCACAACTCGAAATGAGGATGTTGCTCCCTCTCACAATGAATCTTCATCTTGTTATGTGCACAAGCAACTACCTCTACCGCCAGATAAAGCTTTGGAATTGTTCTACAAGAAGGTGTTCGAACATGAACAGGTTAGTTGTCCACATGAACTAGTTGAGCTGTCATGCAAAATAGTTGAGAAATGTGAAGGTTTGCCACTTGCAATTGTGGTTATAGGTGGCCTTTTGTCAAGCAAGGATAAGGTTGTCTCTGAGTGGTGTAAATTGCATGATAGTCTTAGTTTGGAATTAGACACTAATTCACGTCTAAGAAGTATCCCTAAAATTCTATCTCTTAGTTATCATGCTTTACCTTACTACCTTAAAGCTTGTTTCCTATATTTAGGCATGTTTCCAGAAGATTACCCCATAAATTGTGCAAGACTAATTCGGCTTTGGATAGCTGAGGGTTTTGTAAAAGAAAAACAAGGAATAACATTAGAAGAACTTGCACAAGGCTACTTGAACCAACTCATTCATAGAAGCTTGGTTCAAGTGGCAAAGTTTGATGAAGTTGGCAAAAAAAGATTTTGTCGAGTTCATGATATGTTACGTGAGGTCATTCTTTCAAGATCAGAGGAGTTGAATTTTTGTTCAGTCTCAATTCAAAACTACTCAAGTTTTGACAAAATTGCTCGACATCTCTCAATTACAAACAATGTAAATACTCCATTGCAGAGTATTTCTAATTCCCAAACTCGTTCTATTCTCATTTTTGGGTTAGACAAAGTACCCAATTCTTTTTTTACTCCTTGTTTTGCAAATTTCAAGCTCATGAGAACAATGGATTTTGAAGGTGCTCCAATTGATTACATTCCTAAAGAAGTCGGAAACCTATTACATCTAAGATATTTAAGCCTTAGAGATACAAAAGTGAAAATGCTTCCTAAGTCAATGGGTAAATTGCACTACCTAGAGACTTTGGATTTGAAACGTTCCCTTGTGTCTGAACTACCACCAGAGATCAGTAGGCTCCATAAGCTACGATATCTTGCGGCGTACATTGTAGACAATAATGAAGTATACAATATTAACTTTAGACAAGCAGTAAAGATACCCAGTGGCATTGGGTATTTAAAATCCTTACAAAAGCTTTCTAAGATTGAAGCCAACAACAATGCCCTTATAACAGAATTGGGGAGTTTGGGACAGTTGAGGAAATTGGAGATCACAAAATTGAAGAGAGAAAATGGGATAGCTTTGTGCACCGTGCTCGAGACAATGAGCCAACTTCAGTCATTGAAAATCAGGGCAACAAGAGAGGAAGAAGTTATTGAATTACAATCAATGTCTTCTCCTCCACCCCTCCTACAAACTCTTTTCGTATCTGGACGGCTAGAAAAGTTTCCAGAATGGATTCTGAAACTCAACAGTATAGTTAAAATTGCTTTAAACTGGTCAAAATTAATGGAAGATCCATTAAAGGTCCTTCAAGCTCTACCTAATTTAAGGCATCTTCATCTTCATGATGGATACGGAGGTGAGCAATTACATATTGAGGGAGAAGGCTTCCAGAAACTCAAGACTCTAGGGCTTTATAAGTTGGGAGGATTGAATAGGTTGATAATAGATGAAGGTGCCCTGCCTCTTCTTGAAAGGCTTGCAATCGCAGAATGCTCACAGTTGAAGGAGGTGCCCTCTGGCATCCATCATTTGAAAAGCCTCAACAATCTGCAATTTACTGAAATGTCGACCGAACTCATTCTTAGTCTGCAACCAGATGAAGGCCCTGATTTTGGGAAAGTCAAGCATATTCCCTGTGTTGAATTCTGTTATAGGACTCGTGGAGAAAACTACAAAAGCTACAATCTTGGTGATTCAGAATTGTTGAAGCGTCTACAAAGTTGATTCATGGAGGACCAAAGTGCCCACACCACTTTCAGAAAATTACAGGTACATCCCCACCCAATTTTTCGTTAGACTATTACATATATGGTAAATTACGAAAGTCTCTCTCACATACAATTACTGCCACCATTTTGTGTTACCAAACAGCTTCAGCCCAATATTTTTTAGCTTGTGATAGAGATAACCATAAAATATTACATTACAAAGAAAGATCAAAATCATCGTTTCTGTTTGGTATCACAATGAAAATTTTAGATAAAAGAAAACAGCCCAAATAGTTACTGTAATCTTTCAATCTTCCCTGTTTTTTCCTCTTTCTTATACTACTACTATTTCTAACTAAACTGATTCTATTGTACCAATTAGCTTGAAACAAATAAATAATTTTACAAATATCATTGTGAGTAGAATGAAGTAATAATTGGATAACAAACATTACTCAAATTTCTGAATTTATAGAAAATTCTTTTACTAATATTATAATTCACATTACCAAGTTTTTATTGTGATAGGAAAGACATTTGAGCTATCAAGTTTTACTTGCCTGCAAATTAGAGTTGGTAAGCCTGCATTTCCCCCTTTCACATATTATATACCATTTTCCTTTTTACATTTTTATATTAAATTTCATTTATTATTTATATTGCTATTGTTCTTACTGTCAGGCTTCAAATGCCTATGTTTCAAGGATTTTCAAGTGCTCAACCAACCAGCACATCAGTAGTTATTTCTACCGTGCATTGCTGCCTTTGTTATTGTATTGTTGTAATTGTGTTGTCTTTTTGGTATAAAAGCATTTGAACCTCTTGAATTCATGCCACTCAAAGAATGATGTTTTAGTTGAATTGTATTTGTTGTCATTAGAGTGGTTCAAGTACGCCAAGTGTTTCATTGGTATGCTCAAATGTAATGGTTTTGATGTGGCTAAAAAATCTATATAATGACATTTGAGTATAATTTGTGAAAGAGTAAACTATATGTAAATGTGTATGACATCTGACCTATCAAAAAACATATGTATGCATCTTCTTTATTCATGCAAAGAAAAAACAAAACAGAAAATTGTTATGAACAAGGTTCTTTGTTTGGATTGGGGAGTGTCCTCTACTCCCTTTAAAGACTAAGATGTTGTACCTGATGTGGTGCCGCCGTTTCTGTTTTGTGTTGTTTTTGCTGTTGTTGTGTTGCTTCCTAGTTCATTGTGGGTTCTGTTTTTATGTTTGGTAAGTGTTTGCTGTGTTGATTTTGTTCTTGCTTCTTATTTTGAACCTCTTGTATTGTGATTCTTATTTAAATAAATCTAACTCACCCATCAAAATAAAACACAAACTATAAATATTCACTGTTCATATTGATAAAAACTTTAGTCCACATCTAATCGATAAACTCAACACAATTCAATTAGTATCAAACATTACATATTCAAATATAATGTGTCTCCCAAAAGGCCTTAATATCTTACAACCTGATTTTTGGCAACGAAATCCGAATCTTACATTCCAAATCCTAGAGTCTAATAAACTATATCTTCCTTGTTTCTTTCTCAAAACTTGTCAATGGATGAGTTCATAAATTAGCTTGTCATTACCACTGCAGGGTCCTACTTGGAATTTATTTTTTATCCTTACCAAAAAAGTGAAATTTATTGTTGTTGTGCTGAAATTTACTTGATGCAGTGAACATCTTGACAGCTAACAGTGTCTTTGTTAATTTCTAATCCAAGTTATATTCTTTCATTAGGTATTTACCAAATGATCAAATTTTGGATGTTTTCCTTTGTTCCTTTGTTCCTATATATATAACATTATAATATTATTAATTGAAAGAAATTTGTAGATGAGTACATACTCATGGTAAAAATAGGAGAACATGAATATAAAACCACTATGCCACTATTTTAATCCCCATGTTAAATAGAGGGCAACTGAGCTTGGAGTGAGTCACTGATAGCCCCTAATTTAACAACCAATGCAGAAAGGTTGGAAATTGGAACCAATGGGATCTCCATAGTGCAAATCAGAACTATGTTGGTGTTGACACATTGTTCATTATGTGCATGAAACAATCAGTACTTGATTGTCCCTGCATACCTGCCTTCATTACTGTATTTCTATAATAATGTTTTTGTTTCGCTGTATGAAGCATATGAACCTCTTGGGAACATGATATGCAAAAGGGTGATGTTTTAGTTAAATTGTTATTAGTTTGAGGTGTTGATTGCATTGCTAGTGTCACCTTCAAAAATCACATATCTGGGTTTTTGTAAAGAGTTGCCTGAGCTTCAATATATAGAGGTATTACAAAAAATTTGGAACTCTGCTTAAATACAATATCCATTATAATCTCAACAACACACTACCGCAGAAACTAGACCATGATGGATTGCAGCATCAAAATTCACTTTGGCCCAAACTGATTAAGGTGGAATCTAGCAGCTGATTTTATCTGATGTGAGCATCTTAATTTTTCATATGCTAACTGAAGCTTTTGTTTATAAGCTCAGCAGCATCTCTAGGGTCAGGGGTTAGATTTTCAAACAAGATTTTGGTTTCTGATCCACCACATTCTATCAAAAGGGATTGCTGCAAAGCATAAATTTCTCTTCTTTTGGATTGATTTGAAAATGCCTAATAGGAAAACTATTTTTAATCTACATACAAATAAGCTGAGAACTTATTGATGCAAAATTCAAAGACCTTATGGTATGAGATCTTGTAATAACAGTAAAGGAGCACAAAAAAGAAAAAAAAAAAAAAAAAAAAAAAAAAAAAAAAAAAAGAAAAAAAGAAATGACATTTGAGTGCCTTTTAAACCCCATTTGATGATGAAAAACAATTTGGCAGGTTGGATGTCCCATGCTTTTCCCTAGAACAATAATTTGAGTCTTTCGTGAATTTTTTTGCTTACATGTGTTTCCATTTTTAGGGCCTGTGTCTACTATCCGATGCTTAGATTTAATTGAATCGCTGCCACAGCTGACAGCTGTGAGGTGGGGGGCTCATAACAATTTATCCTGAGTAACGAAGGGGGAGGTGAATTGTCCTAATAGTTCTAACTATTTGAGGATCAAAGAGATTAGTTCATTTTTAAAAATCCCATTACCACTTGTCAGGAAATCCAAACCTTATATTACAAATCCTAGAGGATAATAAACTATATCTTCCTTATTTCTTTCTCAAAACTTGTCAATGTGTGAGTATTAAATTATCTTCATTGCCACTGTAGTAGGGTATTACATGAAATTTATCTTATTTCGTTTCCAAATATGTGAAGCCTAAAGTAGTTATGCCTGCTGAAATTTACTTCCGTAGTGAACATCTTGACAGCTGACAGTTTCTATGCAATTTTCTAATCAAAGTTGAGGCCTTTTTTATATTGCTAGTATTTACCCAACAGATCAATTTTTGGATGTTTTCCTTTGACCATGAAAGTGTAAATGCTAATAGATAACAGGGTGTCATAGAATATATATAGCATTATAATAGTGTAAAGGCACAATGTGGTTTTCATACAAGAGAAAAATTAATATTAACAGTAATGAGAGAAAGTTGCATGTGAGTGCATTCTCATAGTAAAAAATAGTATAACTGAATATAAAACCACTATGCCAATGGTTTTATCCCCATGATAAATGGAGAGCTACTGAGCTTGGGTTGAGTCACTGATGGGTCCCGATTTAGCAGCCAATGTAGAGAGGTTGGAACCAATGGAACCTCACTGAGTGTCGACACCTTACCCCACGTGTTGTCGGGGTGCAAAGACAGTTCTTCCACCTTGAACTTTGTTTGCCTGAGCCCCCTTGATATGTTGGTGACACAAGTAAATGAGAGTCCTTTAAATCATCCAAACTAAATTCTGCTATCTTTATCTTCTGGTCCATCTACTCCAAGTTGATCTTTTGGATGCTTTCGTTCCACATTTTCATCCATATGTTGTTTATTACAACCTTGAGAATAATATAAAACATTACCAATCAAATGAACAATCACAGAAGCTGTTATTATAAATTCCTATGCTACATTTATATGGCATGTCACAAGCTGCAATTTTACAAGATTATCACAAATTAAATTTTTTGGCAAGACTATGTTGCTAATTTGAATTTTAGAAGAAACAGAAAAGATATGTTTTGATTGATTTGGTGAAGAGTAGTTTAGATGAAAATTTTATTTTTAGTTCTCTGTTATAATTATGTATTGTGAGGGTCCTTTTTTTTTACAGTGTCCAGGCCCAAGTAGAAGCAAGGACCCTAGGCCTTTTAGTTGTTGTTTTAAAGGGACTGGGCTTAGTTCACCGCAGCTAAATGGGCTGATTACAAACCAAGTGGTGCACAGAGTAAGAATCCTACAATACACACATACTAGCAAACAAGAAATATATATGCATGGAACAGCAAGAAACAGTAAAGGAGCAATATGATAAAGAGAGAAACAGAATAATCGTTAAGGATCCTTAAGACAATATGAGATATTTCATTACTTTTCTTAATTGTATATTATAATATGCTCACTAAGACGTGTTACAAGGTCCAAATAAGCTCAAAAATTACAAACTTAGATGGCTCTCCAAGCCTCTAAGACTTGCAAAGTTTGAATCTCTTTGAATCCAAGTATGTTTTATTGTGGCTGTTTGAGGATACCGGGTGGTGTTTTCCTTTCTTTTTACTACTTTCTTTGAGTTTTTGACAGAGTTTTCTCAATAATTCTGTTCTGATTCACTGTTGCTAAATGCCCCTTCATTGTTGGCTGCTTCCCCTTTTTATAGTGTCATCCTAGGGTTCTGGGGTACCACCGATTCCCCTCCTTTGCTCCCCTGGGTACCAGAGCGCCAGCAACTTTGGTGGTTGGTCCTTTCCTTGTTTCTCATAATTTTCTTCTTTTGGTGCTTTTTTCCCAAAAGCCTCTTGTTGACTTTCCGTTCTGGGGTGTTCCTAGAGAGCTGACCTCTAATCTCTCTTTCTTCAAGGCTTTCTAAACCTCACTTTTTCAGACTCAACTTTTTTGGCTGCCTTTCCTTTTTGTCATTTTTCCCGAGTGAGCCGACTCCATCCCTGCCAGGTTGAAAGTTTTCCTAGCTACTTCCCTTCATGGTTCTTCTTTCTGGGTTCCCCGAGGTACCAGCCCTTTGTTCATGAATTGTTAGTCCCCAAGCTTTCTGATTCCTTTCTGCATCATTAGGTGGGTAATAAGGACGTATATGTTCTTCGTTCCTTGTGTTTCTTGGCATTCCTTTTGAGCTGTCTTAATCTCATCTTAGCTTTGCTGCACATCCCGAGGACCCCAAGCTCCTGGCAGTCCTTGGGTATCCCGGTCCAATTCTTACCACTGGACTCCCTAGTGATTTTCTAATCTTGGCAGGCTGAGCTTTTTGATAGGCCAAAAACGAATTGACCCCTTTATGATAAATTAATTGATTAATTACCCAGGTGATTTTAAGGTGACCACTCCTAAGAATCCACTATTATCACAACAAACGATTACAAGTAAAGGAATCTCAGTACCTTATACCAACCTATAGTTGAACCCTTTCCCTAATACCCAATTGGACTTGTTCTGTAGTGACAATCTCTCCTTTTGATGCACGGCTCCTAATAAGATCCTAGTACACGACTTCAATCACCAACTAGAGAAGGTTGTTGGCTGCAAAGTTTTTCAGTTCATCCAGACAATGAAGATCAAGAAGATGCTTGGTCACAAAACCCTACGGTGCACAAACACAGCAACTTCTACACAAGAACGATGAACTAGGGCAAAACTCTGTCTCCAGTCACAATTTGCTTGAACAAACTTTGCTCAACACTTGTGCAACTTGTGTCACCTTTGACGGCCCTTAAAATAATCCTTTTATATGTCTAGGGTTGTGAGAAAAGAAAGCTCAAACACATAATCACGGATTAGAGTCAAAACAGATGTGAAATTCTGTTTTTCATAAACCTCGACAGATACCCTAACTGTTGAGCTGCTGTCGAGCCACGGGGCTGGAACAACTCTTCAAGCTCTATAGATGGCTAGTTGTCGAGCTTTAATGACAGACACTTTTCAAACTTGAATCTTGGACAGACTTGCATGGCTTTAACGCTTGATCTTGAAACAAGATTTCTTGAAGTATTAAACACATCCTAGATCTACCCAAATACAAGTAAAATGCATTTTGTCAAAGGATTAGCCAATTACATAAAATAGTGACATATGTTCCTAACAAGTGAATCACATATGTCCTAACACTTTTTTCTTTCTTCCCTTTGTTTCATGGGCCCTAAGGCCTATCCATTCGTGGGTTTTGGGCTTAAATCTTTTTAATGGATTTAGGTCTACCATCTTTTTCCTTATTGTGAGCTCAAGCCTTTTATATTTTTTTTATGTAGTTCAACTCACTGTGCCTTTTTGGGCCTTGGTGCAGCATTGTAACTTTTTAGACCTCAACATTTAGCCCCCCGAGCTCGTGGGTTGCCTGCAACCCACGCATGAGTAGACCAGAGCCTTAATTTCTGTAGGAATTCCTTCTTCACTATTTCAATTAACCTCAAGGTCCCCCTTCTTTCTTTAAGGTCCAGTCTTTCCCGCTACTTTCGGGTATCCTGGTTTTCTTTGTGTGTTGCACTTCTCTCTTTTTGTAACCCCCCCTTACACGGGACGTGGCAGTTGAATGTTGGAGTGAAAACTTCCTCTACCCACTTTTCACGTTCCCCATAACTCCCATTAATAACTGCCAATAACTCTCCTCTTTAAAATTAAATTTTGGCAACTGGCACACCTTTCCATACATCGTCTTCTCCAACTGATCTTTGCGCCATTATTGCAGTCACTTCATATTTTATTTTCACTTTCCAGAGTACTCTATTCCCAAGCTTATCTTTTATTTTTCTTCCAGTTAGTCTGTTTCTCTGTTTTCTTCTTCTGTGTTCTTCATTCCCTCGACTTCCCTATTTCCCAATACATTTGTTGTTCTATGGCTTCTTCTTCCTTATGAAAAAGGAGGGAGCGTACTCCCAATCCTTCCGAGGGTGAGAGTTCTTCTGGGTTTGCACAGGGCGAGTCACAATGGGTCACGGAGTGCCTAGCTTTCCCTTTACTGGACCTCTAGTACACCCCCAGCCTATTTTTTCCTCTGGTGTCTCACGGTGAGGCCCCTCCTTCCCCTCACACCTGGGTGTTCTCCGGTCAGTCTAGTTTTGCCAGTTCAGCCCAGGTTCCAGATCCAAGAGAGATTCTAGATCTCCAAATTAGGCGAGGATCTCAAGAGGCGGTTCTTATTTTATTTGACTTCGTTCCTGGGAAGATCACCGGTTGGCCTATTTGGGTGGACAGGGAACTTTCTAATGGGGAATTTGTTGGTTGTCCGGAGCGCGCCGGGATCCTGAAAGCAGTGGCAATTTTCAGGAACCTTGAAGGTTTTAGAGATGCCAAGGGCCTCAGACACTTGGTACGCCGTTAGTGCCTTTCTTCTTTTCTGTTGGTGAGCTTACTATCACCTTGGAGGATGTAGCCAATAACTTCCTCCTCCTGGTGTTTAGAGATGAGAATCCTTTTGACATCAGTCTTTCCAACGAAGATCTTGAAGTGGAAGACAAACTATTCAGTCATTTTGGCGGGCGTACTGCTTCTCCTGGTGGGAAACCAGCCAGAATGGGCAAGTGGGTCATGAACCTTTCGCGAGAGAAGGACAAGGTAGTTAGGCGAGCTGGGTTCCTGGCACTCTGGCTCAGTAAGTTTTTATTTAGTGAGTTCCCCAGGTACAAGGTTAAGTCTGTTTTCTTCCCTTTGGCAATTAGACTGGCCCAGGGTGCTCAGTATCCTTTAGCCCCAATGTTCTTGGACCATGTTTACTCCCAATTGGATCTGCTCCATGGAGATGAAGTCGAGGGTAATTCTTGCTATTCTATCACTTCGTCTCTTCATTGTGCCATTCTCCAAGTATTCATGTGGGACCGCTCTTTTGTTACTTTGGCTAAGTGTAGAAATTTGAAATTTGTAAAAGATAAGTTCTAGGGATCTCCTGTTGTGATTAAGGGTCTGTGTGGTAGTTCTACTAACAGCCACCCTATCATTTTCCGTTGGACTAACTTGAAAGGTGGCAGCCTCAATTTGGTTGAGTTATTTGATTAAGCAGGGCACTTGAGTTCGCGTTCTCCCCGGGTTCGCCTGTGATTCTATGTTGGCTTCTTTTCTCAACTCTTTAGAGAATACCTTTGATCTACGTCGTGGTGATGAAGGCAGTTTAGCCTACTTGGCTTGCATCAGTCCCTCATGGCTTCCAGTGCCCTCCTCAAGTGGTCCTAAGTACAGCCACAACTCAACACACCAGGTACTCCGGCAATTTAGTTTTGATCAGGACATCCCACCAGTGTTTAAAGATAGAGTACCTTCTCTTCCTTCTCTGGATCCATTCCTAAGGCTTTAGGCCTTTTCTTATTGGTTGCGGAGGAGTTCTTAGTTTGTTGTGCCTAACTCCTAGAGGGGAGTCTTTGCTTCCAGTGGCTTTGCTAGTTACTGGAGAAGAGTTCAGAAGTCCTTCTCTGACTATGTTGGTTCTGGCAAGATTGGGAGGGTTCCCAATCCTAATATTCTCTCTGCTCCTACCTCCAACAGACGCTTGTCCCTCCCCACTGCTGGCATTGTATCTGCTGCCATAAGCAGCAAGACAGGATTTGTGGAGTGGCATTCTTCTAGGGGTGGTTGGGTGTGTTATGTGCAAGATTTTTCAAATACTTGGTTAAGGTGTGACCTTATTTTTGGTACCTCTTCTGGTGTGCCAATTAAGAAAGGGGTAGTAGAGGCAATTGGTGTTGCCACACCCATAGGCAAAGGTAAAGAGAAGAAGATCAAACAGGAAATGGTTAAAAGAGCTGAGCTGGAAGAAAATGCTGAGGGTACTGAGGCTGGCCCTGAGACTAAGAAGAGGAAGAGTACAAGATCCCAGAAATAGTTAGTAATTTCTGAGGAACCCGAGAGAGTGAGCCCCCTACAGTTGGAAAGGAAGTTGGCCATCATTTAATTCCAAGGACTCGAGTGAAGACTAAGGTAGAGTCTTCTCTCTCTCAGGTTCTTATGAGTTCTTCAGCCCAAGGTTCTTTGGGGTCCTTTGATTTTATATCCCAATCTCCCTTAGGACCCTCTGGGTGTACCCGTAGTAGACAAAAGACCATTGGAGAATCTGTAGAGAGAGAGAGAGAGAAGGGCATGGCCTCTTTCCTTCTTCTCTCTTTTATTTTGCAGTAGTTCATTGCTGTTACTGTGTCTCTCCCTTTCTCTTTTAACTGATGAATGGTTATTTCTTCCTTGCAGTCCAAACGCAAGTCAGACCCCAAGAGAGGCAAGAGTTAGTCATCTGGCGATGATGTGGTATGGCCCTCTTCTGTTTGTGCATTTTTCTGTTTGCTTCCACTCTTTTTCGGTGCTATGTACTTATGCATTTTGTGATGTTCTGCCACTTGCTTTTCTTTTCCTTTTGTAGGTGGAGGTACCTCCTCCATGACTGGTAGGACTCTGGTGAAAGAAGTGATGACAGCTCCCTCTACTATTCCCCCAAGTGTGGAAAATAAGCCCCCTAATGGTGATGTGACTGAGGAAGTTGGGCAGCCAGTGACGGATGTCCAGCCCATTATGCCTTCTGTTCCCCTAGCTGCTCAAGACCTTGAAGCTTTTCAGCCTCCTGTTTCCCAAGTTCCCCAGCCCGTGCAGACTCTCAGTCCTACCAAAACTGTGTCACTTGAGCCCATGACTAAGCCTGGGTTAAGCAAAATGTCCTTGGGGGGCATGTCTTCATCTATACAAGCAGGTGAGTCTCTTCCACCCCTTATAAATATGCTTAATCTTATTTCTTTTATCTTTTCTTTCTGAGAGTTCTCGTTTTCTCTTCCCCTTTTAGGTCAAACCAGTGTTCAATCTGCCCCTGAGGCCGCCTCTTCCTTGGAGTCAGAGGGTTCTGAAGGTGCTTGTTGTTCACCCTCACTGTACTTCCCCCTCCTCCATTTTTTTCATACTTCTCCCTTTTCCTTCTATGGCGAAGCCCCCAGTATCCTGTCCTTCCTTTAGCCATTTTACCAAAGTTTCCTCACCCTTTCTCCAACGTGCTATGTGTTCTTTCACAAAGTCTTCCAAGAAATCAGAGGGGCAAGAGGCGGAAACTAAGCCACAGGAAGCTGATACTGGTTTTTTTTTTTTTTTTTTTTTTTTTTTTTTTTTTTTTTTTTTTTTTTTAGCTTTCTTTTACTTTCCCACTTTACATTTCTTCCTCTGTTCTTTCCCTTTTTTGAATTTTTTCTACTTTTGCAAGTGCTGACACAGGTGTCTACTTCTGACGTCCAGGTTGCTGAAGCTCAGGCAGGGACCCTCCAAACCATCCAGAGGGTTGAAAGCTCTCTAATTCCTGAGAGTGGAGATACAACAATGGGGAAGGCTTCAGAGGTGACTGTTCCAGACTCTAGCTCAGGGCTCCCCGCTTTCCTGGCCCACTTTGATCTCCTGGAGTTCAACAGCCTTCCTACAAGCCACTTTCATTGCTTCGGGCCTTCCTTTGGCAATTTCTTGAGGTTCTCTGTGCCCGTTGAGGGTCTGCTATTGCTAGAAGGGTTGTTTAAGACCCATGGAGACTTTACTAGTGGGTTCAGGGGAGGTGTATTTCTAGGCAACATTCTGATGGAGCTATTATGTGCTGTGCTGATCTTTTTGAGGGATTCCTCTCTTGACTCCTTATCTAAAGAAAAGCTTTTGGAATGGAGGGGAGTGGTGCAGGATCTCATTGAAGCAAAATTCAATCTATCCTTCTTGCTGGAGCATTTGCGTTACCTGGCCCACATGCTATTCCAGAGACAGGCTTCCAGGAATCTAGATGCTAAAATTGTTGCTGCTGAGGAGGCTTTAGCTTGTGCTCACAAGGTTTTGCAGGACTTGAAAGTTAGAAGGCAGTGTGTTCTCTCTTCTTCAGCTATTCTTGCTATTTCGCCTGACAGCTCTTTGCTAGCCGGCCTTATTCCTTAGCTCCTTGCTTTCTTTTTTTTAGCTAGTTCAGATGTATATTTTTTTTAGACAATTTGGGCTGTATAAGTTCTATCTCTTCCTATTGAACACTATTTGTGACTTTTCCTTCCCCATTTTTTGCAATATGGATATGTTTTCTAAGACTGCTTCTAATTTTCAATAGCATGTGGATCTATTCTTCTTCTTTTTTTATTTTCTTTTTTCTTTTTGCACTGAGTCTTAGGCCATGGTCCCTACAAGTTTTGTTGTAGGTCCTGGATTAGGTACCCTGGTGGTTGTGTTGCTGCACAGGTACTGAACAGGGTACATTGGATGCTCTCTTTCTCTTTTTTTTTTTTTTTTCCAAGTCCCATGTCATGAACCAAGTAGACCTCTTTTGTCAAGTACTGGGCTAGGTATCTCGGGCACTTACTTCTGCCCGTTGTCCCAGGTCATGTATTTGAAATAATTATGGTGTGAGTTTTAGGTCATGTACAAAGGTTTTTTTTTGCGCTGGCCCAGGTACTCCCCCCAAATTTGCCCATATTCGAGTTATGTAATGCTTCGCAACTGTACATTTTAGCTGTAGCTTAAAGAAAAATAAGAAAAAGAGATTTCATTGAATCAAAGCAAAGTTACCATCCAAGGAACACAACCGGGTTGTCAAAGATAGTAAGGATCACAGAATGTCCTTCTACCATGGGTTCCTAAACAAAAGGACTTAAACAAAATTCATGATATATAAAAAAAATTAAAAAAATAAAAAGCAATGAAACACTTAGCAGATTAGGGAGCTGGCAAAAAGGTCTCGGTGTACTGAAATCTCCCCCTTTTATGCGTAATATTGTTTCAGCCACTTCCCATTTATGGTATCTATCAGGACCGTCCCATCTTCCTTTGTGAGGTAGTAATACCCACTATCATGGGCTTTTCTGATGATGTAGGGCCCTTCCTATTTTGGGGCAAATTTGGAGGGTCCTAGGAGATTTTTCCTTACATGCTCTGCTGCTTTTAACACCAGCTGCCCCTCAGTAGAGGCCCTTAGGTATACAGTCTGTGCATATGCCTTAGCCATTCTCTGCTGGTACTTCTGGCTTCTCCCTCTGGCCACTTCTCTTTCTTCTTCAAACCCCTCCAGATCTGCCAACCTTCTTTCACTATTTGTGTCATCTATGCCTTCTTGGTTTTCTTCAAGCACTACTCTTGGTGTAGGGATGACTAGCTCCACGGGGCTAATGGCTTCTGTCCCATAAACTAGAGAAAATGGTGAAAATCCCGTGGCTGTCTTCAAAGAGCTCCTGCATGCCCAGAGTACATCTGTCAGGTGGTCACTCCATTTTCCCCCATACTCGTGTTTTATTTTTTTAAGGATCTTCAGCATCACCCTGTTAGTGGCTTCAGCCTGACCATTTCCTTGTAGGTAGTACGGTGTAGACCTTCCATGCTTGATGTAATACGCCTCAGTCAGGTTGTTCATGTCTTTGTTTATGAACAGTGTCCCATTGTCACTAATCAGTCTCCTGGGGATCCCGAACCTTGTAATGATGTGTTCTCGAATGAAGTTTGCCACGGCTGCTCTAGTTGCTTTTTTTAAAGGGATAGCTTCTACCCATTTTGTAAAGTACTCGGTGGCTGCCAAGATCCATATGTTTGTTGGAAAAATACATGTTTTGCATCGCTTACAAAACATACGCAGCGAAAAATTAACGGATCTACTTCATTTGCAATTGATAACATGTACTATGTAAGTTTCAGAATTTGAGAACAAAAATGCGTACCTTGGTGTAGTGAAATTCAAAACCGAAGATCAGAAGTTCTTGGGAAGAATTTTAATCTTCACTCCAATTCCACTTGATGCCCAAGAAGTGTGGTCTCTCAATCAGTTTCCAAAGAGAGAATAAGAGAGTGTCCAACACTCACATACAAACCATTTCATTTCTTATGAAAACTCTAATGAAAGACATATCAAAACCCCTTAAAGAAATTCTGTATGTTTCTCTCCTTATATACAACTGATTATCTAATTGGGCTAGCCTTTTAGGCCATTCCAATTGGGCTCTAGTATGTGGCTTGGAGTGGGACCAAAAGGGAACAAATAAGACTCTAGCTCCAATGGGCCTTGGGCTTTTCTGTCAACTCTTGACAAGTCCAAAGTTACCATTAATTATATTCAATACCACTATAAGAATATAATTGCACTCTAGGCCTTATTAATAAATTATATCCCAAGACTTTATTATACATGCAACCCCTTCATTAAAATATTCGTAGTAATACAAAATCATGAATGTAGACTGCCACTTCGAAGATTACTACATCTTAATCCTTGAGTACCTGGTTTAATCCTTTACGTTATTCATCATATATTTATGAAATCCAATTTCATAAATATATACTTTAGTAACTCCTTACTAAAGTGGTTGGGCCCAACTCTCTTGAATAACCAAACCCATTAAACTTATCTCAAGGGAATATTTTATGTCTCCGTTAAGAGATTATGAATTCCATCTTGAGAATATATGTTCCGTCAACACTAAATGCGGTTGCCCAACATACTGAGGTTTTGACTGTGATATATAGATCTCACTCCTGATATATCAAAACAACCTACATCTCATGATCAGGTCCATTATTCTCTCAGGATTTAGAGTTGATGTAAATAGAAGTCGTGAGATTTATTATTCATTTAACAGTCGTTAGGAGAATAATAAATCTCACAGCGGTCCAGTTCAATATGTCTTAACTCTTAAAACATATCAACATACCAACTAGAAGTCTCCACTTCCATGATCAAGACAAATCATCGTAGTTGATATGTTATAGTCTTCGCAGATGAAACACCCAATTTCATCACCGACTACGAACTAAAATTATGAATTTACAAAGAACTTGTGATTTATATCTTCTGTGACTTTCCACATAAATCACATACTATGCATCTCATGGACTAAGATAATGTCCCATTAGTTCATTTATAGATAGTCTCATATAATTAAACAATCTAATTATTTATGACATGCCAATAAATTGGATTTTAGGGCATAAACCCCAACAATGTAACCATTGGAAAGAGGGTTTATAGGCCCTGTAAGATCAATCCCCCAAGTGTGGAAAGGCCACAGTGTTGTCATATCTTGTAGCACATTTGGATGAGTGTGGATTGTATCTCCTAGTACTTGGCATGCATGACACGTTTTAACCAACTCCTGGGAGTCCTTTTTCATCGTTGGCCAATAGTACCCCAACAGTAACAACTGCTTGTAGAGTCTTCTTTTCCCTGGGTGACTTCCACAATCACCAGAATGGACTTCCCTAACTACTTCTCTGGCTTCCTTTGGCCCTAGGCATTTTAGGGGATCCCCACTGTATCCCTTTTTGAATAGGATCCCGTTCTATAAGAAATATCTGACTACAAGTTTCTTGAGCTGGTGAGCTAATGTCTTGTCAGTTGGTAGGATCCCTTAAGCCAAGTATTCCATGAATGAAGTCTTCCAATCTTCCGTAACAAATACAGCATAGCTTTCTTCCTTGTCTACTGAAAGTTGGCATCTTTGACATTTCTCCTGTACAGTTGTAGCCTCTTTGTTCATATTTGGCCAGTAGTACCCCATGCGCTGCATCCTTCTGTATAGGCTGATTTTTTCTGCAACCCCACAGACCTGGCTATGTAGTTCTTCCAATCTCAGCTTTCCTTCTTTCTCGTTGATACATCTGGATAGGATCCCTCCGGGCAACCTCTTATACAACTCTCCTTCTATCAGAGTGTAATCCCTCAACTCCTTGATACTTCCTCCATGTCCTGCCTCTTTTATTTTTTCTTTGACCTCATTCCTCCAATCCTGTTGCTCTGGTTTTTCATGGAACATCTTTTTGAGGATCCCTATGATGGGATGTTCTTGCTTACTTACTCTTATCAGAGTGTCTCTTCCTTTAAATAATACTTGGGATCCCAGGGTGGCTAGTGCATCAACGAACCTGTTCTCACTCCTTTAAGTGTACTCCACGCTAAAGGTCTGGAATTCCTGCTCCAGCCTTTGCGCCCAAATTCTGTAGGCTACCAAACTCTGCTCTCTTAGTGCAAAGTCACCCTTCACTTGAGAGACCACCAGATTAGAGTCTCCTAAAACCCTCATATGTTTTACTCCTATGCTGAGTGCTTTGGTCAACCTAGTCAAGTATGCCTCGTACTCAGTGGCATTATTCAAACAAGAAAACCCAAGCTTGAAAGATAAGGGCATGGTGTCCCCATCTTCGCAACTTAGTACAATTCCCAGTCCATTTGAGGTTGTCGTTGCTGACACATCAAATCTCATTGTCCACTTCTTTCCCAGGAGCTCTGCCACTGTCACCTCCCTAGAGATCTCCTCGCTTAGTGAACATTCTTCTTTCCTTAGGAACTAGGCCAACAGATATGCTATGGCTTGACTTTTGACAGCCTTGGGGGTCCTGAGGCCGATGTCGTATTGAGAAAGCAGGACCAGCCACTGTGCTATGCTTCTCGTTAGGAGAGGCTGATGAAGGAGTGCTTTTATGGGATGTGACTTAGTCATCAAGAGGATCTGGTGAGCTGAGAAGTATTGTTTTAGCCTTTGGGATGCGTAGATAACCACTAGACATGCCCTTTCTATCCTGGGATACCTGGTCTCAGTATCCTTAAGTGTCCTGCTCATGTAATAAATGGGTCGCTCGTTCCTATCATCGTCTTCCTACGCTAGCAGGGCTCCTATAACCTAGGAGTTTGATGCTAAATATAGCAACAGGGGTCGCCCACGTACTGGTGCTTGTAGGGTGGGAAGATGATTCATGATTTGTTGGATCCTCTAAAAGGCTTCCTACTGCTCAGTTCCCTAAGTGAACTTAGCCCCCTTTTTCAGCAGTTTGGATAAACCACTTGTGATTGAAGCCAGTCCTGGCACAAACCTCCTGATATAGGAAACTGTCCCTAAGAAACTTTTGAGCTCTCTTACAGTTGTAGGCCTTTTCATTGTTGCAATGGCTGTGGCTTTGGCTGGATCCACACTTATGCCTCTGTGATGTACTAGGAACCCAAGAAATTTTCTAGCAGATATCCCAAAGGCACACTTCATGGGGTTCATGTGAAGTTTCTACTTCCTGCACCTTTCAAAAACTTGTTCAAGTATCTGGAAGTGCCTTGTCTTGGTTTTTGATTTTACCACAATATCATCCACATAGTCTTCCATTTCCTTATGCATCATATCGTGGAAGATAGCTGTCATGATTCGCTGGTACGTGGCCCCTGCATTTTTAAGGCCAAAGGGAATCACAATGTAATAAAAATTCCCGATTGGAGTCCTGAATGCTGTCTTCTCTCCATCTTTCGCAGCCATGCGGATTTGGTTGTACCCACTAGACCCATCCATAAATGAAAACATAGAGCTTCCTGCAGTTGAATCTACAAGGAAGTCAGCATTAGGCAGGGGAAACTTATCTTTTGGACATGCCTTGTTCAGATTGCGAAAGTCCACACAGCACCAGATTTGGTCATTCTTTTTCTTCACGGATACTATGTTGGAAAGCCACTTGGGGTGCTGGATGGGCTTGATAAAACCAGCTGCTAGCAGCTTCTTAACTTCTTGAATTATTTGAGCTTCCACATCAGTGTAAAAGACCCTAGCTGGCTGAACTACTAGCTTGACTCCTGGGTCTACGTTGAGAGAATGGACCACCAGTCCTGGATCCAGACCAGGCATCTCATCATTGGTCCATGCGAATATATCCACATATTTCTTGAGTAAGGCCACTAAATGCTCATTCTCTTATGTTGTCAACTAACTACTAATGAAAACAGGCTTCTGGGATCCCAGCTCAGCCCCCAAGTTTATCTCTCCCAATTCTTCCTCGTGCTGAATTTGCGCTTCCTTAACTGGGTCTTCTAGGATTTCTTCTTGAGCCATCATACAATCTGGTGGTCCGGGACCCTCTTGCATAATGCATTCAGGCCCTGCACACCTTCATAAATGATAAATTAACCTTCCTCCAGGTTCTCGTACTACCACGTATTCCCAGGATCCTGAGGAGCTGGGCTTCTTCTTTTGCCTTTTTCTCTCTAGGAGGTTTCTCAGGTCACGGGTACCCTCTCCTTCTTCTTCTTCCAAGATAGGTGCTAGGGTCCCCGGCGTGGGGCTCTCATCATCTGGTTCCAACTCATTGTAAAACATTGTTTCCACAAAGTTCACTTCTCCTTGGCTAAAAGAGTTATGGTTAGCAGGGATCCTTACGGGCCTCTTATTCAATCTCCCTTTAACACATTGATGGTACGTGGAAGGAATAAGGAGGTGCTTATGAAGCCATGGGCGTCCCAACAGCACATGGTAAGAAACTTCTGAGTTGACCACATGAAATCTGGTCAGGGCTACTATTAAGCCTACCCTTAAGGCCAGCTGCACATATCCCTCAGTTGATTCTGCTGATCCTCCAAATCCTGCTATCTCTATAGGAGCCTCCAGGATCCTTCTGCCAGTCAGGCCCAGGGCTTACAAAGTACTCAGGGCTATGAGGTTAAGTGATGCCCCTGTATCTACTAATGTTCTTCTGACTTGGACACCGTTTATGGTGGCTATCAAATAAAGGGGTCTGCGATGGTCTGGATGCTCAGCCTCCATGTCCTCATCAGTGAAGGTTATTGCATTGGTTGTCTCTAAGTAAGCTCGACTAGCATGGGATTCTGCTGTGAAACATTCTATTCTCGAATCTGCTGCTATACTCATAAGGGAATCTGTGGCCACCCTTCTTGCTTCTGGCCCAAATCCCAACTGGTTGAATAGCGATCTGAACTTAGGATTCTTCTGAGGGTTCCTTTGCAATTCGGGTTCCTTTTGAGTGAGCTCTAGGGTTCCCTCCCTAAGCTTCTTGTGAAAAAGCCTATGGAGGGTCCAACAGTCCTTGGCAGAGTGCTTGACATAGTTATGAATCCTGTAAAACAAGGAATTCTTCCATGGCCCAAGTAAAAGCAAGGACCCTGGGCCTTTTAGTTGTTGTTTTAAAGGGACTGGGCTTGGTTCACCGCAGCTAAATAGGCTGATTACAAACCAAGTGGTTCACAGAGCAAGAATCCTACAATACACACATACTAGCAAACAAGAAATATATATGCATGGAACAACAAGAAACAGTAAAGGAGCAATGTGGTAAAGAGAGACACAGAATAATCGTTAAGAATCCTTAAGACAATGTGAGATATTTCATTACTTTTCTTAATTGTATATTACAATATGCTTACTAAGACGTGTTACAAGGTCCAAATAAGCTCAAAAATTACAGACTTAGATGGCTCTCCAAGCCTCTAAGACTTGCAAAGTTTGAATCTCTTTAAATCCAAGTATGTTCTATAGTGGCTGTTTGAGGATACCGGGCGGTGTTTTCCTTTATTTTTACTACTTTCTTTGGGTTTTTGACAGAGTTTCTCAATGATTCTGTTCTGATTCACTGTTGCTGAATGCCTTTTCACTGCTGGCTGCTTCCCCTTTTTATAGTGTCATCCTAGGGTTCCGAGGTACCACTGATTCCCCTCCTTTGCTCCCCTGGGTACCAAAGCCAATGTTGCGCCCCTCCTTTGGTGGCTGGTCCCTTCCTTGTTTCTCATAATTTTCTTCTTTTGGTGCTTTTTTCCTAAAAGCCTCTTGTTGACTTTCCGTTTTGGGTGTTCCTAGAAAGTTGACCTCTAATCTCTCTTTCTTCAAGACTTTCTAAACCTCACCATTTCAGACTCAGCTTTTTTGGCTGCCTTTCCTTTTTGTCATTTTTCCTGAGTGAGCCGATTCCGTCCCTGCCAAGTTGAAAGTTTTCCCAGCTACTTCCCTTCATGGTTTTTCTTTCTAGGTTCCCCGAGGTACCAACCTTTTGTTCATGAATTGTTAGTCCCCAAGCTTTCTAATTCCTTTCTGCATCATTGGGTGGCTGATAAGGACGTATCTGTTCTTCGTTCCTTGTGTTTCTTGGCACTCCTTTTGAGCTATCTTAATCTCATCCTAGCTTTGCTGCACGTCCCGAGGACCCCGAGCTCCTGGCAGTCCCTGGGTATCCCGGCCCAGTTCTTACCACTGGACTTCCTAGTGATTTTCTGATCTTGGCGTGCTGAGCTTTTTTCTTTCTTCCCTTTGTTTCATGGGCCCTAAGGCCTATCCATTCTATAAAGTTGTGATTTTCAAATATGTATTTTGTTGGCTTTAATTCCGTGCCAAATTTGATTGTAATGTTATTCAATCTTTTGTACCCTGTATTTATTGTGGGATTTCATTGTAAGGGTTGTGTGTTAGAGAGAGAGAGTGTGAAGACTCAAGCAACTGAAGACTGAAGAGGTCTCGCTGGTAGCTCGCGACTAAGCATCCCGCGAAAGGAAGCATGTGCCTTGCACATGACTGGAATACGAAGAGTCAAGCCAGATGGAGATAGCTATGTCTTGCGAGTATCTCGCGGGTAAGGCCTTCCCGCGAGACACCCGCGAGACATTCTGTTCTGCCAGCCTGTCCAGTTTGATACATACTTTCTGTACCCACACTATATATACCCACATTACCCACAAATGATAAAGAGAGCCTCTGAGAGAAAACCCTAGCAAAAAACACTTGAGAGTTAGAGATTGTCATACCTACAATTCTCTACACATTTGTTTGTAGAATTTCCTCATCTCCTACCTCTCCATTTCCATACCATTGAAAGGTTGATAGCCCAAACACTTACCACACCTTTTGAGAGTGTCAAGTGATATTTTGGTGCTACTGGGAAGCATTGGAAGAAGCCAAGGATGGCAGATGCAACATGGAGCTTGTTGCGGGATCCGGAGAGCTAGACAAGACAGGGTTCCGAAAAGCCTTGTTGGAGTAGGAGCTTGGAGGGCTTAGGTACATCGGGTAGATTAGGCTTGGAGGGTTTCTTGCTAACCCATGTATCCCAACTGATTGTCTAGTGGATCGATTACCGCTTGGAGGGCGGCGAAGAGGTTTTTCGCCGAGTTCTTCGGTTTCCTCTTCGATAACACATCGGCGTGTTATCTTGTGTTTGCATCCTTCTTCCCTACTCTTTTATATTTCCATTATACTGCTGTGTTGCTTATATTATGGAGTAGAGTAGCTTGCTTGGTTATCCGCTCATATTTACACTATTCCGCACTTATAGTAAGTTAGTGTAAAATCTATTGAGCCGTATTTTGATTTGGGGGTCTAAACAGCTCTTGTGTTCTCAACACTTTTTTCGAGCTTTCAATTGGTATCAGAGCGGGTACACTCACTGTGGTTTAAATACCTGAGTGTGATCCTTGACCCTCTTGGTTTGCCATGGAAGGTGATATGGTAAAAACCAACATGAAGCATAGTAAAGGTGTCTGTGAAAAAGACTCAATGAGCATTTTTGGAGACTGTTCTAGTAATGATTTTTTAGAGTTATTCAAGTCAAAGAAACATGCTAGAATCTTTATACACATGCTGAAATCTCTAGTTCATAGGAATCATGATATTCATAACAGCTTATGTGAGTCAAATTCCTTAATTGACAAATATAAGAAAAGGAATAGACATTTGTGTGACAAACTAGATTGTTTGAAAAGAAAGATTCACTCATCCATGAATGAAGTAAAGAAAGATGAGTCCTACTTTGATGGTCAAGAATGCCTATCTCATGCTTGTCTTTTTGTTCATATCACACTGAAAGTATTTAATTCATGTTTGTGGTATCTTGACAGCGGTTGTTCAAGACATATGACTGGAGATAAATCTTTGTTTAAAGTTCTTAAAGAGAAGGAAGATGGCTTTGTGACATTTGGAGATGGTAGTCACTCACAAGTTCTTGGAAAGGGAACCGTGGATATTCCAGGACTGCCTTTGTTAACAGATGTGCTATACATTAAGGGATTGAAAGTGAACTTGCTAAGTATTACGCAGATTTGTGATGAACACTTCTTAGTCCAATTTTCAAAGAAAGGATGTCTAATCCTAAATGAAGAAGGTGTTTAGGTTTTGAAGGGACTTAGGACCACCGACAATTGTTATGGGATTATTCCCAAACCAAGCATAGCGTGTCGAAGTGCCCGAGTGAATCTTTTGGAGTTGTGGCATCAAAGACTTAGACATGCTAATTACAAACAAGTAGCAAAAGTCTCAAAGCTTGAAGCTGTGATTGGTTTACCAAATTTTGGAAAAATTGAGAAGAACATTTGTGGTTCATGTCAATTGGGAAAACAAACAAAGTCGAGCCATCCGAAAGTAAATGTGGTTGCTACTTCTTGTCCTTTGGAGTTACTACATGTGGATCTAATGGGTCCAACCAGAACAGAAAGCTTGGGTGGAAAGCGGTATATTATAGTGGTTGTTGACGATTTCTCAAGATACTCTTGGGTGGAGTTTCTTAGAGAAAAGTCGAAAGCATATGACAAAATAGAAAGGCTATGCAAGAGGTTGCAGAATGAGAAGGGAGTTCCCATAGTTAAAATTAGAAGTGATCATGGGAAGGAATTTGAAAATACCAAGTTTGAAGCATTCTGCAATGAACATGGCATTAAGAAGGAATTTTCAGCTCCAAAAACTCCACAACAAAATGGAGTGGTTGAAAGAAAGAATCAGGTGATTCAAGAAATGACAAGAGTAATGCTACTAAACAAAAGCATTCCACAGAAATTTTGGGCTGAAGCAGTGAATACTTCATGTCACATTGGGAATAGGATTTATTTTCGGGCAGGAACAAAGAAGACATCGTATGAAATCTGGAGAGAAAAGAAGCCAAAGGTGAAATACTTTCGAGTATTTGGAAGCAAGTGTTATATTCTCAATGATAGGGAGAATCCTGAAAAATTTGATGCTAAGAGTGATGAAGGGATTTTCCTAGGCTACTCAACAAACAGCCGAGCATATAGAGTGTACAATAAGCGCACTAAGACGGTCATGGAATCAATTAATATGGTCATCGACGACGCTATCTCTGAAAAGGATATTGATGATGATAGTGAAGGACCGAATCTTAAGAGGAGTGTAGGTGATGATAACATGTCTCAAGGTGAGGATGATGAGAAAGAATCACCGGAATAGGAGTTTACACCTCCTATATCAAGAAGGGAGACCAGATTAACTCAAGGATTTTCTAGTCCACTCACCCCTCCTGAAGTTCAACCTCCAATCTCTCGTGATGAGGAACCTTCCACATCTAAAAGACCATCGTCAAGGGTAACTCTCAATCATCCCTCAAGCAATATCATTGGTGACTTAGATGAAGGAATTCGGTTGAGAAAAGGACCAGCCTATAGTGCGAATCATGTGACATTCAACTGCTATCTTGCTCAATTTAAACCAAAGAAAGTGGAGGAAGCTTTGAAGGATGAAAATTGGGTAGAGTCCATGCACCAAGAGTTGAATCAATTTGTTAGAAATGATGTATGGGAGTTGGTACCAAGGCCCAAGGATACACATGTAATCGGAACCAAGTGGATCTTCAAGAACAAGACTAATGAAGATGGTGAAATTGTCAGAAACAAGTCTAGGTTGGTGGCTCAAGGATATACTCAAGTTGAAGGCATTGACTTTGATGAATCCTTCTCTCCATAGCATGCATTATGAACTTCAAGTTATATCATATGGACGTGAAGAATGCTTTCTTGAATGGTTTTTTAAATGAAGAAGTGTTTGTTGAGCAACCAAAAGGGTTTCAAGATCCTCACTTTCCTAATCATGTGTTGAGGCTGAAGAAGGCATTATATGGGCTGAAACAAGCACCAAGAGCTTGGTATGATCGTCTCACCACATACCTCTTGAATCATGGTTTCAAGAGAGGTCAAGCCAATCGAACTTTGTTTGTCAAAAGAAATGAGGAATTTCTCCCTGTGGCTCAAGTATATGTGGATGATATTGTCTTCGGATCCACAATCGATCACCTAGCTTATGAATTCTCAGAAGAAATGAAAATGGAGTTTGAGATGAGCATGGTGGGAGAGTTAAACTACTTTCTAGGGCTTCAAGTGAAACAATGGAAAGATGGGATATTTATCTCTCAAGAGAAATATGCCAAAAATCTTGTAAAGAGATTCGGCCTAGACTCTAAGAAACACACTCCAACTCCCATGAGTTCCTCAGCAAAACTGAGTCGTGATGCAGCAGGTGTAGAAGTGAATCCAACACTTTATCAAAGCATGATTGGTAGTCTTCTCTATCTCACCGCTAGCAGACCAGACATCGCTTTCAGTGTGGGAGTATGTGCTCAATTTCAGGCAGCACCAAAAGAGTCACACTTGACAGCAGTCAAACGAATTATCCGCTACATAAATGGCACATCTGACTATGGAATTTGGTATTCAAGAGACTCAAATGAGTGCCTAGCTGGATATTCTGATGCTGACTGGGCCGGGTGCATTGATGACAGAAAAAGCACTTTCGGTGGTTGTTTCTACCTTGGAAATAACTTAGTGTCATGGATGAGCAAAAAGCAAAATTCAGTTTCTCTATCAACGGCTGAAGCTGAGTACATTGCAGCGGCAAGTTGCTGTGCACAATTATTATGGATGAAGAAGCTTCTACATGATTATGGAATCACTCAAGATATTATGTGTGTGTTCTATGACAATATGAGTGCCATAAATTTGTCCAAAAATCTTGTCCAACACTCAAAATCAAAGCATATCGAGATCCGGTACCACTTCATTCATGATTTGGTAGAGGAAAAGACTGTGTATTTGGAGTTCATCAACACTGACAACCAGAAGGTAGGCATCTTCACTAAGCCTCTTGATGGTCCAAGGTTTAAGTCCTTGCGTAAGACCATTGGTGTCGGTATCATCCCTTGAACTCTATCTCGTTTGTGAACCTATTTTGTGCACTATTAATCATCTGATGTTTAGGTCTCACATGCGTTGCCATGTTACTTTTACAAGTTTTTTTTTTTTTTTTGTTTTGTTCTTGTGTTTGTTGATCTTACTTTACTTGTTCTATTTTTGAGTGTGTTCAAAAGTTCAAAAATTCAAAAACCCATAAAAATTGAAAAATCTTCAAAAAGTTTGATCGCTTGTGTTGTGTATATCACATGGGAGTTTGGCCTAGTACCTTCGTACTAATGGCGTAGTGCATTTACGAGCTTAGCTTGTTATGTATGCACATATATCTTTGTGGGAGATATCTTGAAATCTATGTGTGATTGTTGTAAATAGATCTTCAAGCTTGTCATGAACGATTGGTCAATAGTCTTGTTTGGTCTAGATACTTGCATAGACTTGTGCTTATATATCTTCCCACTTTTATTTTTATGTTTTTTGCAAAAGAGCTCACCAAATGTAAATCTCAAAGTGAAAAAGAGATATTGAGCTGCAAAAGTCTGTCGCACATACTAGTATTTGATTAGGAAAAAGGGAAAGCGACTTTTGTATTGAATTGTATGGTGCTCAAAAAGCCAAAGGTTAACTCTCATTGTTGAAATATCAAAAATTTCAAGCACCGATCTCAAAAAGAGATGTTTTGTCCAAAAAGGATCAAATGTTATGATTTATGCAGAAGCCAAATGAAAAGCTTCTAAGTTTTGTAATCATTCTCTTGTGGGAGGTCATATATGCTCATTTCTATAATTGAGATAGTCCACTTGACTTAGCACTAGTTGTGTATGACTTGATTGAATTCATGGGTTTTGGGCTTAAATCTTTTTATTGGATTTAGGCCTACCATCTTTTTCCTTATTGTGAGCTCAAGCCTTTTATTTTTTTTTTTATGGGGTTCAACTCACTGTGCCTTTTTGGGCCTTGGTGCAGCATTGTAACTTTTTAGACCTCAACATGCATTCTATTGGCACTTTTCCAACAAGCACAAGTACATAGAAAAGCGCTTAAATAGTCTTCAAAAAGTACATGTGGATAGTAGCTAGTGGGAGAATTATAAGTTTTAACAGCATAAATAAGGGCCTGTTTGAGATCCACTTATTTTGCTGAAACTGAAAACATTTTGCTAAAAGTGTTGTAAATAAAGGTAAAAGTTAGCTGAAATAGTACAGTAGGACCCATAAATAGTACCAAAAAATGCAATAGAACCCATGAATAGTAGCATAAATAAGCTAAATAGTAAAATAAGTTGTCAAAAATAAGTTTTGCCAAACGGACACTAAGACATTAATATGTTTGTGTTTATGGAAATAAAATATTTTGGTATGTAATCTAACACATATTAAACAATGTTCATTGTATTACATTAATCTTACAAGAATCCCAGTGACAGAAATAGGAATAAAAAAAATCAAAGCAATTCTAGTTTAGGAGCATTTAAAATAGCGAATGTTTAGAGTAACTAGCTTACCTGAAATTTACGAGTTCTCTTGGCTGCTACCAATTACTCTCATGGGGAGAAGGGAAACATTCGCCTCAATTGATTTTTTCTCCCACAAAATACAAAAGGAAACTTCCATATTAGATAAATGGAACAAAATTTAACATTGTATGCTAAGGTTCTTAGAGACTATCCTGCTTGACTGATAAAAGAGAAAGTCATATGTCTCTGGTAGTAGAGGCTGTTGTGATGTATCTGGTTTCCCAATCTGAAAAAAAAAAAAAAAAAAAAAAAAAAAAAAAAAAAAAAAAAAAAAACATTGAAAACTCTGAAAATAACCTAAATACCCCTCAACTAAGCCAAAATACACTCGATGTTTTAGGGCATTTTGCTTATTTTGGCAATGTCAAGTTGTATATTTTAATCAATTTAGATGTTTGGGGTGTTTTGGTCGTTTACGAGGTATCGAGATTTGACTGCTCATTAGCCATTTCAGGGGTATTTTGGTCATTTTAAAAAATGACCAAAACGCCCCAAAATGACGAAAATAAGCTTGAAAATTTTTAAAATGACCAAAATACCATTGGAATCTCAAAAACAAGCAAAATCCCCTTGAAACCTCTGAAATTGACCAAAATACCCACAAACTAAGCCAAAACGCACTCGGTTTTATAGATTTTGGGGCATTTTCCTCATTTTATCAATATCGAAGGGTATTTTTTTAATCATTTTAGATGTTTGGCGCATTTTGGCCATTTACTAGGCATCGAAATTTGAGAGTTCATTCTAGCCGTTTCTGGGGTATTTTAGTCATTTGAGAGGTTTTCATGTTATTTTAGTCATTTTAGAGATTTTGGGGCTATTTTGGTCAATTAAGAGGTTTCAGGGGAGTTTTTTTACGGACATTTGGCGATTTTGGGGGTATTTTAGTGATTTTGGGAGTAAATTGGCCATTCTAGTGATTTCAAGGGTATTTTTTTGTTAAAAATAAATTATTTTACCCTAGATAATTACCAAGATATCAAAAAACCTATAAATACTCCAAAACCTCTAAAAGGACCCCCCTTAGAACTTCCAAAATGACTAAAATGCATCACGAATGTCTAAAATATCCCAAAACCCTTGAGAATGACCAAGAAGCACCTAAAACGATGAAAACAACCCCGAAAACTTATAAAATGACCAAAATACCATTAAAACCTCAAAAATAAGCAAAATACCCTTGAAACCTCTGAAAATGACCAAAATGCCCCGAAACTAAGCCAAAATACACTCTATTTTCTAGGCTTTTGGGGTATTTTGGTCGGTTTCAAGTGGCTTTGCTCATTCTAGAGGATTTTGGGGAATTTTGCTCATTTTATTATTGTCGAGGTCTATCTTCTAATCATTTTAGATGTTTGGGGCATTTTGGTCATTTACGAGGTATCGAGATTTGATAGCTCAGTCTAGCCGTTTCAGGGGAATTATGGTCATTTTAGAGGTTTTCGGATTATTTTAGTCAGTTTAGAGATTTTGAGGCTATTTTGGTCAATTAAGAGGTTTCGCGGGAGTTTTTTCTTGACATATGGTAGTTTTGGAGGTATTTTGGAAATTTTTGTGATTTTGGGAGTATATTGGCCTTTCTAGTGATTTCAAGGGTATTCTTTTGTTAAAAAAGAATAATTTTACCCGAGAGAATTACCAAAATATCAAAAAACCTATAAATATACCAAAACCTCTAAGTTGATCCCCTTAGAACTGCCAAATTGACTAAAATGCACCTCGAATGTCCAAAATATTTCAAAACACTAGAAAATGAATAAAAAGCCCGCAAAACGCCGACAACTACCCCGAAAACTTATAAGATGAACAAAATACCATTGAAACCTCAAAAATAAGCAAAATACCCTTGGAACTTCTGAAAATGACCCTAAACTAAGTCAAAATACACTCCATTTTCTAGACTTTTGGGGTGTTTTGGTAGGTTTCAAGTTGGTTTACTCATTCTAGAGGATTTTAGAGCGTTTTGCTCATTTTTAGCATTGTCGAGGTATATATTTTGCTAAAATATCAAAAAACCTGTAAATACACCAAAACCTCTCAAATGACACTCTTAGAACTACAAAATGACAAAAATGCACGATTATCCAAAACCCTAGAAAGTGACAAAAACGCCTTCGAAACGACCACAATACCCATGGAAATATTTAAAATGACCAAAATACCATTGAATCCTCAAAATAAGAAAAATACCCTTGAAAACTCTGAAAATAACCTAAATACCCCTCAACTAAGCCAAAATACACTCGATGTTTTAGGGCATTTTGCTTATTTTGGCAATGTCGAGTTGTATATTTTAATCAATTTAGATGTTTGGGGTATTTTGGCCGTTTACGAGGTATCGAGATTTGACTGCTCATTCTAGCCATTTCAGTGGTATTTTGGTCATTTTAAAAAATGACTAAAACGCCCCCAAATTGACGAAAATAACCCTGAAAAGTTTTGAAATGACCAAAATACCATTGGAATCTCAAAAACAAGCAAACTCCCCTCGATACCTCTGAAAATGACCAAAATACCCACAAACTAAGCCAAAACGCACTCGATTTTATAGATTTTGGGGCATTTTGCTCATTTTATCAGTATCGAGGGGTATTTTTTAATCAGTTTAGATGTTTGGCGCATTTTGGCCATTTACTAGGCATCGAAATTTGAGAGTTCATTCTAGCCGTTTCTGGGGTATTTTAGTCATTTGAGAGGTTTTCATGTTATTTTAGTCATTTTAGAGATTTTGGGGCAATTTTGGTCAATTAAGAGGTTTCAAGGGAGTTTTTTTACGGACATTTGGCGATTTTGGGGGTATTTTAGTGATTTTGGGAGTATATTGGCCATTCTAGTGATTTCAATGGTATTTTTTTGTTAAAAATAAATTATTTTACCCTAGATAATTGCCAACATATCAAAAAACCTATAAATACTCTAAAACCTTTAAAAGGACCCCCCTTAGAACTTCCAAAATGACTAAAATGCATCACGAATGTCTAAAATATCCCAAAACCCTAGAGAATGATCAAAAAGCACCTAAAACGATGAAAACAACCCCGAAAACTTATAAAATGACCAAAATACCATTAAAACCTCAAAAATAAGCAAAATACCCTTGAAACCTCTGAAAATGACCAAAATGCCCCTAAACTAAGCCAAAATACACTTTATTTTCTAGGATTTTGGGGTATTTTGGTCGGTTTCAAGTTGCTTTGCTCATTCTAGAGGATTTTGGGGCATTTTGCTCATTTTATCATTGTCGAGGTCTATTTTCTAATCATTTTAGATGTTTGGGGCATTTTGGTCATTTACGAGGTAAAGAGATTTGACAGCTGAGTCTAGCCGTTTCAGGGGAATTATGGTCATTTTAGAGGTTTTCAGATTATTTTAGTCAGTTTAGAGATTTTGAGGCTATTTTGGTCAATTAAGAGGTTTCGCGGGAGTTTTTTCATGACATATAGTAGTTTTGGAGGTATTTTGGAAATTTTTGTGATTTTGGGAGTATATTGGCCTTTCTAATGATTTCAAGGGTATTCTTTTATTAAAAAAGAATAATTTTACCCGAGAGAATTACCAAAATATCAAAAAACCTATAATTATACCAAAACCTCTAAAATGATCCCCTTAGAACTGCCAAATTGACTAAAAAGCACCACGAATGTCCAAAATATTTCAAAACCCTAGAAAATGACTAAAAAGCCCGCAAAACGGTGACAAAAACCCCGAAAACTTATAAAATGAACAAAACACCATTGAAATCTCAAAAATATGCAATATACCCTTAGAACGTCTGAAAATGACCCTAAACTTAGTCAAAATACACTCCATTTTCTAGACTTTTGGGGTGTTTTGGTAGGTTTCAAGTTGGTTTACTCATTCTAGAGGATTTTAGAGCATTTTGCTCATTTTAGCATTGTCGAGGTGTATATTTTGCCAAAATATCAAAAAACCTATAAAAACACCAAAACCTCTCAAATGACCTCCTTAGAACTGCCAGAATGACAAAAATGTACGACTACCCAAAACCCTAGAAAGTGACCAAAACGCCTTCGAAACGACAACAATAACCATGGAAATCTTTAAAATGACTGAAATACAATTGAATCCTCAAAATAAGTAAAATACCCTTGAAAACTCTGAAAATGACCTAAATACCCCTCAACTAAGCCAAAATACACTCAATGTTTTAGGGCATTTTGCTTATTTTGGCAATGTCGAGTTGTATATTTTAATCAATTTATATGTTTGGGGTATTTTGGCCGTTTACGAGTTATCGAGATTTGACTGCTCATTCTAGCCATTTCAGGGGTATTTTGGTCATTTTAAAAAACGACCAAAACGCCCCCAAAATGACAAAAATAACCCTGTAAAGTTTTAAAATGACCAAAATACCATTGGAATTTCAAAAACAAGCAAAATACCCTCAAAAGTTCTGAAAATGACCAAAATACCCATAAACTAAGCCAAAACGCACTCGATTTTATAGATTTTGGGGTGTTTTAGTTGGTTTCAAGCTGTTTTGCTAATTCTAGAGGATTTTGGGGCATTTTGTTCATTTTATCAATATCGAGGGGTATTTTTTAATCATTTTAGATGTTTGGCGCGTTCTCCACCACTACCATCACCATCATAATAATCACTGGGTGGTAATCCAAACCCACCATCATCGAGTTGTGGCCAAATTCCTTCCTTGAAACTTCAATGCACCATTATATACCATTTGAAACACTAAGTGGAACGGACACGGGGGTACAGCAATTTTTGAAAATTAAGGATACGAAACAGTGTGGACACGGCAATTAAATAATTAATTAAATTTTATATGTAGGCATATTTTTTAATATTTTTAGACATAAAATACGTTTATGTCTAGAATTTAAATTATGTAAGAACTACAAATAAGTAAACTAACACCCAAAGTAGTACAATAAAACAAAAAGGCTGGCCACACAAAAACAAAAATCACTAAATTCATAATAAACATTATAATTTAATAAATTTACAAGGCAAAAGGCTGAGTAAAGAAACAAAAAAAATTAAAAAATATATATATACACACACACACATAGTATAACACAATGACAATGAGAGTGGGATTAAAAAAAAAAAAAGTGTGTTATAAGTAACACAGTGATGGTGAGGTTGGCCAAAGCATATCTGAAGAAAGAAAAAAAACAGAGAGAGAGAGAGAAGAGAAGAGAAGAGGTTGGACCTGTCCACGCCGAGAGAGAGAGAGAGAGATCGGAGGCATGGCGTCGACGGCGATTGTCTATGGAGCTCGTTGACTCGCCGATCAGCCCAATCAAGCACTGGCGAGGGACAAAAGGCAGCAGGCAAAGGCCAGAGGGAGGGTTGAGCTGTGGGTTTCAACTTTTTTGTTTTAGGGTATATCACAAAATCAACGGTAATGATTTGTCCATCTATCAAAATCTGTGATTTTTTTTTTTTTCACTGTTGGCGTGTACACCGTGTTAGTGCCGTGTCGAAAAAAAAAAAGAAAAAAAAAAAAATGACACCACTCAGACACCGGAGTTCGGCAAGTCGTCCCAGTATCCATGTCCGACACACCGGTACATCCCCAAAAATGGCGTGTTGGTGCAACCTAGTTGAAACATCGAATCTCACAGAATTTTAAAAGGAAAGCAAAAGTCAATGTGGATTTATATGTATCAACAACTGGAAATGAAAAAATGTATTTAACCACCCCATATATAAACCCATATAAAGGTTTACACAAATATTAGGAAATACAATGCTTAAATTAATTGATTGACAACAGACGTTGGTTGTCAAGGACAGGACAAATTATGACTCAGTTTATCTTATGCCACGATGACAGGATGAGCTTCAACTCTCAAACGGGCAGTCCTTTGATGGATTGGATAGGTCCTGGGGCAATTCTAGTGATTGGGTCCTTGAAGTGAGGGATGGGAGACAAGTGGTGATTCCACTTTCCCATTATCGATCAACGGAGAGCCTCACAGATTTCACAGGCTCAGAGGGTGAGTTGTGGGGAAATTTTTTTAAAAAATAAAATAAAAAACTAAAATAAAATCATCTGGCATTTGTTAAACTGAAAAGGGAAACACAACCACCATTTGATGAATCCCACAAATGATCCTTGAAGCAACATTTATACCAAGGAGCTGAGAAAAAGAAATATGACGAATACCAAGATTCCATTTTAGAAAATAAAAAAGCAGAAAAGCAGACAACTTTGAAAGTTGGACTGAATGAATTCAGAGCAACCAATGATACAGGGTGTTTCTATGCCACTGCAGACAAGCTACTCACACCCACCAGCAATGACATGCAGTTCTGGGTCTGGCTAGCCAAAGCAATTCCTTTAACACATTCAATGTAGTTTGACTAATGATTCATACTCGGAAATAGCTATTACTAGAAATGTGAGTAATTGTTGGAGTCTTTCGTGTAACAGTTTGAGTTTGCTCAGCATAGCATTTTGCCTTCTTCAGAAGAAACCAAAAAGTGCATATCAAGAAGCTATAGAATCCCTTGTTTTCTAACCTCAATTTCCATGCATCTATGAAGAAAAAAAATATGAAATGAATTGACTTAATGTGTTCGTAGATGCATGTACCTTAAATTTATAATCTGAATAAATTTATTAGGATTTTCTGACTGTTGTTCTATTCTTTTCATTAGAGGGTGATGCATAACTTAAACCAGATTGCAAAAAAATGATGCAGTAGCATAATCCTTAAGTCACAGATAAGCTCTGCCATTGAAAGTATTAAGAGCCATGTTCAGAAAATTTCCAAATTAGCAGTTTAGTAACTGATTCTAAGACAGCTCCTAAGTGAGACTGAAATTGAAAAACTCAAGCACATGATAATCCCTAGAAAGCTCTGAAACTTTGGCTCACCTCAAAAGATCTTTAAAGGGCATTACCTTCATGCAGAAGGTCAAAGTATCACTGTACACGTTAGAAAATGCCAAATCATGATATAAAGGTAACAATGAATCAAAGATAACACTTACTGTTCACTATTTTCACATTCTAATAAATGTAAGATATGTAGAATTTACGTCGAACACATAATTGATACTAGACAAGAAAAAATCTACCAAGAATATGATAGTGTTCTGCTAGAAAGCAAGATACATCCTCTTTTATTAATAGTCAAAAATTGGGCACCTAGCCCTAGTGGTCCAGCTTCAGCAAGCTTAGTGACCTCATTTTTCTATTGAAATTATGAAACAACATAAAAAATTTAACTAGATTAATTAGATCCAGTATGCATATTATGCCCCATGCATTGACCATCTATTTTCACTGCATACACATATATAACGGTTAAGTAGCATTGTTAAAATCAAGACCTAAAAGCTCTCTTTAAAATCATATACTCTATAATAAAAGTTGGGCTTAAACGCCATGATTGCGCCAAGTGGCTTCACAATATTGTAGAAGTTTTTTTAGATTTTTAGATTTTTAAAATATATATAATTTTTCTACTCCTATAATTTCTAAGTTGATAAAAATCTTAATTTGATTACAATTCAAATTCGTCATCTAATCCATCTAGTCCTGATTTATATTTCATAAAAAACAAAATATATTAAAAATATATATATTGCACCATATTGCAAAAAAAAAATTAGATTTTTAAAAAATATATAATTTTTATTCTCCTATAATTTCTAAGTTGATAAACATTTTAATTTAATTACAATTCAAACTCTTTATCTTATCCATCTAATCCTTATTTAATTACTATACCATGCGTAAAAGGAAACATTTATATAAAAAAAAAAGGTAGCTACGTGTATTACCAAAATAAAAATAAAAATAGCAACGTGTATTTTAAAATATATATATATAATTTTTCTTCTCCTATAATTTCTAAATTGATAAATAACTTAATTTAATTACAATTCAAATTCTTCATTTGATCCATCTAATCCTTATTTAATTACTATACTACACATAAAAGAAAACATTTATATATATATATATATATATTTATATAAAGAAGCAGCAATGTAGTGTAGTCTAATCCTTCTCAAATTCTTCATATAATCCATCTAAAGCTGTGGTTGTGTCAAGTGGCTGCACCATATTGCAGAAATTTTTTTAGATTTTTAGATTTTTAAAAATATATATAATTTTTCTTCTCCTATAATTTTTAAGTTGATAAATATCTTAATTTAATTACAATTCAAATTCTTTGTCCATCTAATCCTTATTTAATTACTATACTACACGTAAAAGAAAACATTTATATATATAAAAAAAATAAAAAAAAGGTAGCACGTATATTATTAAAAAAAAAAAAAAAAAAGCAACAACATAGTGTAATCTAGTCCTTCTCAAATTCTTCATCTAATCCATCTAATCCTATTATAAAAAAGAAAAAAGAAAAAAAGCAATGTGTATTACAAAAATTAAAATAAAAAATAAAAAAGCAGCAACATACTGTAATCTAATCCTTCTCAAAAAAAATTGTAAAAAACGCTTCTTTTGGCCTTTTTTTTTTACAATAAATGTTGAATTCATTTCTTTTTTCATGCATATACACAAACATGTAGCGTGATTTTACTTTTGATTATATAATTGTAATTCATTCAGCTATTATTTTTTAAATAAAATTATAAGTTCTATGAATTTATACTCACGGGACTTAAACTTCAAGTTTCAGTGTCTTATCTCATGCTTTCAATGACAAAAATTAAATTCTCATTTGAGTCTCTCTACTTCAAAAAAGTAAATGTTTAGTAATTTAGATTGTTTTTAATTATTGAATTGAGGTTTCCACTTAAATATGATTTCAATTGTTTTTTTTGATAGTTTTTAATTATTAAATTCAAGGTTTATCCATTTAAATACATATGATTAATTGAGCCTTAAAGTTCAATGTATTATTGAAAATCATTTTATGTTTTTTTAGGTATTTGTACCATCTTCCATTCAATTATGTGTATGTGTGTGTGTGTGTATTTTTTAAGATACCTTAGTCTCACACAATATGAATTCATTATATAACTTAAAAATAAAATATTCATTTATTTTTAAGTAAATTAATTAAAAAATTATTTACATATGAATTTTGATTAAACCGTGCATCGCACGGGCATAACGCTAGTACCAAATAAAACAGAACTCCAAAGAATGAACTTGTACATATTGTAAAACATGAAGGAAGTTCTTTCTTAAAAAAACAAAATTTTGAATTTTGAAAGAGTAAAAATTTCTTGCCCAAATAATGACACCAAAAGCAATTATGAAATAAATCATAAATGAAACATATGTATTATATCTCTCTCTATCTCTATATCTCACACACTATTCTTCATCTTCATAATTATGAGAAATAATGCGGGGGGCTAAAAGCATGAATTCCTTAAAAAGTGATAATCAAGTAAACCACCACCTTTAGTTGTGATTCAACTTGATTTGGTCCGAATGAGAACTTGGATCAAATTAAGCTAGAGGTCGTACCTGCTATATCTAACTCATATTTCATAGTCATTTGTTATATCATCTTTGGGTTTAAAAACCAAAAAAATAAATAAATAAGAGCCCTCTATTTTGCACCATTAGCAACCAAGGATTGCATAATAAATCATGTACTTAAATAGCTAGATTACATGAAGGTAGTCATCATGAATACCTAGTGATAAATGAGGCAAGGTTGCAACAGCATTTGCAGTCAAAATCAGCATCTTGATTGTTGTGGAACAGCAACCTGAAAAAATATTAGTATGCTAGACCATAATTTACAAGAAATAAATAAAATTTATCTTGTAAATGAAGAGTTACAATATTTGATGAAATTAATAATGGGAAAAAGGAACATAAAAGACATTATGATAAATCTTAAATTAGGTATCCTGTAGATTTGCATATGGAATAAGATGATCCAAAATAGTATGCTTATATGGCGAAAATAGCCAAATAGCACCTTTTTGCAAACTATGTTGCAATCTACCACTGTTTCGGAAATATGTAGGGATTTACCACTTTTTGGGTATTTGAGTTTGGCGAAATTGAATTTTCTATATTTTTCAGAGTATATTTTTTCAAAGAACTCGAGTTTTTGAAACTCGAATTTCACAAACACGAGTTTCAAAAAGGTCGTAGATCCCTACATATTTCTAAAACAGTGGTAGATTGCTATTTTTTTTGCTAAATAATGGTAGTGGGACATTTTCGCCATGCTTATATTCCAAAATGTTATACAACAAACAGACAAAAAACATGTTACATTCCTTACCATTGCTTGTGATATAAAAAATAAAAAATAAAAAGATAAAAGATAAAAAAAAGATAATTATAATAAAATTCATATAAAATTGAATTAAAAGCACTACAATTATATAAAAAATTAAAAAATTTTAAAAAAGGAAGCAAAGGTCATACAGTAGCAAGAGTCATTTATAAATAGGAACATTTTTTTGGTCCCCTTACACATGCCCATGGGCCAAATTGGCCATTTATCATTTTTCGTGTAAATTATTAGCAACATACCACTGTTTGCAAAATAAGTAACAATATACCACTTTTTTGAAACTTGAGTTCATGAAACTTGAGTTTGCTGTGTAAATCGAGTTTTAAACACTTGAGTTTCATAAAAAAACTTGTGCTTACGTGGATTTTTTTTATTGAAAAAATGCCACATGGAACTAGAGCTTGGTAAACTCGAGTTCCAGCAACACAATACTCGAGCTTACCGAGCTCGAGTTCTTTGTAAATACAAAACTCGAGCGTAATGCTCTTTTTTTTTTTTTCTTCTATGGTACTCGATCTTACCAAGCTCGAGTTCCTTGTAATATGGAACTCGAGTTTGGTAAGCTCGAGTTCCTTATACTTTTTTTTTTTCCAATAATCAACGAATAAACATAAACATAAAAATAAGTAATGTTTTTCATTTGAATGCACAAACATCTGTTTTTATTTATTTAAATAGAAGCATTGTAAAATATAGAAATTTTAATTTCAAAATATTAATTTTTAGGCCACTCAAACGCCTTGTTCATTCATTTTTAACACACTCATCAATTTCTAACTTCTCGGAAGCGTTATGGTCAAATTGGTTAAAATATTGGGGGTTACAATGAGAAATTAGAACAACATGTAAAAGAAAAATCTCACTCCATTTTTAGCCATGGGCACACTGAAAGTGTTGGAAAAAAACAAGTTTGTATCGCATACAAAACATACGCAAAAAAAAATTAACGGATCTACTTCATTCGTAATTGATAACATGTACTATGTAAATTTCAGAATTTAAGAACAAGAAATAGAAAGTGTACCTTGGTGCAGTGAAATTCAAAACAAAAATTGGAAGTACTTGAGAACACTTTTAATCTTCACTCCAATTCCACTTGATGCCCAAGAAGTGTGGTCACTCAATCAGTTTCCAAGAAGAGAATAAGAGAGTGTCCAACACTCACATACAAACCATTTCATTCTCTCATATGATCTTAGTGAAAAACCACTTATCAAAGTCTTATGAAAACCTTCATCAAATTCTGTATGTTTCTCTCCTTATATATTACTGATTATCTAATTGGGCTAGCCTTTTGGGCCATTCCAATTGGGCTCTAGTATGTGGCTTGGAGTGGGACCAAAAGGGAACAAATAAGACTCTAGCTCCAATGGGCCTTGGGCTTTTCTGTCAACTCTTGACAAGTCCAAAGTTACCATTAATTATATTCAATACCACTATAAGAATATAATTGCACTCTAGGCCTTATTAATAAATTATATCCCAAGACTTTATTATACATGCAACCCCTTCATTAAAATATTCGTAGTAATACAAAGTCATGAATGTTGACTGCCACTTTGAAGATTACTACATCTTAATCCTTGAGTACCCGGTTTAATCCTTTACGTTATTCATCATATATTTATGAAATCCAATTTCATAAATATGTACTTTAGTAACTCCTTACTAAAGTGGTTGGGCCCAACACTCTGAACAACCAAACCCATTAAACTTATCTCAAGGGAATATTTTATATCTCCGTTAAGAGATTATGAATTCCATCTTGAGAATATATGTTCCATCAACATTAAATGCGGCTGCCCAACATACTGAGGTTTTGATCGTGACTTATAGATCTCACTCTTGATATATCAAAGCAACCTACATCTCATGATCAGGTCCATTATTCTCTCAGGATTTAGAGTTGATATAAATAAAAGTCGTGAGATTTATTATTCATTTGACAGTCGTTAGGAGAATCACAGCGGTCCAGTTCAATATGTCTTAACTCTTAAAACATATCAACATACCAACAAGAAGTCTCCACTTCCATGATCAAGACAAATCATCTTAGTTGATATGTTTGATATGTTATAGTCTTCGCAGATGAAACACCCAATTTCATCACCTACTACGAACTAAAATTCTGAGTTTACAAAGAACTTGTGATTTATATCTTCTGTGACTTTTCACATAAATCACATACTATACATCTCATGGACTAAGATAATATCCCATTAGTTCATTTATAGATAGTCTCATATAATTAAACAATTTAATTATTTATGACATGCCAATAAATTGGATTTTTTAGGGCATAAACCCCAACAGAAAGAAATTTAAGCTACATATTGTTACTTTATCAATTCTGTTTCGAATTACTGTATGGTCAAATGATTAATAAGTATTGCAGAAAGAGTGGACCACTCGGATATAAAGAAGAACTTACGTCTTACCACGTGGATATGTAAGTTCTTGACTTTCAGTGTTTCTAAGAGAAATGTGAAAGATTTTTTCTATAGAAACAGATTTTATCAATGCAGTAAAACAGATTTGAATATATAGTAAACGTGATGTGCAAAGAGCAAATTTTATTAATGTAGAAACAGATTTTATCAATGCAAAAAAACAGATTCGATTATTGTGAAATTTAAACATGAAAAAGCATTTAGATTTGGCTTTTAAATTTAGAAAACACAATTTCACTAGGTGTTTTATGAGAAAACAGTGAACAATTTATGCAATAAACAGAGAATAATTTATGCAGAAAAAACAATGAAATTTTTTTTAAATAATGTTAAACAAAAAATAATTTTAAACAGAATGCTATAAACAGTTAATGCAGAAAACAGTGAACAGTTTTAATTAATACAGAAAATAGATTTTATGAATGCAGTAAGAAAATTTGAATATACAGTAAACGTGATGTGCAAAGAGCAAATTTTATTAATGTATAAACAGAGGTTATCAATGCAGAAAAACAGATTCGATTATTGTGAAATTTAAACATGAAAAAGCATTTAGATTTGGCTTTTAAATTTAGAAAATACAATTTCATTTGGTGTTTTATGAGAAAACAATGAACAATTTATGTAGTGAACAGAGAATAATTTATGCAAAAAAATAGTGAACAATTTTTAAAATAATTCTGAACAGAAAATAATTTTATGCAAAATGCTAGAAACAGTTTATGCAGAAAACAGTAAACAATTTTTATGAGAAAACAGTGATCAGTTTTAATTAATGTAGAAAACAAATTTTATGAATGCAGTCAGCAGATTTGAATATACAGTAAATATGATGTGCAGAGAGAAAATTTTATTAATGTAGAAACATATTTTATCAATGCAGAAAAACAGATTCGATTATTGTAAAATTTAAACATGAAAAAGCATTCAAATTTGGCTTTTAAATTTAGAAAACACAATTTCACGTAGTGTTTTATGAGAAAACAGTGAACAATATCTAAACATGGTGTGCTACAACTCGCCAAGAAAAAAGTTGCCAAAGCAACTTTCACATCATCAGCCAAACATTTGGATGCACAGAAAAAGTTGCTACTTATTTTGTAAACAGTGGTATGTTGCTAATAATTTTCGCGAAAAGTGGTAAATGACCAATTTGGCCCATAACTAATGCTATCAAACTCTGAATTTCAAAGATAAAGTTACAATAAAAACTCAAATTAAGAATGATGAAGCCGAAAAAAATCACCAGTGAGCCACACAGTCCTTTCACGCTCGAAACAGTGCCTACACAACAAAAAGAGAAAACCTAACAGAGAGCATCGGTGTGGTGCTGGCCAAATACCCTTCGAAGGTCAAGTTAGAACTTTATCACAACTCTAGAGTGCCAGAGCTGGGGTGAATTATGCGTACCTATTTTCTAAGGGTCTTTGGGCTTTTATAGTAGTGTAGAATCAAGCTCTGAGACTTGCGGCACAAGTCTTTTCCTTATAGAGAAGATCTCCATCAATGCGCGTATATTCCAGAATCCTCCCGGTATTAGGATTTCACTCATATTGGGACTCTATGGACTAGGGTTTATCGTGAGACGCAAGTTGTTTCCATTTAGGGTTTCTTGGAAATCACAGAATGATTAATTGAGTGCCACGTGACCTTTTGATCTGTCCACTTTAATGTCCGTTCATAAAAGGTTCATTCATATTTGACCGCTTTTGCTTGCGCCGTCTGGTTCATCTAAATAGATCTGTCACCTCCAAGTTTCTCCCTCTTCAGTTTCCCCCTCACCCCATGGGTCCGTGATCTCTAACTTGAAGGACCCGTGGGGTGACGGTTCAATCTGGTCTTTTAAGGAACCGTGGGGTGACGGATCAATCCGGCCTTTTAAGGAACACCCGTAGCCTTGACAGGCTGGCTTGAGATCATTAATGATGAAGGACACGTGGCGTTCACTGAATGGTCACTTACTTGGATCGAAGCGCCCTTTTGTCTTCCGTGCCATTCTCCCTATATAAACAAGCTCTCTTCCTCTCATTTCTTTACTTTCTACTGAAATCCAAGACCAGAGCGCACCTGTCATCCTTGCAAGACGATCATACCGTTTAGCTATTGCATCCGTCATCAACGTACCCTCTGCTACACATCTCTAATTGGTAAGTCCCCTTCTCCTACCGTTCAAATTTATTATCTCTTTATAAACTTTATACTGTCGTCTATTATTTTAGATCCGTCAGTGTCTTAGGGTTTACTTTGTCACGTGTAGGTGACAAATGTCTAGTGCATCGAGTAATCAGTCGTGTGTCCGCGACGAAGCGGGCTACGATGAAGTATATCCGTCGGGTCATAAAGACCCCGACATTTCAAGTGAAGAGAGGAGCTCGTCAGCTTCCTCTTCAAGGGATGAGGATTTGAAGATGGAAAGGTCAGAGGATGACTCCAGTGACGGCCTGATTGGTGACGAACCCCCAATCCAATCCGTCGTAGGACCTGATGGGCTCAAGGAGTTCATCCTACTTCCCTTATGGACGGTCAATGATTTTGTTTCCAAAATCAAAGAATCACACTTCAAAACATTTAGGGATAAGTATCAAATACCCGTCAATATACCCATGCGTCTACCTTACAAGTCAGAGAAGTGTTATTACGAGGGTCTTGAGGACGTAGGAATTTATGAGCAAATGCTGAAGGCAGGGCTTAGGTTTCCCTTAAGTACCCTCCACTGTCGTCTCCTCCAATACCTTGGATTGTCCGTCAACCAGATCTCCCCAAATGCCTGGAGGATCTTCCTTAGTGTAGAGGTCATGTATGGTGCCATGTTAGATGGAGCACGGAGGCTGACGGTGGAAGAGTTTTTTCACTGTTACCGTCCTGCTGAGGTCACCTAGTCCAAGGGCATGTACAACTTCAAGCCCAGGAGCCTATTGTTAAGGCTCATTTGTGAGAACCCTGACTCCAACAGAAATTGGAAGAGTCATTACATCTTTTTGGAAGGTGACGAGTGGATGTGTCACCCTGGTGACAATGAATTCATGCCTGGTGACAAAACATGGGGCATAATGCCACCGTCGGGTATGCGTCCGTCTACTGAGATTTATTTCTGTTTCAACTCTTTTTTATTGTTTAATTGTTCGTCTCCTTGTGCAGATTGGGATTGTCCTCCGGTTTCACTTGAACAGTTTAGCTTTTTGGAGAGAATTTTTAACAAAAGCAAGCTTGAAGAGAGGACGTGGGCTAAGTTGGTCAATTTATATACCTTGCACCGGTATTGTGACGGACCAGAGCCGACCATAACTGCCCGTCGATACGATGCTCAAGTTCGTCAACGTAAGTCCGTCACCCTATACTTAGGTTTTCTTTGATTGTACTTTATTTCACTCTAACCATTCGTCTTACTTTGTGTAGAGATGGATGCTGCAAAGAGGAGAGCCTACATTAAGCAACAGGCTGCTATGCAAAAACAGCAGGGGGGTTAGACCTCGAAGGGACTAGGTTCAGCCAACCCGTCCTCCAAGAGGAAACAACCAGAGAAGACTAACCGTCAACCCCCTAAGAAGCCCAAAATTGCTCCTGAACCCGTCTTGGGGTTAAAAGCTGAGGGTAAGAAGACGGTTACTAAACTCGTCCACGGTAAGGGAAAAGGACTTATGACGGGTTCCGACCCTTCTACTGAAAAACCACCCGTCCTCCTCCGTGAGGACTTGAAGTATGCGTTGGAGCGGCTTTCATCCATCATAACGGCTGACGATTATGAGGACTTGAGCAACCACACAACCGAGGCCATAGGGGAGACGGGTCTCTACTGCATTGCTCAGGTAACTTCACAACCGTCTACTTTCCTTTCCGTCAACATGTCTGGTTACTAACCCTTTCCGTCTTCAGACCATGTTAATGATGAAAGGGCTGATGGGCCGTTGCCTCAACCATGAGACGTCTTTGGACCGTCTACGGGCGAAGGCAAATCTAACGGAGGACGAGCTTAATGAATTGAAGTCCTGGAAGGTGGTCCAGGAGAAAAAACTTGCTCTGTCAGAGGAAGCTAGGGGTGAGCTGGAAAGGCAGACGGAGCTGTTGAAGAAGGTCCTGGCAGACAAGGAGAAGGAAATTACCGAGGCCAAGGATCGGCTCCGTCAGGCAAAGGAGGAAGTGATACGTGAGTATCGCGACTCCGATGCCTTTCTGGCAGAGCTGGGAGGTTCATTCGCTGAAGGCTTTGACGACTGCCTCCGTCAAGTCAAAGCTTCTCACCTGGACCTGGACTTATCCAACATTAATATTGATGCTCCAGCCCAGACTTCAGTTCAGCCCATCCACTCTGAGAGTATGGATGAGTTATTTGCCGAGGATGCTCCTAGCGACGGAGAGGTTGCTCAAGTTGAGGATGACACCTGTCACCCTAACGTGTAAGAGGAGAACGAGCAAAATTCCCCTGTTCAGCAATAGCTTTTTTTTTTTTTTTTTTGGTAAAGATCTTTGGAGAACAATGTTAATCCACCCGTTGTTTGTAATTTTAAACTTACCGTCATTCTTGGCATGTGAGACATTCCCCTTTAAGGGATTTTAAATATTCACTCATTCTATTTTCTGTCTATTTTTATGACTTTAAACATGTACTTAAGATCTTTTAGATGGACCCGTCCTCTGCTGAATATGCAGTGTCAATTTTAAATTTATGTTGAACCCGTCTACTATTGGGGTCTTACCATTTTCCTCTTCAAGGAGTCCGTTCACTTGCAGGCCAGTGAGGAACATTCAATTTTATGTTGGGTCCGTCCTCTTGTGGACTAGTAATGACATCTATCAAACTATAAGTTGGATCCATCCATCTTGTGGATTTTATAATTTAAATCCGTCCATTTTTATGCTCATTTGTTGGCATTATTTTATTTACGAAAACGGGTCCGTTCAGTAGAGCCCGTCCACCATAGGGTTTTTTATAATTTTTACCCTTCTCGGTTGAATCGGTCCTGGGATGATAATGAGTTGTCCTTGTGTATTTCATCCTCCCAAATTAATTTTTCCTTATTCAACTAGGAAATCTAATTGACTTTCCAAGTCACAATTGGAATTTGAGGCAATTTCCCAACAAAACAAAAATCTAGGCTTTTCTTTCTTAGGAAATGGGCCTTTTATGATTTTGATGGGAAGGCAAGCAATGCATATGAAGTGGAAGAGTTTTTTGGGGGTGGTGACAAAGGGCCTTTATCAATGGAGAAGAGGAGGAGCTTAAAGTTGCCTAGCCAAATGAGGAGGAAAGCGGTAGGTGTACCAAGATGGCAGGAGTGTAGGTTGAAGGGGAGAGTTATGAAGAGGTATAAGACAGGAAGAATGGAGAGGAGTCTTAGAACTCCCTTTGGCATTCGTACCACTATGTAATGGCAAAAACATAGAGAAAACATGGCTATGGACCAAACCTTGATGAAGCTCTTGATCTCAACATCCATCTCTTTGGCTCCCTTTCTTTATCTCTCGTCTGTTTATTGTAACATTGATTTCTATATATAGAGAGTTTGATGAAGTGATAGACGAGATCATAACAATTAAGAAATCAGCAAGCTAGCTGAAATAAAATCTTAGTGCATTAATCACTAAGTTTTGTTAGTCTAAAGATTAATCGTAGTTTCACTTACCAAATAAAATATATTAAAGGTGCTTTCGTCAGATGGAATTTGATCCGGTGCATGAAGGTCTATTTTTTTTTAAGGTCTATTTAGATCAGATGGATTTAGATTCGGTACATACAAGAGTAATGGGGTGGATGAAGGTCTATTTTTTTTAAGCAAAAATAGAAACTTAGAGCTCATTTGGTAATATTGTTCTAATAACTTTATTTAAGTATTGTGAAAACACGTGTAAATGAAAAAGTATTGTGAAAATACGTGTTGTGTTGTATAAACAACGAAAACTATTATTTAAATAACACAACCAAACACCCCCTTATTGGATCTTATAATTTTAAGAGGTGTTTTTGACAAATCATTAAAATAAAATGAAATAAAAGAACTTAAAATATATATATTTGAACATAAATTATAATTTTATTGACACGAAAATGTCTTATAATGAAATGAAGTTCCTATATATTGTTCAAATAAAAGCTCATATATATATATATCAAAAGGTTGCTATATATACATTGATTTTATTGTAATAGCATTTGCATTAATTGTAAAATAGCATAAGGCTTCAAATTTGTCCAATCAATTCCAAAATACACCCACATCGGTCTATGTATTATTATGCAAAAATACATTTGTTTTATAGTAACTATGCAAATTTACATCATTACTATAGCACAAATGTATTTTTTTCAAATTTACACAATTATTATAGCACAAATATATTTTTGTACAATGATACATAGACTAATGTGGGTGTATTTTGGGTTGATTGGAAAATTTTACACAATTATTGTTACTAATTATTGTTGCTATACAAATGAATATTTTAGAAATTATTTACATTGAGGATAGTGGTTTTTGGTTGAGGAAGAGAGAGATGATTTGAGATAATAATAATAATAATAAATTGATAAGAAAATACTATTATGATGAAATGTTGTGCAAAACAAATAATAGTGAGTACATAAAAAATAAAAAATAAAAATGTTATTATAATAAAATAGATAGAATTTTTTGCATCAATTGATACAAATACTCTACTATAGTAAGAAACAATAAAATTTTGTGTTTTTGTTTTTATCAATAGATGATTTCATTATAATGTATTACAAAACAAAAATTTTGTATGTTTTTCCTTGTTGATAGTTTGTTAATACTGAATAGATGCTTATTTGAAATTTTAGTAATTATTTTTTTACTTATTAACTGCCCCTGAGATTCGTGTCCGTGCCTCAGCGTAAGATGCGAGGGTGCATGTGATCCTTAAATTACTTGCGAACGAATTTGCAGAGAAGCTAATCATATGTTTCAATCACTCTGACACCATCTCCAGCCATATATGGTACATGCAGAAAAAAAGTCGACATAAGCAATTTCGACAGTTTTGTTTGGGTGCAATTACACTACATCCACTCACATTAATTTTTACCACTTTCATTTTTTAACTTTAACTTTCGCCATAAGCTTCTGCCATCATTAATACCACAAGTGCCGTCCAACCAGTAAATACACGTGCCCCTTTTCCCTTGCCTTTCCTTTGATCATATTGTTCCCACAGAAACCCAGTCTGGTGATAATTGCGTACCACATTTCTGCAGCAAGGTTTGAATAATATATAAATTATCGAATGAGTTCATGAGAGCTTCAGCCATATTCAGGCACTGTGGGCAAAAGAATCTGAAACGGTACCTAATCAAATTGCTTCGCAAGTCATCATAGATGGCTCTGGCTTTGTCTCTATATGGTCCATCCTCTATTACAATCAACCCAAAAAGATTTGTTGTAAAAGATTTTCTGTGGTTCTTTTTGTTTGTATGAGGTGCCGAGTTATACCTTTAGAGTAATGGTGGAGTGCTGAAAGAATCATGTAATTCATGTTCATCCAAATAGGACCTCTCCAATACGGTGGGTCGTGCTCTGTGTTGCGTTTCATGTATAATGAGCTGCAGCATACAAAATGAGACGTGGTGGTCTGATTAGTTCTAGGAAAAACATGATCTCAAGCACATTATGTGTCAAAGTACATTAATTAGATAGAATAGATTAACACCTTGTTTTGGAAAGAGAACGGAGTCCATAGTCAGTCCATAGGATGCTCTGGTTTGAAATGAGGTCAAGCTGTTTCTCCAGAATCCATGATTCCTGTGTAAAACAGTCCACATGAGAGATCTACGATAACAAATGGAGACAATCCACCAAACCCCCCCCCCCCCCAAAAAAAAAAAAAAAAGACCCCACAAACACTGGGAAAAAAAAGGAGAAACAACTTTATATTACAATGCTACAAATTACAAAATGCCAAGCACCAGAAAATTGGTCAAACATTGTCATCAAGATTTTGATTTTCTGTAACTTACAGGTGGAATGATCCTCCCCATGAATGGAAAAAGACTAACATAGCCAACATGAGGAACCAGTCTCAACTCAGGCCATTCTAACACTTCTCGTACAAGCTCTCGAGTTGCATGATTGTGTCCTACCATATTTTCTTTCCAGTGCAGACGAACCTAGCATGGTTTAAACCAACATTCAGTACAAGCAGGTGAATCTTGTAAGCAAAATGGTAATATCTAGGCATGTTCACCTAACAATATATGTGATTCAGCAGGGCAAGGGCCTATTCCACAAGAGAGTCAATCTATATCTAATGTTTCAATGATGATAGCAAATGCTAGCATGTCAAGCCTGCAGATTCAATGTCTAATGTACAAAGAAGCCTAGAGAAGTCCCTGAATCAATTCTTATTCACTTACCTGCAGGGTAGATAGATTGATGGTAATTGATGAACCTTTTTAAATTCTTACCAAATGAATAAGATGAAAACATGTTTATGCAAAAGGAGAGAAAGGTATAACAATGAGAAAAGCTATCTAGGAGACTGAGAACTCATATATTACTCAATTGACCTTTAAATGAAACAATGCAGGACAATGGTGAGGTCACAGGTTCAATCCCACTGGATGCATGTGTAACTCACCAGTTTGTGAAAAGTGCACCACAAACATCATATCATATTGAGAGAAACAGAAACATGCAAGCAGCATACCTTTTCTGTATGATTTCCAAAATCAAAGTAAGCTCCATATTTATTATCCAAGTGCATCTGTTTAAACATCAAGCACATATGAGACATAAATAAATCTTTAATGGCAACCCTACTCTTATATTTACTCACCTAAACATCTAATCAAATACCAACTACATCCTTCTTTCACGGCTTTGAGTTACTTCCTAGAGTTTATATTTTGTGGCTCAAAAATTTATTTGTATTTTTCATTTGGACTTTTCATTCTCTTCCTCTTTCCTTTTCTTACAAGGGGTTACTCTTGTAGAAACCCTGCGCTCTTGGGTTGAGCTTTGCTTTTATGCTTTTTAATAGAGTTTACTCAACCCCTCCCCCTCCAAACCAAAAAAAAAGCAAAAGGACAAAAAGAAAAGTCATCAAAATTTATAACACCATTTTTTTTTTCTCCTCACTTCACTGATAACAGTAAGGGAAGAATTGAATGTGATCAATATTCCAATAGTACTACCTATTTACACAATAAAATAAAAACGACATATCATAGATTACCTAATGATAAGCACAAAAAGTAGAGGAATTAACACTTTCAGTTTCAGACAGCATGATAATAAAACTAACCTGATTCAGAATTTGAAAATCTGAGAGCAGCTTAGCTGTTGCACCATAATCCTGCATCATTTAATTTCAAAGGTCAATTAAGTAATAGATGAGTTCTACTTCTTTCTTGATAATTCAAGAGTTACAATGGGGGAGGGGGGGATTTGAACCCTAGATGAGACCTCTAATAGTTTTCAAGATATCTTTTCTCATTACCTTTCCAGGTTTAGTATCCTTATCAAGAAGCTCTGCAATGGAATGCATGCAATCTGAAGCAAGATACATCCAGCATCTAAGATCCAAGTGACGTTCATCTTCACTTGGGTGTGAAGCACGTGGATAATCATCCAAACCAGAGCTCAGTGTCTGGAAATGCCAGAAACAACGTAAGTTTACCACTAGTTTTCAATTAGGGAAACGTTTCCAAGGAATCCAACATTACATTGATAAAGGGGTCAATAAATAATGCACAAAATGAAGTCCAATTTCTAGATCTACACATGACATCATATTACTCCTAAGATCGCCTAAATCAATAGAGTCAAGTTTGCCAGAATTATTTTTGAGAAGATTATGGTGACAAGTAGTAAGGTTTGGTAAATTTGCAAATATATGCAGATGTGTTTTTGTTACCAAAAACACTACTGAATCCCTAGGGGCAAACATAGTTAGAACTAGGGATAAAGCACAATAGTTACATTAGGTCTCAGTAATTCATTGTACCAGAAATGCTTTAAAAAAAGAACAAAATAAATAAAAGTAAAAAAGAGGATACAGCATGATGTGAAGACGCTCACTTAACAAACTCATAAGATAATAGTTTCATTTATTGAAACTTCAAAAGCATTTAATTTGGATGAGTCCGATAAATTAAAAAATAAAAATAAAAGATTCAATCTATGTTATAAAAAACCTACCTGATAATGAAAACATATGAACAACATAATTAAAAGCTAACCTTAATAGATTTTTTCTCAAAATTTGGATTTTGTATATTGTAAAATTTATGCTATTTCTATATTTACACACCAAAAGAAAGTCATTTTCCTTGTTTCTAATTATGAAATGCTGAACCGTAGAACCTTTGGATTTAATTCACGAGTTGTTGTAACGTCTCTCCCACGCCAATAATAGCTGCTCATCTCCTTCCCTGTGCAAAGACAATGGTCCATATTTATCAGAAATTTGAAAAATAAAAATCCAGCATTGTGAAAGAATAGACACATCTATTTATCCCCAAAAGAAGAAGAAGAAGAGAGCATAGATGCACATAAATGTGAGAGTGCGCAATTGTGCATTCTTGCACTCGAGAATGTGTCTCTTGGTATAATACTTGTGGCAAAAAAGCACATATAAACTAAGATATTTCAACAAATAAAATTGAAACTGAACAATAAAAATGAAAGATCAAAAATTATTTTAAGTTACGTGGTGAAAACACATCATGTAAGACCAGGTAAATTATTAAAACAATTTAAAATACATAATGAAACTTCTTTTTTACATTTCTTGAAACATTTGGTAATTGAGTTTAAAAATTTTAATTGGAGTAAGATTTTAAAGGCCAAAATAAAATTACACCCTTTAAACTTGGTGAATTGTCTTTTTGTTGTCAGCAATAGTCCTTCCATCCATAAATTCCATTAACTACTAAAGAAATTTTTTTTTAATGACAATTTATCAAACCTATGGGGTGTACATTGTATTTTTGCCATAAATAGAATGAAATTTTATTATCTTTTAGAATCAAAAAATATTTTTTAGTAGTTAATAAAGATTGATGGAAGGGCCAACGTCGACAACAAACACAAACATTCCGGACTAAAATGACCCCCCAAAAAAAAATTTTAAGGGACCAAAATTACAAATCACCAAGATTTCGCTTATTTTAAATATACCAAACCCATGGGTAATAGATTTTTGTATAGAGAAAACTATTTTATACGTTTAAAATAAAAGGGGAAAAAGAACTGTTCATGTGGCATAAGGAGAAAAAAAAAATACACACATACAAATATATATATATATATATATATATATTAAAAAGGACATCCAGTCGACACAACCACAATTTGTAGGAAACTTTTATTAAGTATATGATATGATATACAAATACAAGCATATACATTTACATACACCATGCCAGCAACGGCTATATATAGTCTATATCCTTGAGTAATACTAAACACAATCATATACTATTTTAGATGACATAAAGCTCAGAGAATGGAGCTTCACATAGGTTGATGTATTTTTTTTTTTTTTTTTTTTTTTTGATAAGTAACAATCAATGTAAACATTATAAACAAAAACATACATTGATGTCAAATGTGCTTTTTATAGTCTACAGCTTCGCAAAATTACAGCCCCAACCACCACAGGGGAAAAAAAAAAAAAATGATAAACCTTATATACCTGACTGCGTAGTGTTGAACCATTGGAACCATGCTTCAAGGCGAACATAAGCCCGCTCTAGGAATGAAGAGATCTCCTTGCTTTCCGTGGAAGTAAACTTGTTTCTCTTTAAGCTATGAACAATGTCTAGAAGAAGCAAAGTTTCGCACCACATGGAAAATTAGGTTTATAGAAAGATGGTAAACTAGTATTAGAATTTTTTTTTTTTTTTTTTTGGGATAGGTGTATGTTTTTTGATAAGTAAATGATATTATTGAGTTCCTACTGGGAGTCGAACCCAGGTCGCTGGATTCAAAGTCCAGAGTGCTAAATTATTATTTAGATAATAAATGTATACAAGGAATAGGGAAAGAAACAGAGTAGCAAATTCTTTAATCTCCCATCATCAAGCTTTTTAAATTTTCTTAGATCTTTTAAATCTCAGTTTGTAATTTTTAGGAGTGGTTTTCGAACTAGCTCTTCTTTCGAGTAACATTATTTTGCTTATAAAAAAAAATGGAGACGGAAAGAAATAGAGTAGCAAGTTCTTTAATCTCCTGTTATCATGCATAAATGAATGACAAAAACAAGAGACATGCACAATTCTGGAAGAAAAGAAAGAAAGAAAGAAAAGAAGAAACTGACTTGTTTTAAACAATGTACCACAGATAGAGAAAACAGGGCATGGGCAATAACTTCAATTCTTCTACATATAAAGGGAAGGGATGTTCACCCACTGTATGAACATAAGTTCTCTCCTTCTACTTGTTTGAAATGGCATCTTCATGACCAAATTAACAAATAACCGATGTCCCAAGCAAGTTAATTTAAAATCCAATTTGAGTCATTGATTCCTAAATTTCTCAACTACCTTTGAATCCAAATCCCAGTCAGAACTCCCAAGTCAGTATGGTCCAATTTTATTTCTTTAAGTTAGTGGAATTTTGCAGTTGGGCTCAATATTGCTGAATGAGCCATGAGTGCTACCCTATAAGAAAAATATGAGCTATGGTTGTTGATTCTCAGATCTTTTTTTCTTTTTAATTGGTAAGTTATATATGCACCTAGTGGGTTTTGAACTCATGACCTCACCTTCCAACTTGCTCTTACAAGGGAAGGAGATGCTGTTTGAGCTAGATCTCCTTGGCAGTTGTAGATTTTCAAATCAAGATGGCTTTTCATTCACTTAAGCAGAAAAAAGAAATTAATTTATCTTAACCTCAGTTGATAAATTATTAATCATTAATAGAAAGGGCATCAGATAAAACTCAGCCACTACTTCAATATGAAATCCCAATCTTGAGAATCTAAGGACCAAATGTAGCTTTGTTTTTTGATTGGTAATTGGTAAGTTACACATGCACCTAGTGGGTCTTGAACCCATGACATCACCCTCCATCCCAATATTATGAAGGAAGTGCCAATTAAACTATAGCTCGTTGACAGATTATAGCTTTGTTATTTGTATAACTGGCGCTTTAAAGCTTGCAATGGTTCCACATTTCTTACTATAGTTCCCTATTCATCTTTTTTTTTTAATAAGTACCATAGCTCACTATTTATTATTAAAGATATAAAAGTTTAATAAAGTATCATCTCATTGTTTTTTGATGACATAGGAGAACTTCACTCAGATTAGTTGCACGTCACAGAGCATACAGTACAACAATCCTCACTGTTAATCAAACTCCTACGGGCAATTGACCTCACCCGCCAGAACCAGTTACTGGGTAATCCAGGGGCTTTTCACCCCTGACGGGCTAAGCAGTTTATCCTCATGCCTAGGAGGCAAAGTATCATCTCATTGTTGTTTTGACATCCATATCAGCCCCAATATTGTGGCATGAAACAGCACTATGGCAGATTCAGTTTCAGAGATATTCTTCCAATGGTGACTTTCTCCATATTTATTCCATATAAATGCTCTTAATTCTGATCACCCACATCTAGGAAGTGGTAAATCATAAACTGATGCATCATGTACAAATGTAATCTCGAAGGGATCCATTCCCTAATTATTAATTGTCCCTGCTTGTAAGCTATGTACTAATTGCCCCACTACAAAGTAAGCAAATTTGAAGGGAGAGAGGCACATTATCAAAGAGATAATCTAGTCTACAAAAACTTGATTTTTTGCTAAGCAATAAGTAACCACAACTACAGTACTCAGTATCAAACTACTTTCTACATAATGATTCGATTCAGAGAATCAAGGCCTTATGTGATCTTGCACTAGGCCATAACTTGTATCAACTTAAGCATCACCATCAACTCATTGACATTATCGTTCAACTTAGCATATAAGAAGCCTCATAAAATGACAAAATAAAATGATCAGAAATTGATTCTCCTGTAACATATTTAAGTAAAGTTATTGAGAGAGAACCTTACCACACAAGGCCAAAATAAGAGTTGGTGGATTTCCATTAGTGGGATGCTGGGGAATGAATTCCTCTGGGACCTTACTGCAAGTGCACAAGAAAAGACTTTGCATTACTGCACCGGGAAAATCTAAAACTCTTAACTTTATTGTGCATAATTGAAAAAGATTCTCTACACAACAAAATTATTTTAAAAAATAAATAAATAAAAGGGAAGAGGAAGAAGAAAAGAAAAGAGAATGAAGATTCAATATTACCTTCGAGCTTCGGCACCCAAAATTTGCTCACGTGGAATCCATCCGTCAATATTCATTAGATCTAACCAGTGTCCAATTATATCCAAGCTAATGTGAACATCCCAACGCCTGCTCAAAGTTAAATAGTATATATATGGTGTTAATAATAAGTATTAGTATTTAAAAAAGCAATTAACTTCATACTGTCAGAGAAATTGCATATTTCCTTAAACATACTGGTAACAGAAAATCTGCACTTGTGACAATGGAAAAACAAAATGCAGATTGAACAATAAAAGAGACAACTAACCAGATCAGCAGCTGATGAAAACCTTCATCCCATAAAAATCCCCTTGGGAAGAAGGGTCGACTTGGAACAGCTGTGTAAAGCTCAGCTGGCCAATACGAAATAAAATTATTGAGACCCCCAAGCTGTAGAGAAAAATGGCCCACTATAGGACTTTATCAGATGTCCAAATTGATGAGAGATGATGACATATATGAATAATAGCATTTTCACAGATTGTAAAACAAAGGGGAATAGATGAAAACTATATAAAACGATGAAACATTGTTAATTATTTTTTTTTTTTTTATATTTCAATTGTTACAAGTGAGGGGATGGGGGGTTCAAATCCTTGGTTCTCCACATAAAGGGGACTAGGCATTGCCACTGAGCTACAAGACTTGATAATGTCCCATTGTTAAAAAATGTTAGAATATAATTATTAACGTGAACAACAGAAGTTAATGCAAAAAACCTAACACATAATACTTGAGGGTTTCTTTTCCCCCTGATGTATACTACTACTCTCAATGTCAAAGGTTTTAGAAGTGAACCAAATCAAGTGATATTTTGTTATTTAGCGAGACTCTCTAATTATGTTATTGGAAAGCCCCAAGAAAGACAGGAAACCACTGAAATCTTTAGTTACTTTTTCCTCTTACCGTCCACTAATCACAGAAAGCTTTATTTTTGTTATTTTGCCAGAGTCTCTAATTATGTCCATTAATCATTCTTTTAACACTCACTTGTCTAAAATACTTAACAAGATCTAAAATTCCATCTTAATCACTATAAGCACTCTAACTAACTAGAAATCAGGCTTGATAATGGTGCAGCTTGAGACATGGAATAATACCTCAAATCATGTAGATCAAGAACTTCATCATATTTTTATCAAAAAAAGAACTTCATCATATGGCTGATGTTATCATTTATGTTTGAAATAATCAATGTTCATTTAAATACTTCGATGCTAATGAAAGAGAACTTACTTCACATAAAGAAAATTAAACAAATTCATATTACTCACATTAGGGTTTCCTGGGAGCGAAATTTTTGACCGGCCATAGAAATAGCCTATGCCACCCAACATGTTTCCAATAGCAGCTTTACCAGCAATCATGGATTCAGAATCGAGCTGAAAATACAACCCCACAAATTCAGAATTCTTCAAGTTTAGGCAGAATAAAGTAGGCGAATAAAACAAAACTTAAGGGAAAAAGACTTTTAATGAGTTTTGACTCTTCCTTCCATTAATTTCCATTTGTAATTTTAACTTTCTTAAAATTAAATCATATATATAAGTTCAAGTAATCACAAATGTACAACTTATGCATTGTCAGTTGCACTGTTTTTAATGAAATGTATTTAACCAATCTCAATATTTGTTCGGTTTTAGTGTTTGATATTTCAGAGATGGCTAGGTCAAAACTAAATATCACATCAGAAAGCATAAATAGCACCCTAAAAGTTAAAGGCAGGGTGAGGGAAGGCATGAATACAAGGGAAATAAGGACTTAGGTAGGCTGCAAACATCACATCTCATACTTCAACAAAGTACTCAAGATGGCGGGCAGGGGCATTTAGTTATCAAGCTTTAGTCAGCTTATCCAGCATAGTCTCCACCATATTACTCAGGATCAAATTGATATCATAAACAAAATGATATCATTGAAGGGAACTCTAAATTCTTCTTCTTTTTATATATATTTTTTAAATGGGAACTCTATCTGTTACCTCACTTCATCTAATGCAACTATAAAAACGAGAGACATCACTGGTGTCATGACAATAAAAAATCAGGCATGATAAAGTAGATGGAAAAAGCTTCCAAAGATTTAACAATTGATACCTTGTCAGCCAGATTAAAGCTCTTCTCAAATTTAGTGTCAAATTCTCTTTGCTTCTCTTTCAATTGACCAGTCAGTGAGGTACCTAAAATTTAACAGTAAAACAAACAGAGTTAGAATGGAGAAACAACAACTTTTAATTTGGAAGCTAATGTAGAAAACTTCCCCTGGATTCAGGAAAGACCTGCCCCTGGGTCTGGGCTCAGCTGGCAAAGAGAGGTTCAAGCCAAAAAGGGAGGGGAAAGGACTACAAAACTATATATAGAGAAATACGTCCTAGATAATTAGCAGAGAAACTGAAACACATTCTAGATAATTAGCAGGAAGGAGAACTATGATTTATGGATTGACAAAAACCATAATAGAAAGCAACACTAGCAGTAAGATTGAAGGCAGAGTGAAATTGGTTCGATAATTCAGATCATAATGGCTAGTGACAATACTTTTCAAAGACTAAACCTACAGATCTAGAACTTCAATTTTATGTAGCTCAAATTTCAAGTGCCAGCTTTCTACTATCTTGTACATTTCTGATTTTTCTCATGTATACTTTGTTGCCAGCAGACATTGGAAAACTCAATGAACAGATAAATAAAACATTTGCAAATGCATATCATAGACATATTGAATGCATGTGGAAGGCACCTGTAAGGCTGTTGACACATTCTTCAACTCCTGAGCTTCGCAATCCAGTTCCAGAGACAAACACAATATCTGTTTTGAAAGGAATCCTAGCAGAAACCTGCATAGAATTGCGTAACTTCAAAAGAAGGTAGATGATAATGAAAAATTCAAGGATGGAATGTGTCAGTTAGGTTATTTATTAAAATCTTGGTTTCATATCAGAGACTATGAATTGAAACACACTTTCACTAGGGACACCCTTATTTAAATATTTATTTTTTTGGGAGAAGGGGGGTGGGGGGTGGTTTGGTAGCTGCTAGCCTTCTGTAGTAGCCCATAAGCTCAAGTGGTGAAAAAAAATCTTGAGCAGCTAACAGATAATTCACAGCTTTAAGATCCTAAATTAGTTATATAGTTGAATATAATTCAAAGAATACGTGGTACCCAATCACTCTATAACCACCTACCTGAAAAACTAGAATATTTGGAGAGCCATCAGATGTGTCAGACAGCTGCAGCCGACCATACTTTCTTGCCTGGTGGCATTATGAAGCAAAGAAATTAATAACCAGGTTAATAATTTGAAGCTGCAAAGTTTTTCTAATGATACAAAAAAAAAAAAAAAAGGAAATGGAAATTGGGATGCAAATATAAATATGACATACTTGAGCTCCAAGGTTTTCCTGGACAAGCTCAGATAAATTGTGAATGTGATTAGTCTTAAAACCAGAATAATGGACTTCCAAATCATCCTGCAAAAGCGCAAACACAAAGTAGGCTACCGGTAAGTATCCAAACTAGGAAAAAGATTAAATTAATAGTGCTACTCCATGGAAAACTTCCTTGATAATATCTACAAATATAACACCAGAAAAGCTAGGCGGCTCATGTACTTGTGATTCCTCAAAGGCAATACTTCTATCATTCACAAAGAAGCAAAATTTTGGCTACTTTATCATTTCATTCCATTGCTAACATTACCATTGATTTTAAATGTAGCTGCCAACCTCCAACATCCATTCGTGAACCAGATGCAAGGAGAGAATCTTCATGAACATCCAAGTTACCTCTACTCAAACTTAGAGTGTGGCCATCTTCATCAGCCATATAGAAAAATATATGTGCAGTTCTCAACATATCCTCACTCCTTTCAGATCTGTTGATCAATTACAACAACTATTAATGTTGCAAAGCATATATGAATGGCTAATCAAGAAATCCTGAGTCTACCAAAAACCATGTGCATAGCAAGTGTATAAAGTATGCAGGCAATCTTTTAACTGTAGGCATTATGTTGAAAATATAACACTCATTCCCTCAGGCAATCTTCTATTAATAAATGAATGATGCACACAACTTCTGGACTGTGGCTTGTCTTATGCCTACTAATGCACCTCATTTAGTACAGAATTTGTATTGGAACTTTTAATATTAAAAGATAAAAATTTGTGTTGCAAAATGAGATTGGCAAAGCTTCCACCACCACCCCCCCCCCCCCCCTTTTTCTGTAAGATTAACAGATAATCATTTTCCAACAAAAAAAAATTAACCCAACACTAATGTGGTTCACATTTTTTGTGCTAGCATCAAAGTAGGGATATGCGTGTGTAACTAGCAACAAGAAACAGGAGAGAAAAAAAAAAAAAAAAACCGATGGCTAACCCATGTCATTCAGTCACTTCTCTCCAAGATATTAACCTAAAATATGTGAATTACAAAGTTCTTAAGAGCTATATATTAGTAATAAAAAGCATTAGAAACTTCATAAATTTCTTTAAACAACTTAAAATAATCAACTATGGTCTTTATGAATCAGAGCCAGACAAGAATGCCAGAGAGATTACTTGATGCAGTCCTAACAGGTCCATCATTTTTTAACTCAATTTGAGATGCTACTTTTTCTTTCTTTCTTGGAAGATGATTTTTTCCTTATATTTATTTTATTTTATTATTAATTTTTATTAAAGCTTAACATAGTATATGCATTTGATAAAGCAAAGATCATAACTAGCAGGTCAGGTCATTTACTGCTTGCTTTGAACATCAATCCGAACAGCCCAATCTCCTCCATAGCCACTGCCATCAACCTTGGATTTCAAGAAACTTGTTGCCAAAGTCATGTCCTGGTCAACCAGAATTTGGCGCCCAAAGTCACGTCCATTATGATGCGTCCAACCATATGTGCTTAGCTCATCTGAATCTTGGCAGACATGTCTCATGGCATATCTTCCATCCTTTACACCAATCCACATCAAGCCACCAAGCAAAGACCGTGGTGTCCTGCCAGTTACAGCAGCTTATTACCACATCTTTTGTAATTCATAAAGTTGGATTAAAGTGAATAATAAAACAAACATAAAAACAATCAGATGCTGACAAAAATGTTTTCTTTTTCCTCTTATTTCTCAAATATAACAGCCATATGATCTTCCCAACTATATCATTTTGCCGGGAACTGGCTTTCTGATTGTAGCAATACAAAGTTCCTTGCTTTAGTGTTTATAGTAACTTTAGTCATGTCCAAACATGAACTCCAAGTACACAACACGCACAATTGCAGATCTGGGATCATGAAATTCCTCAATTTTGATTTCAAACTAAAGTCTATTTATCTATGTTGCAAACCAAAAACGAAACCACAGTGTAAAGGTATTTTTTTTTGGATGAGTACCGTGTAAAAGGTGTTTGATACTTTGAAGTTTAAATCTGGATCTTTATTTACATACTTTAGCGCAGAATATGAACAGCCATAATCAACCACCCACTTTTTTACATTTAAACCCCAACTCCTATCAAATGTATATATTAAGAAGGTAGATTACTTCCATGTGTATGATGATGAACACAAAGTAACTTAATAAATTACAAAGAATTATACACAAAATCTAAGTGAATCTCGGCACTCAAAAATGGAATTCCCATATGTGAAACACCGCATTTGAGACTAATCAAACAAAGTTCAAATCAACAAGGATTCCAACTGATCCATTGGTCTCTCTGTATCTTCCAAAGTGCGGCTTATTATGTTCCCTCCACAATGTCCACATCAAAAACAGCAAAATAAGATTCTGAACTTCCCTAGAGTATTACTCAAACCAAATCCTCTACCCAAAACATAGTTCTGGTATCATCTTTGGCAACTTTCAATGAAAATTCCAAATGCTCTAAAAACTACACTCCAAAGAAATTCCTATAATTTTTACACTGAAACTGGTTTAAACATAAACTCTACTATAACAACAAATAAATCAATTACTAGAAATATTTGGTCTCTCTTTTTTTTTTTTTTTTCAATTTCCAGGATAATAATCACGACCTGGATAATAATCTATATCACTATTCCTTCATTCCCATACATAGTTCATTTCACAAAGAGCATGTTGTAATTAAAAAAAAATCCTCAGACAAATAAAAATATTCACTATACCTGGCACGAATTCCGAGATAAACAAGAGGGCGATAGGTTCCCCAATACAAACTCTCTCTGTGCTCTCCTTGAAACTGCCATAACCAATTCAATTCACTCAATAAACATATAGTAATACTACCAATAAAACAAACACTGAATGACTAATCAACCACAATTCAAAAAAAAAAAGTGCCATTTCACCTGAGGAAGGTCCATGATTTTTGGTGCCGGAAATGGCGTCACAACCCTCGTTCTCCGAACTTCTTCAGCCGGATTTACAAGGCGGAGAATTAAGAAGAAGATCACAAAGAACGCAAAAACGCTGACTCCTAGCATGACTTTCAGATTGACGACGAAGATCCGAATGGAGTTGTGAGCTCTATTTCTATCTTTACGTAGTTTCGGGTTAGGTTTTGTGTTACGGAGAGGATCGTCGCCGTCGGCATCGGCGGGGGATTTGGTTCTGCTCCGAGTAGTTCTTCGGCCATTTCCACTCATTTTCAGATTAGAGTTTCAGTGCTCAAATGCACAGCATGTCGATTTTTGTGGATATATTCAGTGATCGATATAAGGATGAAATTGAGAGTGTTAGATCAAACGCAGACACAGTCTAGAGGGTATTTGGAGACTAGCACAGTGAGAGGATAGAATATCGTTAGTTAGCAAGGTTTTGAAACGGATTAGAAAACTAGCATCTCGAGTCTTTGAAACTCGAGTTGGGTAACAAAATCAAACTCGAGTTTCTTAGACTCGATAAGTATCAGGGCAAACAAATCCAGAGGAAGAAGAAGACACGATCTGGAAAATAAGATCTGAAAAACGCAGATTCGAAGAAGAGAAACAGAGATTTGGAGTGGAGAACGCAGAAAGATCTGAACTGGGAAACGTTGATCCGAAGAACGCAACCGACGCAACAACGCAGAACTGGAAAACATGGAGAACTGAAGTTGTGGACTGATTCGGTCTGGGATTGGCTAGCCGTTGCTCGAACCAATCGAAAATCAAACAAAGAAGAAGAAGAACAGAACGAAGATGAAGAAGAAGAAGAAACCCAGAACGAAGAAATGGAGTTGAATTGTTAATCCAGGAACTCGAGTCTTTTAGGCCCGTTTGGTTTAGAGCTAACTCAATTTTCATATCTCAGTTTTAAGGAGGAATGTGCAAAATAGGCAAGTAAAAGGGTTGTAAATGGTTAGTTAGGCAACGTTTAAAACAATAATAAAAAGTAGCATCTCGAGTTTTAGAAACTCGAAATCCATATTAAAACTCGAGTCCCAAGCGAGTCTTTGGGACTGAAAATGTCACATAAATCTCGAGTCTTTAAAACTCAAGTTTCATGCAAAAGAAATTTTCCCTATAGTGGCGTTTTTAAGCCTTACAGTGACGTTTTAAAGCCCTATAGCGGCGTTTTCCTGCAAAAAAAAATTTGATAAGTGATCACCTCATACCAGGTTTAAGGAGCCCTATAGTGGCGTTTTTAAGCCCTATAGTGACATTTTAAAGCCCTATAGCGGCGTTTTTCTGCAATTTATGGAACTCGAGTCTTTAAAACTCGATTTTCACGTGGATTTTTTTCTAAATCAAACCCATTCTCTTACAAATTGAGACTTAAAAACTCGAGTTTTATCTTGGAACTCGAATTTTAGACACTCGAGATGCTAGTTTTCAATATTGTTTTGATACGTGACAACTAACTAAATTTTTTTATATTTGTTGTTATTTGGAAAGGGTGTTCAATCAAAACCCATAACTCAAACCCAAAACTCATAACTCAATTCTCAAACCTCACATTCACTCAAAAATTGCAAAACACATGTTTGGACTCAATTCTCAGTTACATATCTCTACAACTTTTCCCCAAAACCGTAGACCCCACCACTGACACTACACAGAACGGTCATATGGGTACCGCCTGTGACATTCTCTCTCTTTATTTTACTGCTCTTCCTTCCCATCACAAAATCCAGCAACTGATTTCACCACAAAACCCATTTCACATAACCCAGCAAGAGATTGGTTCCCTCCCACTTCCGGCACCATTTCTCTATGAATTTTTTCTCTTACTCATAACACATATTTTCCCTCTTCCCTATTCCAAATTTCAGATTTTTTTTTTCTCTTACCCACAGACCGAAAACCACATATACAATGGCAAACTCAGAACCCACCATTATTAACACCACCAACGGCCACAAAAAAAAAAAAAAAAAAAAATCCAACCATCAGCTACAGCCATAAAAAGAAAAAATTTCCAATCATCAATACCACCACCAACCACACAAACCCACCTCCATCACAGCCCAAGCTTCAAACCACAACTACAAACACAGAAAACCCAAACACACCAACACAAAATCTTCAGATCGGTGATCCAAAATTGCCAACTCAAACCAATAAACACAGAAAACCCAAATCCAAACCCAGGAATCCTTAGATCGAAGACCAAAATCATGAAAATGAGGAGTGGGTTTTTGTTTCTGGGGATATATTTATGCGTGGATGAACATGGTGAGTGGGTCTGAAGAAGAAAGAAAGAAAGAAAAAGAAGAAAAGAAAGAAAGACAACCAGGAAGAAGAGGAGAAAAAAAAAAAAAAATCGTTGGTGGTGGAGTGGGTCTGATGAAGAAGAAGAAGAAGAAGAAGAAGAAGAAGAAGAAAAATGTTGTTGTTGGTGGTGGAGTGGGTATGAAGAAGAAAGAAAGAAGAAGTAGAGAAAAAGCAAAAAAAAAAAAAATGAAGCAAGGAAGCCGGTGGAACTCAGTAGAAGAAGAAAGAAAAAAAGAAAAAGAAAGAATGAAGAAGAAGAAGACAAAAAAGGGGTTGGTGGTTAGGAATGGCAACGGGTCGAGTTTGGGCCTGGTTTTTTGATACCTGGACCCGACCCGCGAGTCCTCCCTTGTTACCCGGACCCGGCCCATTAAATAAACAGGTCTTTTTTTTAGCCCCAAACCCGGCCCGTCGGGTCTCCGAGGGCCCCGTCCAGCCACTTCTGGGCCTATTCCGTGGCAGCCTAATCCAACCCAATCTTATTAAAAATATATATATAAAAAAAAAAACCCAAACACAAATCAATCAACATTGTTATCAGTTAAATCCTCAAACTCCATTTATCATTTATGGAAGAAACAAAACTCCGATTTTTACATTTATGGACAGAATTTTACATCAACACAACATTCACTCCGATTTTTACATATTGAATCCTCAAACAAATACCCAAAAACAAAAACTATTGAGAGAGGAACAAAACTCCATTTATCATTTATGGACAAATTTTTACATATTAAATCCTCAAATAAATACCCAAAAAAAAACTACTAAGAAAGGAAATGAACCCAAAAAAAAATGAACCAAAAAAAAAAAAAAAACTCAAACCACTAAATCTCTCTCCGATCTAACAATCACGGCCTCCTCTGTGACAAAAACGGCAACCACCACGAGATTCTACAAGTTCTCCTTTCAGAAACAAAACCAACGACGCTGTTCAACAAGTCACACGTGAGATGGAAGAAAATCCATGGAGAATTGAGGGTGAGGATGAGATGTGAGTGTCTGAACCTGATTTGTGACTTTGAGAGTCTTGGTGGAGCTGATTAAAGAGTGAGAGTCAATGAGGGAGGCGGCTGAGTTAAGAGAGAAAGGAGAGAGGCGGCTGGGTTGAGACTTGAGAGAGAGGAGAGAAATGAGTTTTAGGTTAGGGTTATGATATATATATAGGTAGGTTGGTAGGTTTTTTTGTAATTTTATATTTAAGCTAACCAGGTCAGGTCGGGTCGGGTCGGGTCTAGGTTCGGGCCCAGTTTTTGCCAAAACCCGGACCCGACCATATTCTTTATCAGACCGAGTAAAACCCGACCCATTAGGGTTGGGCCGGGCCAGGTACCCGCGGGTCGGGCTTAAATTGCCATCCTTATTGGTGGTGGAGTGAAGAAAGAAGTAGAGAAAAGCAAAAAAAAAAAAAAAAAGAGGAAGCCGGTGGAGTTGACAACACAAAAGCTGTGGGCTCCACAGAAGTAAAAAATTTACAATTCTGCCACTGAGTTATGTAACTCAGAAACTGAAAACACCAATTTGATGTTTTCGGTTTTCATCCCTCTCACTCAACCCAAACTGAGTTTGAGTGATGAAAACAAGTTTAGGAAATCAAGCCAAACAAAAAAAATTGTGTGGGTCCCACGTTTTTTGATAACTCAGTTATGAATTTCCAGTCATATCACTCAAAACACCCCTAATCCAAACAGAGCCTTAGAGACTCGAGTTCCATGTCTCGAATTCCTATTTTCCCACATTGTTTTGCAAAATTACCACTAACGAAATTGTTAAAAATTTAAGGCCAAATGGAAAAAAAAAAAAAAAAAAAAATTTCGTCTATAAAACTGGAACTAAAAGTCATGGCGGAGAGAGTGCCATTATGAGTTCACGATGGAAATGAAATTGAACTTGGGTCTAAAGCTGGGTTTGGGTTTGGGTCTAGCTGTGTGTGTCGTTTTCAAAAGCATAGCCCATGAAATAATTAGAATGTTAGAATACTCGGCCAAAAGACTCGTTAAGTCTATTATCACTGAAGGCCTAGGCGCCAAGCCATTCTTCGAAGTCGAGCTCAACCGGGTGGCAATTCAATAGACATGAACGGGCCGGAAACATATTAGCTCTTATAATTTTTTGGGCAAAATATTGTAATATATTAGAGTCGAAGCAATGTCAAAATCTAAATTGAATCTAAATAGCTTCTAATTGTAGTATTTTTTTTTTATATATATATAATCATTTCTAATTGTAGTATGTGTAACGGCGAAAAAGCAGTTAATCAACTTATGGAAAAAAATGAAGATTTTGCTGTTTGCTATCAAAATAAATTTGTTTAGAGGTGGAAGTCAAAACTATTTATGAAATCCAATGCACGAACTAAGAAGGTTTACGTCATAGAATTGAATTAGAAATTATGTTTCTTCCATTAATTCACAGTTTAAGAACTGGTTAAGAAAAAGCACAAGTGTTGGTTCTCAGGTCCAGTCAAGGTAGTCAATACCGTACTGGTACCGGCCGTACCGGCCGGTATGTACCGTACTGGTATGTATGCCGGTATCGAAACATCAACGTTTCGTTCCGGTTTAAATACTGGCCGTACCGACCATACCGGCCAATTTCGGGCAATACCGGCTAGTACCAGGCGTACCGGCCGGTACCAAAAAAAAAAAAAAAGTTTTTTATTTTTATTTTTAAGTTTTGTAATTTTTGAATTTTTGTTAGGGCAGAATAGTAACTTATTTGCATTAACTTATTAGTATTATTTGTTTTCTTAGTATGCAATGGTAACTTTTAAGCTTTCTATTTTTTATATTGTGTTTTTTTTTTTTTTTCTTTTCTTTTAATTGATACTAAAGTCTAAAACCATGAATAATTAGTTCTGAATTGAGAAAATATTTTATGGTAAACTTTTATATTTATTATAATATATATATATATATATATACACACACACACACATATATATTTATTTATTTATTTATAAATATAAAAAATAGTGGTAAACTCGAAACGGTACACCGGTATCCGAAATATATCGTACCGCTGGCCAAACCGACACAGCCTCCGGTACGGTATTGACTCCCTTGGGTCCAGTCCGAGGTTGGGGTTACAGATGGATAGATTCTCTTCTTTCTTTTTTGGCTCCCCTTTCTTCTGGATCTTCTTCTTGTTTTTATATCCAGTTATAACTTATCTAAATCTTACACTTGGAGGGCTGAGATTGCACTCCTAGAACTCTTGTCCCATCCAAAACATACTAGTAAGCTTTACACTGTAATCTTAACTGTTCCACCACTATTCATGGTCATTTCCTCATTAATGCGGCCAGATGAGTGGTTGTCTTGTATTTAATGCGGAGGGGATGGCTTTTATACCCTTCTTTCTTCATCCTTCTCGTATTTCGTGCCAAGTCTGCTATCTTTCCTTTTTGATATTTTAATTTTATGCGTCTCACATAACTAGTGCTCATCCCCGAGGTCTGAGGTGCGCCCTCGGAAGTAACCTTAACTACCTATTTAAATTAGATTTGGGCCACAATAGCCCCTTAAAACCTCATTTTTCCTTCCTGACCTAGAAAAGTGAGGTTTTGGCTAATAAAAGTTGTTGACAATAGCACACTCACGAATAGGTTCCCACGTGAGTACGTCCTTTCAACTGACTATGACCCGCTTCTGACGCTTCGGAATCCATAACTCCGCAATAAATGCAATAGGTGGCTTGCTGTTTCCCACGTTCTACGATAAGATCTTGATCGAACGGCTCTCAATTCGTCACCAAAAGGGGCGGGAAGGTTACCGTTCCTTTTTTACGGCCTATATATAGAGATATCTGAGGTTCTCATCTCCATTTCGCCTCCCTAGAAGCAAAAAAGAACATAAAGACGCTCTTTACACTTGATAACTTCGTCCGAGGAGTCCTTCTTCCTTGAATTCGTAAGTGTGCATTTTTGTTAACAAGAGTTCTTCCCTTATTCTTTCATACGAGTAGATTTTTTTTTTCCCCAAATGGGTAGATTTTTTAGTTTGGTTGACACTCCCGAACACCGAGAGGAGTTTAAAAGATACTATAGGATTCCTAGCAATGTGTCAATACAACATTGCAACTTAGGTAAATGGCACGAGAAGAAGTTTACCGGAGCTGTTGCAATTCCCATGATTGCCTTCAATGAAGGAGGTATGAGAATTCCTATGGGTAGAGTCACTAGGAATTTTTTAAATCTTTTTAGATTGTGTTCTACCCAATGTGTTCCAAACATGTTTAGAATATTAGGAAGTGTAGATGCACTGAATGAAAAGTTAGGTATATACCTTACCCATCATGACGTAAACTTGGTGTACAGTTGTCAGAAGGGTACCGACGAAGGGTATTACCTAAAAACTAGGGTTCCAGCCGTTAGGCTAATCTCTTGTCTCCCTGAGAAGAACAAAGGCATGACGGACTCCATTGTCCTACCAAGGATGGTACTCCATGTGGGATGGCTTAGGGACACTTAAAAAGTCTATATTAGCTTAGGAAATTCTATAAACAGTTTATTTACATATCTGCCATTTCATTGTTTTATTTTTGTGTGTATATATATATATATATATATTTTTTTTTTTTCTCTTTTTTTTTTTTTTTACTTGCTAAAACTTGAGCTTATTTGGCCTACAAACTAACATAAATTCTTAATTCCTCTTCCTCAGATAAAAAAACCTTTACCAAGAGATGAAGCTTGGTGAACTTTGATTTACTGAACCAAGTTCTGAGGTCCAAGATCTTCCTACACCGGGACGGTCAGCTCCGCTCAGTTCATGTGATTCTGGATTTTAAACCCATTTCCAATTGCTTCCAAGTATCCAAGCACGTAATCAAGGCCCGAGACTCTCGTCTTGCTCTAGTTGACGTGGCTGTGGAAGGATTTGTAAGTAAGCCTCCTCCAGCAAGAACACAATTAGTCGAGCTTCCTACCTTCAAGGACCCTTGACCAATCGTACAAGAAATTACATCCTCAGATGAAGAAGTTGGGACAGAATCTGAGGACAATACTTCAGAAGAAAATACTGAAAATCTCGTTCGAGATGAGGATTTTGAGGTCTTTTACCAAACAAACGAGACCGAGGAGGAAGCACTCAGCCCACGTCTAGCTGCAGTCTTAGTTAGTAAGGACCAAGAGGCTACCGAAGTACTTGAAGCGATGGTGATAGAAAAGAGATTGCCAAATTTACTCTCTCTACTAGAATCCCATGCTGGGACCACAACTCCCAAAGTCTCGATAGTTCCCAAGCCTCCCACTCCAATTCCTCCTGCTCTTGTGCAAACCGAACCAGCTAATAAAAAACGAAAATGAGACCAAAAAAGGAGGTAAAGGCCCTATCAAAGAGGGCAAAATCCAGGAGGAAACACTTCCTGAGCCCACCAAGATAGCAAAGATGACCCGAGCCCAACAAAGAAGGGGAGGAGAAAGTTCGAAAGCTGTTTGGAACTCAAGTTCCGAACTAGAATCCTATCTTTAAATTGGACGGCTTTCCTCTCCGTGAAGATTCTTCAATCTGTAACTTCAACAGCGGAAGGGCAAGCTATGTGGCCAATGCTGTGGAACAAGCACTTCTTCTCCCCAAAGATATGGATAAACTTCGAAACCTAAAGAAGCATGAACTCTTTCTATCTATAAAGAGGGACCTAGCTCTGGTAAGATTTCCTTACACTCACTTTTCTACCTCTAAAACTTCATTATTACAATCTTGTCCATTCTACGCTTACTTTCTTAATAATTTCTACCTCAACTATTCACGCATAGGCCACCCAAGCAGTACATGTAGCGGAAGAATGGGTTGATCAAGCATTCCGTGATTTGAAGGAAGAGGAGTCCAAATGCTATGATGCACAGAAGTCTCTTGCCTTAATAGACAAGAAGTTAATGGAGACTCTGCTTAAGTTAACAAAATGCGACAAGGTCAGGAAAAGTGCTGAAGCTTTAATAGAGAGCACAGAGAGACAAGCCCGAGAGCAGCTTTTACACTTAGGGGAGGCAGAGAGCCAGATCGCAATTGCTCGAATAACCATTTCCGAGCTGAAGAAAGAGCTAAGCTAGAAAAATGAAAAAATGAACAAGGTTGAGCAAACTGCATATAACCAAGGGCAAAAGGAGACCGAGGCCCGCCTTAAATCTCAACTCCCTATTGTATGTCGTAGCTTATGCCGTACCTTTTGCCTTCAAACTTGGATTGAGGCCCTTAATGTTGCTGGAGTAGACCCTACTTCTGAGTTAAGGAATCCGGAGAAAGCCTTCTACCCTCCAGCAATTAGGGTGCGTCCAGTTACTTAGCCTCTTGTCAGTACTTCGGGTCCAACTTCGACGAGCTCCACTGAGAATCCACCACCAAAGTCCAGCACTACTGCTACTACCCAATCCAAACCAGTTGAACAACAGTCAAGCACCATTGTCCCTGCTAAAAACAAACAAATAGAGCCACCTGTCTCCAAGCCCAGCATAGCTGCTCCACAAAGCACCGAGGTGATAGCCAAGGTGCCTTAAATAGAAGAAAGCTCCTCCATAACTGTCTCCACAACTAAAGTGGTTCTCCCTGCTCCAACTCCAACTGTTGAAGCGTAGCCCATCACAGGAACAGGGACACAGAAGACTCCCAAGGCCTAGGGAATGTAATAGTGGGACTATTTTGCTACTTTTTTTTTTTTTTTTTTTTTTTTCCAGAAGGCATTTTGTCTTTACTTACCTTCTCTTTTATATGTACCCACTTGAACTTCATTTAATGGAAAACTTTTGTTAAAACCTTGTCTTACTAACCTGTGCTTTATATTTTTATGATTTACTATTTGTTTACCATGCCTATATATAATTAAATATTTGTACCGAGGTGTTAATTTCCCGATGTAGGTGATATGAGAAATTGAACTTAACCAAGGTTAAATTGAACACAACAAACATAGTCTAAGTGTTAATTTACTCAAGGCAGGTGACCCAAGGAGTCGAACCTGGCCGAGGTTCTGTTTAACATAAAAGATAATCTAAGTGCTAATTTACCCAAGGCAGATGACTCGAGGAGTCGAACATAACCGAGGTTCTATTTAACATAAAAAATAATCTAAGTGTTAATTTACCCAAGGCAGATGACTCGAGGAGTTGAACCGAACCGAGGTTTTGTTTAACACAAAAGATAATCTAAGCATTAATTTACCCAAGGTAGATGACCCGAGGAGTCGAACCTAGCCGAGGTTCTGTTTAACATAAAAAATAATCTAAGTTTTAATTTATCCAAGACAGGTGACCGGAGGAGTCGAACCTAACCGAGGTTCTATTTAACATAAAAGATAATCTAAGCGTTAATTTACCCAAGGTAGATGACCCGAGGAGTCGAACCTAGCTGCTGTTCTATTTAACATAAAAAATAATCTAAGTGTTAGTTTACCCAAGGCAGGTGACCCGAGGAGTCGAACCTAACCGAGGTTCTGTTTAACATAAAAGATAATCTAAGTGTTAATTTACCTAAGGAAGGTGACCCGAGGAGTTGAACCTAACCGAGGTTCTGTTTAACACAAAAGATAATCTAAGTTTTAATTTATCCAAGGCAGGTGACCTGAGGAGTCGAAACTAGTCGAGTTCTATTTAACACAAAAAATAATCTAAATGAGACAACAAGAATCTTAAAAATACATCTGATTGCATATAAAATATAAATCCTTACAATACTGCTGGACTAGAAATAATACTTTTGAAAATTGTTCACATTCCATGGATGAGGTACAACAAGTCCATCCAAATCCTTTAACCTATAAGCCCCCACTCTGGCTACTAAAGTTACTTGATATAGCCCTTCCTAATTAGGACCTAATTTTCCCCAAGAAGGATTTCTTGCACTCCCAACAACCTTTGGCAAGACCAAATCCCCTAGAATAAAAGCTCTAACCTTTACCCTTTTCCTAAACCCCTGCCTAAGCTTTTGTTGATATTGCGCCAACCTAACTGCGGCCACTTCCCTTAGTTCCTCTGCCAAATTAAGGCTATGAGCAAGGGATTGCTCGTTGCCATCATCAAGGGGTTGGTCGGACCTCAGAGTTGGGAACCCTGTTTTTGTAAGAATAATTGCCCCAGCTCCATAGGTCATGGAAAAAGGGGTCTCACTCGTGGATCTTCTTGGTGTTGTGCGATAGGTCCACAGAACATGAGGTAGCTCGTCCACCCATTTTCCCTTTGCATCTTCCAATCTCTTCTTCAAACCATCCAGTATAACCTTATTTGTGGCCTCAGCTTGCCCATTACTCTGAGGATATGACGGAGTAGAGTATTTGTTCTTTATTCCTAATTTGCAACAGTATTTCCAGAAAGCCTTGCTGTCAAACTGAAGTCCATTATCTGAAACAAGGATGCTCGGGACCCCAAGTCTTGTAACAATATTCCGCCATACAAACCTTTTCACATCTTGATCTCGGATATTTGCTAGTGATTCAGCTTCTATCCACTTAGTGAAATAGTCAGTAGCTACTAGGAGATACCTTCGATTCCATGTGGCTCTAGGGAAAGGTCCTACAATGTCCAAACCCCATTGAGCAAAAGGCCAAGGGCTACTTAGTGGGTTCAGCAATCCTCCTGGCTGATGAATGTTAGGAGCATACCTCTGATATTGATCACATTTCTTAACATACTCTTGCGAGCATTTTTGCATGCTCAGCCACCAATAGCCTTATGTCAAAGCTCAATGAGCAAGTGACCTGCCCCTATATGGCTACCATAAATCCCTTCATGTAATTCTTCTAATAACATTTCAACTGCCTCGGGATGAACACACAACAAGTATGGTCCCGAGTATGAGCGTTTGTATAGTTTTTGGTCTTCAGAAAGCCAAAACCTTGGTGCCTTTCTACGAACCTTCTCCGTCTCAACCTGGTCCTTGGGTAAAATTCCATCATTCAAAAATGTGACCAATGGATCTTGCCAGCTAGGGCCTACCCTTGTAAAATTAATTTCCACTGGAAGTAGCTCATCATAAGCAGGAGATACATAACTCTCAACGAGTACGATCTAAGGCAAATCCTCCCTACTAACCATGGCCAAAGTTGCGAGTGAATCAGCATGGGAATTCTTACCTCGAGGAACTTGCTCAAGCGTAAAAGAATGAAAGTCCCTTGACAATCGCTTTACTCGACCTAAATACCAAAGCATCCTCAGATCCTTCGCTTCATACTCTCCCTAGACTTGTCCAACTACAAGTCTTGAATCACAATATGCTCTTATAGTCTTGCCACCAAGCTTTTGCACAGCATTCAGACCTGCCAGCAAAGCTTCGTACTCTGCTTCATTATTTGTTGCTAAAAACCCGAGCCTAAGCGACTTCTCCAAAGTAATACCATCTGGTGAAAACCATCATAATCCCTATTCTTGATCCCTTCTTGTTTGCTGCACTATCCATGAATAACTGCCAGGTACACTGAGTTACTACCATTTCCACATGCATAGGCCTTTCGAGTCTTTCCCCCTCCTCCAAGTTTCCCAGTTCCTTAATTAATTCTGCCACTAAATCTGCTAGAACTTGACCCTTCACAGCCGTTCGAGGCATATACTTGACATCAAATGCTCCGAGCATGGCCCCTCATTTGGCCACCCTTCCCGTATAATCTGTTTTTCATAATAAGGCCTGTAAGGGCAATTGAGTCAAAACAACCACAGTATGAGCCTGAAAATAATGAGGTAGCTTCTTGGTGGCTTGAATGATAGCAAGGATTGCTTTTTCCAAATGAAGATACCTAATCTCGGCCTCTTGTAGGGATTTACTGACCTAATACACTGGTTTTTGAACTCCTTCATCCACACGTATCAAGACCAAACTCACAGCATGTCGAGCTACAGCCACATAAGCATATAAAACTTCCTCCTTTTCTGGTCTGGACAAGACTAGTGAATGGGCCAGATACGCCTTCAACTCCGCAAAAGCTCTATCACATTCCTCAGACCATGTAAAATCCTTCCATTTATGCAACAGCTGGAAAAATGGTCTACACCGCTCTGCAGACTTTGATATAAACCTATTCAGAGCTGCCGTCATTCCGGTTAGGTGCTGAACTTCCTTCGGGTTACGAGGAGGATGCAAATCGTGAATGGCCTTAATATGGTCGGGATTCACCTTAATCCCCCGATGAGTTATCATATATCCCAAAAATTTTCCTGATCTGACTCCAAAGGAACATTTTGCAACATTCAAACGCAGCTTGTGTTTCCTTAAGATTGCAAAAATGTCACCAAGGTCTGACAAATGCTCGATCTCTTCTTTACTTTTCACCACCATATCATCAATATAAGCCTCCATGTTTCTTCCCAACCAACTCTCAAACATTCTTATCACCATTCTCTAATATGTCGACCTAGCATTTTTTAGTCCGAATGGCATTACTCTATAATGGAAGTTTCCCGTTGGAGTGAGGAAGGCAGTTTTCTCTTGGTCTGACAATGCCAAAGGAATCTGGTAGTAACCTTAGAAAGCTTCTAGGAAGCTCATCCTCGGATGCCCAAATGTTGCATCCACTAATTGATCAATTCTAGGAATCGAAAATGGGTATTTTGGACAGGCCTTGTTGAGGTCCATGAAATCTACACATACTCTCCACTTTCCCAACTTCTTCTTTACCACCACCGTATTGGCTAACCACTCAGGGTAGAAAACCTCTTTAATTGCTCCAGCCTGTTTGAGCTTACTGACCTCGTCCTTAATAGCTTCGGCATGTTCTTTTAAGGACTGCTGAGGTATTTGTTTCTTCAGAGTAACACTAGGGTTAACATTCAAATGATGACAAATAAATTCAGGATTAACCCCAGGTGCTTTATATGCACTCCACGCAAAGACGTCAAGATTGTCTTTCAAAAACTCCACCAACTGAACTTTATCCTTTGTTGGGAGTAGAGATCCAACTTGAAAATATCGATCTACATCTTCCCCAATAGTGACCCTTTCCAACTCCTCACACAATATTGAATTGTTCAAGGACACTAACGACCCTAGCTGTGATTGCTATAACGTCGGGGCAACTTCAGAAGAACTCAACTCAGTAACGTGGTGATTAACTGTTGCCACCATGCATTGCCTAGCTGTTGACTGACATCCCACCAATTCAACCACCTTTCCATTAGTGGGATACTTCACCTTAACATGCAACGAAGATGCAACTGCCCCCATAGCATGCAACCACGGTCTAGCCAAAATGGCAATGTACGGCAAAAAGGCATCTACTGCTATAAAATCCACAGTTACCATCCTATCCCCAGTTAAAACGGGCAATTGGATCCTCCCCTTTGGGATAGTAGAACTCCCATCGAACCCAATCAACGGAGAATCATACTGGTCCAAATCCTCAGGTTTGAGCCCTAAACCTTTAAACAAGTCTGGGTACATTATCTCAGCCCCACTGCCTTGGTTAATCGTCACCCTCTTGACATCATACCCTGCTATTTGCATGGTCACTACCAAAGCATTGTCATGTGACTGAATGGTTCCCAACTTGTCATCTTCAGAAAATCCTATGATTGGTTGATCTGAGACTCTACATCTTTTACTCGAGGCTTCACCTTCAGGGCCTTCCACCTGTGTCGACATCAGCATTACTCCTTTAGTTGGGTGAGGCTCCTTTCTCATGGTTACAAAAATAACATTTATTGTCCCCAGATGCCTAAGGGACGCCACCATTATGTAATCCACTCCCAGGTCGGTCTACTTGATTATTTGACTGTTGCAGAAATTGTTTCAATTTGCTCGCTTTCACCAATTGATCCAAAAAGGCCTGTAAGGTCCTACAATCCTCGGTCGTATGACCTCGATCCTGGTGATGTTGACAATATAAGCTTTGATTTCTTTTAGTGGGGTCACCCCCCATCTTGTTCGACCATCTAAAATAAGGTTCATGTTTGATTTTATCCAGAACTTGATATATCAATTCCTTAAACACCGAGTTCACCATTTGAGGAGTAGCAACATCAGGGGGCGCTTAATTATAATATTCCCTTCTCGGTCGACAAGACGAAAACCGGCCTCCTGAGTTATCCCTTTGATCATTGGTAGAAACCTTATTTTTACCTCTGGCAGAACTTTAATTGTCCTTAACCCTTTTATGCTCTTCAATCCGTCCATCAATTGGTGCATATTCCGAGGAGGTTTCATGGTAAGTGATTTCCACAAATCGAAATTTGTAGGAAGACCCACCTTAAAAGTCCATACAGCAACATCCTCGAAATCTCCACCAATTTCATTATAAACCTCCCAATAACGTTCGGAGTAAGTCTTTAATGTTTCTCCCTCTCTCGTTGACATTGAGAGCAACGAATCCAAAGGTCTAGAAACTCTGCTACAAGTCAGGAATTTTGCCCTAAAAGCCCTGGTTAACTCTTCAAAAGAATGTATCGATCCTTCCGCCAGACTATCAAACCACCTCATTGCCACTGGTCTGAGGCTTGAGGGGAAGACCTCATACATCAAAGCCCTATTCTTAGAGTGAATAGTCATCCTTTGGTTAAAGTGGCTCACATGTTCAATAGGGTTAGTCCTACCATTGTAGATGGTGAAAGTAGGCTGGTTGAAATGACGAGGGAGCTCGGCCTGCTTAATACGTTGAGAAAAATGAGAGCGGGATATTTGAAGAAGGGCTTTACCCATGGCGTCATGACCTTGATCCCTCCTTAGAGGGGTAACAAATTTCTTACGATAGTGTTTTCATCCTAAGGTATGCTGAGAAGATGACATAAATGACTCACTGGGTGGAGTCCTGCTCCTAGGCCTATAACTTTCATCACTACCAGAACTCGAGTAGTGGCCTGAAGAAGGAGTCCTATCATCTCTCCCACGCGTCTTATGTCAAAGACGTCTACGTAACCGTTCTAACTTTCTCTCCAGATCATACACTTCATCATCTAGTGATTGATGGGTAGCCTCATGTTGCCCCGTTCGTCTTGAAGAAAAAGATGCTCCCTGACTATGCGTATGAGTCTCATGGCGATCTCTTCTCTGTTCCAAATTGACAAAATGGTCCCTGCGTTAAGAGCCAATGGACTCTAGCGATCCGCTTCACCCACGACTAGACATAATTATGAAGTTGCACAAGGATATTCAAAGAAGTTCCCACAGACGACGCCAATTGTAACGACGAAAAAGCAGTTAATCAACTTATGGAATAAATGAAGATTTTGCTGTTTGCTATCACAATAAATTTGTTTAGAGGTGGGAAGTCAAAACTATTTATGATATCCAATGCACGAACTAAGAAGGTTTACGTCATAGAATTGAATAAGAAATGATGCTTCTTCCATTAATTCACAGTTTAAGAACTGGTTAAGAAAAAAAACAAGTGTTGGTTCTTGGGTCCGGTCCAAAGTTAGGGTTACAGATGGATAGATTCTTTTCTTTCTTTTTTGGCTCCCCTTTCTTCTGGATCTTCTTCTTGCTTTTATATCCAATTATAACTTATCTAAATCTTACACTTGGAGAGCTGAGATTGCACTCCTAGAACTCCTGTCCCATGCTGAACATACTAGCAAGCTTTACACTATAATCTTAACTGTTCCACCACTATTCATGGTCATTTCCTCATTAATGCGGCCAAAGGAGTGGTTGTCTTGTATTTAATGCGGAAGGGGTGGCTTCTATATCCTTCTTTCTTCATCCTTCTCGTATTCCGTGCCAAGTTTGCTTTTTTTCCCTTTTGATGTTTTAACTTTATGTGTCTCACATAACTAGTGCTCATCCCCAAGGTCCGAGGTGCGTCCTCGAAAAGTAACCTTAACTGCCCATTTAAATTAGATTTGGGATCCTCGTCCCCACAGTATGATTTTATGGCAAGTGCCTAGTTTAATTTTCTTAAAGTGATACATTCGTTAGATTAAAAACCGATATAACTACTTTACTTAGATATGATCACTTCATCATTACTCTATTGAATGTTTTCGTGTAAATGCTTAAGCATGAGTTATAACTAGTACTATTCATATGTTCTTACAACAAAATTAATTAAAATTTTCCATAAAAAAACTAAATTAATTACAAAAATTAAACAAAAATGGTAAACGGGAATGTAACTTGTAATAGGATTTATTCGAGGGTAGGTGCCTTAGAATGAAAATTAGTTTTTCTTTTAAAGTTTCTTTAAAGACTTCTTTTGGAAGATGAAGGCGTGGATTCTCTGAGCTCATCCAGCAGTGAAGTGATGAAGGGTGTGTGGAAGGGTGTTTGGAAGCTTCAGGTTCCTAACCGTATTCGGTCTCTCATTTAGTGTGCTGGGACAGACTCCTTACCTACCAAAGCTAATCTTGGCAAGCGAAAGTTGTTGAATGAAGTTCTTTGTCAAGGCTGTAAGCTCTATCCAGAGGACACCCTCCATGTCCTTTGGTTTTGTCTAACCTTGTCTAGAGTTTGGAAAGAACACATTGATGTGACGTTTAATACGGGGTAATGTTTTAGGATTCTCAGGAATGTTTAAAGATTCCTATGTTTGGTTGCAAATCACACTAAGGAATCAGATGCTAGGAGAGTCTGGATTCTCTCTCAACTAGGAATGTGGATTCCCTTTAAAATAGGTGGGTATCCAGATTCACTACAAGAAAAATGCCTATTAGCGACTAAGAATTTTTTACGGACCCAAAAAGCCCTCTCAAAAAAATCTTATTTGTGATAGCAAAATAAAGCCCCCGCAAATACTTGGTAAAATGTGAAATATTTGTGACCAACAAAAAAGCTGTTGCAATTATGTGTTATAGCCGTTACAAATACTAATATTTTGGAGGGAAATTTTCCCTCCATATTATTTGTGAGGGACAATTAAAAATCTCTCGCAAAAAGTGTATTATTTGTGACGGTTAAAAAAAACCGTCACTAATACTAAATTATTTGCGAGGGCTAGGATCGACCTTCACAAATAATCATTAAAATGTCAAAATTTTTGGAGGGAATTGTTCCCACCAAATTATTTCTGAGGGACAATAAAAATCCTTTGCAAAATGTTTATTTTTTGTGTGGGTTAAAAATATGCCCTTACTAATACTAAATTATTTGCGAGGGCCACGATTGACCTTCACAAAAAATCATTAAAATATTAATTTTTTTTGGAGATAAAAGTTATTCTAAAATTCAAAGAAAAATAAAAAGAAACGTATAAACATATAGAACTTTGTATTCTTTAGATGACCCTTTTGTTTACAGTCTAAAAAAAAACCTTTTATATACATCCTATATAAGAAAGGTCTGTCCTTATTTTTTAAACAATTGTACCCATAAAAAAAATGATAGCACTTTCAACTTCAAAATGGTAGCCTAAAAGTCAAGAATTTCAGCCTTTTGCACTCTCCCTACCTCTCTCTCTCTCTCAAAAGTGAATAAAAATTTCTTTCCATTAAAATAATGCATAAAAGATGAGTTCATAAATCAAATAGTAAATTACGTCCGATTAGCATAAAAATTGGCATGCATGTTAAGAACATATAGAACATGTAATCCAATAGTTGGATTTTTAAAAGATGAATTCAATAATAAGTTATTGGGTGATGTAACATTTTTTAGAGTTACAACATGTGTAAGTTGAACCCAACTCTATATTTCTTAATTCGATGTGAATTTTGACAAATCTACCGTTAAATTACATTATTTTCATATATTTTTCATGCTTATAAAATTTCAAGGTGATCAAATATTACTTGTCATGTCATTAATCAATTGTTTAAATTCAAGTTTTTGTAGTTTAAAATAATGCATAAAATATAAGTTTATAGATCAAATAGTAAATTAAATCCGATTAGGATGAAAATTGGCATGCATGTTAAGAACATATAGAGCATGTATCCAACGGTTGAATTTTCAAAATATGAATTCAATAATAAGTTTTTGGCGGTGTAAAATTTTTTAGAATTACGTCAGGTGTAACTTGAACCCAAATCTATATTTCTTAATTTAATGTGAATTTTGACAAATCTACCGTTAGATTACATTATTTTTGTATATTTATCATGCTTACAAAATTTCAAGGTGATTAAATATCAATAGTGATGTCATCAATCAATTGTCTAGATTCTAAAATAATGCATAAAAGATGAGTTCATAGATCAAATGGTAAATTATATCTGATTGACATGAAAATTGGCATGCACGTTAAGAACATATAGACCATGTAATTCAATGGTTGGATTTTCAAAATATGAATTTAATAATAAGTTATTGGGTGATGTAACATTTTTTAGAGTTACAACACGTATTACTTGAACCCATCTCTATATTTCTTAATTTGATGTGAATTTGGACAAATCTACCATTAGATTACATTATCTTCATATATTTTTCATGCTTATAAAATTTCAAGGTGATCAAATATTAATTGTCATGTCATCAATCAATTGTTTAAATTCAAGTTTTTGTAGTTTAAAATAATGCATAAAAGATAAGTTTATAGATCAATTGGCAAATTACATCTGATTGGCATGACAATTGGCATGCATATTAAGAACATATAGAGCATGTAATCAAACGGTTGAATTTTCAAAATATGAATTCAATAATAAGTTATTGGGTGGTGTAACATTTTTTAAAATTACGTCAGGTGTAACTTGAACCCAACCTTATATTTCTTAATTCGATGTGATTTTTGACAAATCTACCGTTAGATTACATTATCTTCGTATATTTTTCATGCTTACGAAATTTCAAGGTGATCAAATATCAATAGTGATGTCATCAATCAATTGTCTAGATTCAAGTTTTAGTAGTTTAAAATAATGCATAAAAGATGAGTTCATAGATCAAATGGTAAATTGCATCCGATTGGCATGAAAATTGGCATGCATGTTAAGAACATATAGAACATGTAATCCAATGGTTGGATTTTCAAAATATGAATTCAATAATAAGTTATTGGGTGATGTAACATTTTTTAGAGTTACAACATGTGTAACTTGAACCCAACTCTATATTTCTTAATTCGATGTGAATTTTGACAAATTTACTATTAGATTACATTATCTTCATATACTTTTCATGCTTATAAAATTCAAGGTGATTAAATATTAATTGTCATGTCATCAATCAATTGTTTAAATTAAAGTTTTTGTAGTTTAAAATAATGCATAAAAGATAAGTTTATAGATCAAATGGTAAATTACATCCAATTAGCATGAAAATTGGCATGCATGTTAAGAACATATAGAGCATGTAATCCAACGGTTGGATTTTCAAAATATGAATTCAATAATAAGTTATTGGGTGGTGTAACACTTTTGAGAATTACATCAGGTGTAACTTAAACCCAAACCTATATTTCTTAATTCGGTGTGAATTTTGACAAATATACCGTTAGATTACATTATCTTTGTATATTTTTCATGCGTACAAAATTTCAAGGTGATCAAATATCAATAGTGATGTCATCAATCAATTGTCTAGATTCAAGTTTTAGTAGTTTAAAATAATGCATAAAAGATGAGTTCATAGATCAAATGGTAAATTATATCCGATTGGTTTGAAAATTGACATGCATGTGAAGAACATATAGAACATGTAATCCAATGGTTGGATTTTCAAAATATGAATTTAATAATAAGTTATTGGGTGATATAACATTTTTTAGAGTTACAACACGTGTAACTTGAACCCAACTCTATATTTCTTAATTTGATGTGAATTTTGACAAATCTACTATTAGATTACATTATCTTCATATATTTTTCATGCTTATAAAATTCAAGGTGATCAAGTATTAATTGTCATGTCATTAATCAATTGTTTAAATTCAAGTTTTTGTAGTTTAAAATAATGCATAAAAGATAAGTTTATAGATCAAATGTTAAATTACATTCGATTGGCATGAAAATTGGCATGCATGTTAAGAACATATAGAGCATGTAATCCAACGATTGGATTTTCAAAATATGAATTCAATAATAAGTTATTGGGTGGTGTAACATTTTTTAGAATTACATCAGGTGTAACTTGAACCCAAACCTATATTTCTTAATTCAGTGTGAACTTTGACAAATCTACCGTTAGATTACATTATCTTCGTATATTTTTCATGGTTACAAAATTTCAAGGTGATCAAAGATTAATAGCCATGTCAACAATCAATTGTTTAAATTTAAGTTTTTGTAGTTTATAATAATGCATAAAAGATAACTTTATAGATCAAATGGTAAATTACATCCGATTAGAACAAAAATTGGCATGCATGGTAAGACCATAGAGAATATGTAATCCAATGGTTGGATTTTCAAAATATAAATTCAATAATATGATATTGGGTGGTGTAACATTGTTTTGAGTTACATCAGGTGTAACTTGAAATGGGGCATTTTTTATACTTATATATATTAATTAAATTAATGTTTATTTAATATTTTTATATTATGATATATTTCATTTAAAATCTATTTTTCTTGCCTTTTGAGATGCAAATTGACTAATTAAATTTTTGTATTCAAGTTCTTCTAACATCTCTTTTTCAAACAACTTGCAACAAAAACAAAATACTTGGTTCGTATCTTTTGAATATACTAGCCATTTTCTATCATGCTTCTCCCCATTTGATAATATTTGAGTGTAATGAATAGTAGAAAAATGTCTAGTGTCATCACCTCGAGGAAAAATTATATCATTGTCTCTAATTGGACCTCTTTCTACTAATAATGTCTAGTGTCATCACCTCTAGGAAAAATGTCTAGTGTCATCACCTCTAGTTTTTTTTTTTAATTGAATTCAAAACATTGGGGCATTAACAAAAAAATAAAAATAAAAAGTCTTGTCTTTTCTAATGACAATTAAATTCAATGCAGGCAAACATTTGAATTCAATTGGAGATCCTAATATAATGCACCTAATGTATTGTACCTAAGTTTTTTTTTTTTTTTTTTTTTTTGTGTGTGTATTGTACCTAAGTTTTTATCTTTTGATAAATTGGTTTAATGATATTCACTATTTTATTACCCATTTGAAGTGGGCATTAAATGGTTTACATTCAATAACTTTTAAATAATTGACTTTACTCAATAACACCAACTCTTCAAAATAACCACAATACTACACGAATGACTAAAATGATTCAAATACCTTTGATATGCATAATATTATCAAAATATCCTCAAAACCTCAAAAATTTCCAAAATACTCCCCAAAACATGCAAAATACATTGAAAGTTCAAAAAGATTGAAATATCCCTAAAACCATTAAAATGACAAAAATACACAAAATTCCAAAAAGTCTCATCGAAACCTTCAAAATGACCCAAATATCTATACAACAACAAAAGCCTTAGTCCCATATGATTTTAAGCCAACTATGGATTCTCAACACTTTTGTGTTAGAATCCATTTTCATCTCCCTTGTGTGTGTGTTTTTGTTTTTTGGTTTTTTTTAATATATATTTATTAATTAATTTATGTGTTGCATAGACATGTTCCATAAAACATCACTATATGCTTTCCCCCATATTTTTCATTGCCGCATAAAGTGTGCGTTTGAGAAGCGCGTTTTGCGCTTCCCAGACGCACGTTTGCGTTTCATCTTTTTTTTTTTTTTTCAAAGCCAGAACTTTTGACTTTTCTTCCGTGAACAGTGCACTCGTGCACTGTTCACGAGACCCACAAATATCACTTTTCAGCAACTTTTTCATTAAAAATGAGTTTTACAGTACTATTAACACATTTTAAAATTATTTTGCTACAGTGTTTTCAGTTTTCAATTTTCAACTGTATCTAAACGGACCCAAAATTTCCCTCAATTCCTCATCCAGCATTTTTCCCCAAAGCTTTTTTCTTTAATTTTTTTTTTCTTTTTATTCGGCTCCCACTTCTCAAGCTCTTAAAAGTTAAAAACCCATTTTTCATTTCCCATCCAACTCTTTTTTTTTTTTTTTTTAACCCATTTTTCATTTTCACCATGCGGAGCTCTCTCTCACCATCGTCGAGCTCTCTCTCTAACATCTCCACCGCCCCTAGCCACCTCCGCCACCACCACCTCCCTAGCCCTAGCCGCCGCCACCGCCACCGCCATCGCCATCGCCCTAGATGTAGTCGCCGCCGCCATAGATCTACTCTCTCTCACCTCAGCCACCACCCACTGCCACCGATCTGATCTTCTTCATTAGATCATCTCTCAAACCCACACTCACTGTAAGTTCTTCTTCTTTTCTTTCTAAAGGTTTTTTTTTAAATTTTTTTTTTTTTTGTTAATCTCTCATCTATAAATTTTTATATACTTGAACCTCTCTCTATGTGCCGACCTCACAATGAGTCTATAAGGGGTTCAATACAAAGCACTTGGAAGAGTTGAAAGTTGAAAAGAGTATTGGGTTTGTTTTGTTATGTGCTTAAAGGTGTGGAATTTGACCTTTGAGGCGTTGCATTGGCCACAATTATAGGAGGGTCGGTGATTGTGTTGAATTTTCACTGTTGCTTTGCACTGAAGCCGAGGTACAACCTTCGAACCTTGCAGCTTTGACCTTTGTTTCCTGTATTTCATTATTCTAGCAATTCCGGGTTTTTGGGTTATGGCTATTGTTTTTTAATGCAAATCTTAGTATTGGGATTCATATATTGGAGCTATAGAACATGTGAAAAACGGTTCTCATTGGTGGGCTCTTGGGTTTGGTAGTTGGTTCCTAGTATTTGTCCATGCCTGTAAAATATTTATAATTATATGTACAGTTCAATTACAACCTGTGGATACCTATGGTTTGTGTAATTAGCCAATAAAACTCGGTCCGTGAATTCGGGCTTTGTTGGGTAGTTAAGGGATTCCAACTTCTGCTTCAAGAGTATACTAGAGGGAGTGTTTAGGAGAGTGGTTTTGATGTGGAATATTGGTCTTAAGTACAAGACATGCTGAGCTCTGATGAGGGAGAATTTGATGTGTTCTTTGACTCGGTGGATCATTTGTCGTCTGAAGGATCAATTGTAGGTAAAGAAGAGTTAGATTCTGTAAATTTAGTGTATGGTATTTGGATGAAAGAACTGTTAAGTGTTAAGGACGGATGAGAGAGTTTTCTACATGGGATGGGTTTGGCTGAATTTGGTGCTGCTAGGATTTGTGGTGAGGAGAATGAAATGGACATTGGTGGCTCATCAGAGATGATGGGATTGGACAGGCTTACGGAATGCAGTGGAGCAGTCTCAAGCTCTAGCATTTCATCTATTGATTGTGTGGAAGAAAATTTGGTTTGTTGTAGAAATGAGAGGGGCAATGAAGCAAATGCCATGTTTGATGTATTGGAAGGAAAAGAAGAAGATGAACAGAAAGTAGTTCTCAATGGGGAGGACACTTTGCTTTCAACTTCTGCTAGAAAATGTGTAGAGAATGATACTCTTGCTAATGTACAAGCATATAATATGTTAGATGTGGGTAAAAGGAAATTCAAAAGTTGGTTAAAACACTTTGTCAACAAAAGGAAGGGAAGAGGAGATACATTTGTAATTGAGGTATCAAAAACAAATTATGAAACACCTAAGATAAAACGAGCGTAGGTGTGGCAGAACAAGAAGAGGTACATGGAGCTTACTGCTCTTTATAATGGGCAAGAGATTTGTGCACACAAAGGCTTAATTTGGACAATGAAGTTTAGTCCAGATGGCCAGTATCTAGCAAGTCGTGGTGAAGATGGGATTGTACGTATTTGGCGTGTTACATAAGCAGATGCCTCTTACAATGATTTAATTATTGAAGGCAATTCTAGTATAAAAGTGAAAGGAGGCAAGTTCACTTTTGGTGGAAAAAAGACCAGCCATGTCTCCATTGTCATTCCTGATAAGGTTTTTCACATCAAAGAGTCACCCCTGCCAGAATTTCACGACCATTCTAGTGATTTCTTGGATCTGTCTTGGTCCAATTCGAATGTAAGTCTCTTGACAGTACTTGATTATCTTTGTATGTAAGTCTATAATGTGTTTAAAGCTAATCTAACTGTTTTGCTGTAGTGTCTTCTTTCATCATCCAAGGATAAAACCGTTTGTCTCTGCCAAGTGGGTTGCGACAAATGTTTAAATGTTTTCCGTCACAATGATTATGGTAAATATGAGAAACAGAAGTTCTTATCTCCCTGTCTTGTATTCATTATAATAGATTGAACATATTGTTTCTCCTCCATTGAGAATATGATCCTATATTTTTTAGTAATCAACTTGGAATTGCCCTTGTCTTTTGCTAATGTCTTTTTTATTGTTTCCATAGAGGCAGAGTTTGCATGCCAAGTGCTTGTAAAAATTACCCAGAGAGTCAAAAATAAATAAATTAAGAGATTTGTGGACTCTAATTAGTTAATGGCTTTAGGATGGTGCTGAACATGAATATGACAGAGCTATATCTATATGCTAACTTTTTTTTTTTGGGGTTTAACACTATTTTTGCAAAAAAATAAAAAAAAATCATCTAATTGTGGTTTGGGTTGGTCTATATTAATTTAATAAAGATGTGTATAGTGACTGAGATTGAACTTTTTGTGAGAATTTGGTCAAATTTCTAAATATTAGATGAAAAGAAACTAAAAATTAAGTGGAAGTTCATTTGTCCAATACAAGCACTAGTTTGAATGATCCATTCTTAGGATAAATTGCACTTAAGAGAAGTTTTTGGGGGAGGGAGGTATTGCATAATTAATGAATAATTATTAAAGAAAAACCATAGATAAAATAGCGGTTATTGCAAACAAGTGAGGCAGCTAACCTAATAGGTAAATGATTTAATGCATCTTAGATTAAAGAGTACTATCATTTTCATAAAACTTGTGCATGTACAAATGATTTTATATCTTGAAAATTCTAATCGTGCTTCTCATCTGACATGGATGCAGATTAAAGCTCAAGAAAACATGATATGTGATTCATATCTGCATGAGGTAGTCTTCTTTAAATAAAATCATTTTTACTTAGCAATATATATATTGATACACATCTAAAGCTGTAAGGGATTGATGGTTTTATTTAGTACTGTGTAGTTGTTGCAAGGATGATAGAAGGCTGCCTATTTTGTGGTAGTCTTTAAGCGTGGCTTGAAATTTTTTTTTTACATTTTCTTTCTCTTGGTGAAATGTGAATGTTCAATTAGTGTGTAAAACATCTTGAACGTTTAAACCCCCAAATTACAAATTACCAATTCAAGCTTATTATCAAATAATGTATGTGCAGAATATGAATATAAGCTAAAACATAATTGATAAAACAATCTAAACCAAATAAAATCACAATCACAGCAGAAATTAAATGGCAAAGATTAAGGGAAGAGAGATGCAAACACAAAAACAACACAACGATGTGTTATCGAAAAGGAAATTAAAATTCTCGGCGTAAAACCTCTCCGACGCCCTCCAAGCAGTTAATAATTCACTAAAGAATGAAGTTAGGATACATGAATAGTAGAAGATCCTCTAAGCGTAATCTATCCAGTGTACCTAAGCCCTCCAAGCTTCTTGCTCTAATGAGGTTATGTCGAACTTTTGTCTTTTTTAGCTTACTAGATTCCGCTATAGCCCATAGTATCAACCAATATCAATTGGTCCCTTCCTAATTGCTTCCCAAGTACTAAATAGTCTTCTCACAGATATGGGTATGGTGAGAAAATGTTTTGGCTAAAGTACCTCTCAAGGATGTAACAATAGAGATGGTGAAAGTAGAGGAATTTGGAGAATCAAAGGATGAAGATTGTGGATGAGTCAATCTTGTTTTTCTTTAGGGTTTCTCTCTCAAAATTTTTTCTAGAAGCTCTCTATAATACGTGGGTATAAGGGGTATTTATACTGGTGTGTGTTTGGAATGCAAAAGGTCAGTTTTTCCCAAACAGAGTGGTCTGGCGACTTGGCCTCGCGACTTGACTGAGTCGCGAGTTCAAGCTGCGAGTTAACTGCCTGGCCAGCCTGAGACTTTTGTCTTGTAGTGCAACAGCTGGCGTGACTCTTCAGCTCTTCTGCATGCTTCACACGTGTGCCAGCTTTAGCGACTTGCCAACCGCGAGCCAGTCGCGAGATCCAGTCGCGAGGCCCTGCTGAGTTGCACACTTTTGAGCTTTTCTTCACACTCTCTCACATGTTATCTTTACATGATTTTCACCTAAATACATGGTTTCTAAATGCTGAATTACAAACAAATTGGCACGGAATAAAGTCAACAAAATAGTTGATTAAATTCAACCTTATAATCTCCTCATTTGACTATTCCGTGACAAAACTCTAAAACAAACTCTAGACTTAACATGTGAGTTGGGAACAGTTGAACAAAACTAACTCACACCTAATTCTAGAATTTGTGAAGCTCTTGAACCATAAGAACAAGTATTTCCTGAAAAAACAACACATGTTAGGAATCCAGTGGTTACTAATGGGATTGGATGGGAATTATAGGGAGATTCATGGGAATTGTAGAGAAATTGACTTAATTCGAGACAGTCACCCTCCATAGAGAAAGAAAGAGATTAAGAGAGAGAGATGCACTAATGCACTAACAAATTGGTTAATTCTTCAATTCATATCTCATATTGGATTACAATCATGTATTTATAGGAGACTAGTTCTAATCTTATTGGCCCACATGGTCTCATCCTATTGGTTCTATTATTCTCCATGTGCATTAATAATTCCAACATGTGCTAAATGTGATTAACATGCTTGGAATTGTAACTAACTAACTAACTAAATCTCAATACAACAATCTTTATCCATATGCCTATAGCATTCTTAACATTTCCCTCCCCTTAAAAACACTTTGCCCACAAGGTGTTGTGAAATAACATCTTCATCAAAGGAGATCTTCCAATGGACCAATACCGTAGTGACATTTTGATCACCATATTCATGCATTTCTCTTTGACAAGCGGTCTCGTGCACATGAAGGTTTCTTCTTCGTAGATCTTCAAACTTTGCTCAAATTCTTGAGCCTTCAATGATTCTTCAATCTTCAAGGTCTCATTGGTTTTTTGAACCTTGGAATGTTCTTGTATCCTCAAGACCTCATTTGATTCTAGAACCATTAAAATTGTTGGCGCTTGTATCTTGGATTCTTGGATCACCGACACTTGGATTGCCAATTCTTGAATCATAGACTCTTGAATGGAAGCTTCCATTGGTGCATCAAGAATTGGTTTTTGGAAAATCATCTTCTTCTTTGTTGGTTCTTTGTACTGAACTTCAAGGGCTGCGTCTTCATGTATATCATCATCCCCTTTGACACAAAAATTAATATCCTGGCTTGTAACAACAGTAGTAGATTCTTGGAATTTGATTTGTTCTTCGAATTCTATTGAATCAAGAGATTGTAAGTCCTCTTCTGTTATGTTCTCAAGATCCTCTTGCCACCTTGAGAGCTCTTCATTCATGGCCTTGTTAGATTCAGCCAAGGCCTTGAATTTCTTTGAAATAGCCTCGTTAGATTCTGTCAAGGCCTTAACCTTCTCTAAAACTTCATTCACCATTTTCAAGATTTCTTGTCGGTCATATTCACTCGTCTCAAGATCGACGGCTCTGATACCAAATGTTAGGAATCCGGTGGTTCCTAATGGGATTGGATGAGAATTATAGGGAGATTGATAGGAATTGTAGGGAAATTGACTTAATTCGAGGCAATCACCCTCTATAGAGAAAGAAAGAGATTAAGAGAGAGAGATGCACTAATGCACTAACAAATTGGTTAATTCTTCAATTCATATCTCATATTGGATTACAATTATGTATTTATAGGAGACTAACTCTAATCTCATTGGCCCACATGGCCCCATCCAATTG